>ML685802.1:10488896-10584674 GCA_007922175.1 Pelusios castaneus | reverse complement strand
CCAAGCATGTGGCATCTCCTTCTCCCATCACAGTCGGGGAACCCACAAGCAGAAACGTGGTGGGATAACTTGCATGATTGGAGCACTGCCATGGATGGATATAAATTGTTCAGGAAGGACAGGCAGGGAAGAAGGGGGGGAGGAGTAGTGCTATATGTAAAAGAGCTGTATGACTGCTCGGAGCTCCACTATGAAAGTGGAAACAAGATGGTTGAAAGTTTAGGGGATAATGCAACAAGGGGGATGTTGTGGTGGGTGTCTGCTACAGACCGCCAGACCAGAAAGAGGAGGTGGATGAGGCATTCTATGGACAACAAACAGAAGTTTCCAGATCGTCGCAGGCCCTGGTTCTTATGGGGGACTTCAATTATCCTGACGTCTGCTGGGAAGATAATACAGCAGTGCACAGGCAATCCAGGAAGTTTTTGGAGAATATTGAGGACAACTTCCTAGTACAAATGCTGGAGGAACCAACTAGGGGCCTTGCGCCTCTAGACCTATTGCTCACAAACAGAGAAAAATTGATCGGGGAAGTAGAAGTAAATGGCAACCTGGGCAGCAGCGACCATGAGATGGTAGAGTTCAGGATCCTGATCAATGGAAGGAAGGAAAGAAGCAGAACACACACCCTGGACTTCAGAAAAGCAGATTTTGGCTCCCTTAGGGAGCTGATGGGCAGGGTCCCATGGGAGGCTGATCTGAAGGGGAAAGGTGTCCAAGACAGCTGGCTGTATTTTAAAGAAACCCTGTTAAAGACACAGGAAGATAACATTCCGATGTACAGAAAGAACAGCAAATGTGGACGGCGACCAGCGTGGCTTAGCAGAGAACTCTGCGGGGAGCTGAAACATAAAAGGGAAGCTTACGAGAAGTGGAAGCTTGGACAAATGATGAGGGAGGCGTATAAAGATATTGCTCGGGACTGCAGGGATAAAATCAGAAAGGCCAAAGGACAATTGGAGTTGCAGTTAGCAAGAGATGTGAAGGATAACAGAAAGGGATTCTATAAGTATATCAGCAACAAGAAAAGGATCAGAGGTGGTGTAGGTCCCTTACTGAATGGGGCAGGCATCTTCGTGGAGGATGATGTGGAAAAGGCTGAAGTACTCCATGCTTTTTTTACTTCAGTCTTCACAGGGAGGGCCAGCTCCCAGGCTACTACACGGGGTAACGCAGAATGGAAAGAAGAGCGGCCCTCGGTGATGGAAAGTCAGGTTAGGGAACACTTAATGAAATTGGATGTGCACAGGTCCATGGTGCCGGATGAACTGCATCTGAGGGTGCTGAGGGAGTTGGGGGAAGTGATTGCAAAGCCGCTGGCCACTATCTTTGAGAATTCGTGGCGAACGGGGGAGGTCCTCGAGGATTGGAAAAAGGCAAATATAGCACCTATCTTTAAGAAAGGGAAAAAGGAGGATCTGGGGAACTACAGACCGGTCAGCCTCACATCAATCCCTGGGAAAATCATGGAGCAGGTCCTCAAGGAATCCATCCTGAAACACTTGGAGTAAAATAGAGTGATCAGGAACAGTCAACATGGATTCACCAAGGGCAAATCGTGCCTGACCAACTTGATTTCCTTCTATGATGAGATGACTGGATTTGTGGATGCGGGAAGAGCCATTGACGTGGTATACCTTGACTTTAGCAAGGCTTTTGATACAGCTTCCCACAGCATTCTCATCGGCAAGTTAAGGAAGTATGGGTTGGACGAGTGGACCGTAAGATGGATCAAAAACTGGTTAGATCAACAGGCTCAGTGGGTAGGGATCAATGGCTCAATGTCTGGTTGGCAACCGGTAACAAGTGGAGTGCCCCAGGGGTCGGTCCTGGGGCCGGTTCTATTCAACATCTTCATTAATGATCTTGATGATGGAATAGACTGCGTGCTTAGTAAGTTTGCGGATGACACCAAGTTGGGGGGAATGGTAGATACTCTGGAGGGCAGGGACAGGATCCAGGGAGACTTGGACAAATTGGAACACTGGGCAGAAAGAAACCTCATGGGGTTCAACAAAGACAAGTGCAAAGTCCTGCACTTAGGAAAAATCCCATGCACTGCTACAGGCTGGGGACAGATCGGCTAAGTAGCAGCGCCGTAGAAAAGGACCTGGGGGTTATGGTGGACGGGAAGATGGATATGAGCCAACAGTGTGCCCTTGTTGTGAAAAAGGCCAATGGCATATTAGGCTGCATCAGTAGGAGTATTGCCAGCAGATATAGGGATGTGATGATTCCCCTCTATTCGACACTGGTCAGGCCGCATCTGGAATACTGTGTCCAGTTTTGGGCTCCCCACTACAGAAAGGATGTGGACAAATTAGAAAGAGTCCAGCAGAGGGCAACAAAAATGATTAGGGGGCTGGGGCACATGACTTATGAGGAGAGACTGAAGGAACTAGGCTTATTTAGTCTACAGAAGAGAAGACTGAGGGGAGATTTGATAGCAACCTTCAACTGCTTGAAGGGTTGCTCCAAAGAGGAGGGAGGTAGGCTGTTCTCGAGGGTAACAGAGGACAGAACAAGGAACAATGGTTTCAAATTACAGCTGGGAAGGTCAAGGTTGGATATTAGGAAAAACTTTCTCACTAGGAGGGTGGTGAAGCATTGGAATGGGCTATCTAGGGAGGTGGTAGAATCTCCATCTTTGGAGATTTTTAAGGCTTGGTTAGACAAAACCCTGGCTGGGGTGATTTAGGGGGAGTGGTCCGTTTTTTGGCAGGGGGTTGGACTAGATGACCTCGTGATGTCCCTTCCAACCCTATTATTCTATGATTCTATGATACTGAGAAATCTCTAGTGGAGGATTGGTGAGTAGCTCCAAGAAAGCTTTCTTAGTGTGCCTTAACACACTTTTAAGCCACACTGCTGATCTGAACAGGGGAATGGGAAGCACATGCAAACACAGCTACTCTTTTGCATTTCTATCCCTTCAACCAGTTCTATAATGCAACAAAGCAAAGGACAGCTGTACCTCATGTAACTCATCAACTCAAGAAACACTTACCCAAGCTCCCGTCTCCTGCATCCTCCCTGCCAGAGCTGGAGTGGTGGGACTGGCTAGAAACATTCCTGAGATAAGAAGAGGTCCTGACTCCACAAGTCAGCAAATGATCCAGTTGCGTACTCCACACCATCCTCCAACTCAGTCTCCTTGGATTGAGACCAATATCCACTAGAGGCATGAATATCCAATATCCATGGAGGCATCTGTGGGGTCTCTTGGCAGTGAAGGTGAGTTTAGTGCTAAGAATGACTTCAAGCTCTTTGGATCTGTAACAGCAACTGATTGACTCTCTAGCCTCAGTTGCTGGCATAAAACTCAAGCCATGTGTTCACTGTCCTCACACAGCCAAAATAAGAGATAAGCTTTATTTGCCTGGTTTGAACACTTTCTCATACAAATGCCTCTCTGTTTTCTTTCAGTTTCACTGGCCCTCACATGTAGAACACCCTCTGTGACTAGATCCATAGGATCACGGCACTCTTTTTCAAAACACTTCTCACTAATTTTTATAGGTATCATGGTAGTTAGTTATGATGATGTGACATAGAGGCCTTTTTGTGGTTCACTATTCTGGATCGCCAACTCTCATCAGGCCTGACATACTCACTGCACCTCACACACTGGTGTCATGAAATTTATTTTAAAGGTGACATACAATAGATTATTTGAAATCTAACACCACACTTACCATTAATGCCATTGTGAAATATTTGTAACAGCTCTATAGGTGAAATTCTGGATTCTCTTTGATTATATGTCCTGTAAGAGACTGCAAACAGACAAAGGTGACAAAACAGATTTCTTCTACATAAAGGGGAAACAAAATATGGTGACAAATACTTTGTCCAGAAAAGAGGTCTCTGACCTGTTGCTGCTGCGTCAGTTGATACCTAATTCTCCTGCATTTTGTAAGTGGAAAGGTCAGCCCCTAAAAGCATCCCAGTGACAGAAAACAAGATGTTCACTGGTATTAGGAAATGAGGTTCAATTGGCTGTACAATTCAATAACTCTAGCTCACCATGGTTAAAATCTGTATCTGTAAAGTGTCATGCAACAAGTTGCAGAAGAACTGATTATTAATACTCTTGCATGAAATATCCACACAATGTGTATTGAGAGTTATGGATATATGTTGGAATGATTACTAAAATGTCTTTAAACTAGGCGTGTCAGAAGAGTTGATAAACAGGTATGACCTAGACAAAGGAATGTGCATTTGCTTTCTTGACCAGTCAGGTTCTCAGGCGGAGACAATGAAGGACCATTACATAATAAACAAAGCTATCAAGCAAGGGAGAAGACAGCTTGCAGCAGGGATGAGAACTTTGTCTGGTTTATAAAGACAGTGGGTCTGAACCTCGAGTGCTAAGTAACTGAAACAGCCTGTTTTCACTTTTAGCAATTTTAGCAAATTTCACTTTTAGCAATGTGTATAATCTAGATAGGAAATTGTTCATTTGTTTTCACCCTCTGAAAAATAAAACTTGTTTTATTATGAGATCTGCTTTATTTTGGGGGAAATTCAACCAATTTTTCCATCTCTGAGGAGAAAACAAACAGTGGCATAACATGGCCCCAGAGAGCCCTGCTGAAGAATAGCTTAAGGACCCTCTTCCTGGTTTCAAAAATCTGACCCACGCCAAACCTTCCCTT
Source organism: Pelusios castaneus (assembly GCA_007922175.1). Lineage (NCBI taxonomy): Eukaryota > Metazoa > Chordata > Testudines > Pelomedusidae > Pelusios > Pelusios castaneus. The sequence continues at coordinate 10,580,013 of ML685802.1, read as the reverse complement.
CTCTGGCTCCTGCCTGGCTCTCCACAGCCCCAATCCAGACCCTCTGAACTTATACACAAGCTTCTCTAGCACTCCCAAAACCTCAATGCAGACCTTCATCCCCTACCTCTTCACACTGCTAGCTCTGCCATAGCTCCAATCCAGCCCTCCAGTATTCCAGCTCCTCCAAGGTTCCTTCCCACACCCCTACAGATCCCAACTTCCTCAATGCCCCACCTTGCTTGCCTCCAGTTCTGAACCAGTCTCCCCACCTCTCTCTGAACTCCTCTAAAACCTTCTTCAGTTCAGCCTTCATCTCCCTCAGCCCTGACCCAATGACCCTCAAAGCCTTTTATTTCCCTCATCTCCCCACACTTTCCCCATCGACCCTCTCAGCCCTGTCTCAAGCCCCCACACGTTCTCCCTGTCAGTCCCCTCCAGCTCCTCTCCAACCTTCATCCACCTAACTTGCCCCTCCTTTAATCTCTGATCCAGAATTTCTGGGCTCTTCTCCACCTTCTTTCTCCCTCCCCTCAGCTCAGATTTAGCCCCCACATACACACTCCCTCTCCTGCAGTCCTCTCCCTCCCCCAACTTTTTCACACTATGCAAAGCAGCCAATACTTTTACCTTACACTCTGTCTCTAGGGGCAGCTGCATCTCCTCTCCCCACCTCTTGTACATCCCCACAAATCCCCAGCGCTGCAATCTCCCCATGTCTTCCCTGCACATCTTAGTTAGTGGGTTGCTCATCCTGGTTCTCTAAGTCAGAGGGGCCTCGCATCCCAGTTTCTCCTCCTTTCAGGGGCCAGTAGGCATCAATCTTCTTTGATGACTTTTCTCCACTGCAGTGCAGCACAGCTCAGCTTCCTCTTAGCTTGCAGTAGCATGGATGGGGATAGACGCGTGCAGCTAGATATGAGCTCCCTCCATTCTGGCTGGGCCTCCTCCAAACCAGTGAAAACATGGAGGTAACTGCACAGAAACGAAGGCTACAAGATATAGGTGCCTGCTCTACTCTTAGTGAAAAAGCTAAAAAATCAGAGGATCCTCTTCCAGTGGAGTGTGTTGCAGGTGGCTACACAGTGAGTCATACTTGAAGAGATGGATCAAGAACTACAGGTGACTCAGAAGTCACACATCTATCTCTCTAACCCTCTTCCCACTTTCTCCATCATCAGTAACAACTCCATTATCTTCTTCATCACTTCAACTCAACATTTCCCTTGGAAGCTATCCTCTTTCACCTCACATCAGGCTCTCATTAAATTATATTGCTTCTCCCTCTACAACTTTTCTAAAATCTGCCCATTATTTTCCATATCACCTGATAAAACTCTGGTTTGTGCCATGATTCTCTCTCACCTTAGCAACTAACTTTCAGCCATCTTGATTATCCCCAATCGCCTCCTCAAGCAATCATCATTCAGCAATAATCTTCCTCTCTTACTGGTCTAAGCATGGCAAATAAATTACATGGTAATGTGATATGACAAGTATCAGATGGAAAAATAATTTCAGACATTCAGTTCTCAAGTCATTCTGGATAAGAAAAGTGGGAGTCAGAACTAAGAGCAATGGTCTCAAGATGCAGTGGGGAAGGTCTAGGTTGGATATTAAGGAAATATTTTTCCCTGGGAGGGTGATAAAGCACTAGAATGGGTTTCCTAGGGAGGTGGTGGAATCTCCATCCTTAGAGGTTTTTAAGGCCTGGCTTGACAAAGCCCTGGCTGGAAAGATTAATTGGGGTTGGTCCTAATTTGAGCAGGGGTTGGACTAGATGACAGTCTGAGTTCCCTTCCTATCCAAATCTTCTATGATTCTATTCTATAATAGAGGAAGTCACTTTAAAAAAAAATATTTACACAGCAGCTTTACCACAATAAAACAGCTTCAAATGGCTTCTTCACCTTCCTAACCTAATTGGGTACACTCAGACAGTAAGAGCACCAGAACCAATGCCATAACAAATTATTGGACTAATCCAACCAAAACAACTCAAAAATACACCATTTAAGCTGTAAAAAAATTTCCATATTCATAAAGTCAGCAGGAAAAAAAATTGTCCCCAGCTTTATTTAAATGTTAACTAATGTGAAATGTTTCTCAAGAAACACTGAATTTTTCATGAAAGCTCTGCAGACTCAACAAGGGACACACAGTGTTTTCAACTTAGCTGTGAATATTTTGCACTGTTCTTTTTGACAGTATTACAGAGGGCTGCCATAGCAGTCATATTTACCATCCACTCCTGCTGAGAGCTCACCAGCAAACAGAATGCAGAGTACATAGTGCATTGGGACAAGGTAATTTCCCAAATGCAAAATTTAAATGTGTGCATAAAGTAAATGATAAAGCTGGAGGCATCAGATATTCCTATCTCATGAGGATCTCACTACAGATATATTCTGAACCTCTTCTTCTTTGATAGTAATGATGGTTCATTTCATGAAAGTTACTGAACAAATATCCATGAAGTTCAGTTTTAACTATCCCTTGTTTAAGTTACCTGTGGAATAATTTGCAATGTTAATTCACCTCAGTTGCTGAACAGTTTATCTCCTTTTTTTTTTTTTTTTTTTACTTTAGCATTTCTGTTTGCTGAAGGTCTCCTTGTGGGCAATGGTACTGATCTTGACTCAGAGAAATTCTCCTTGTGTTCTTTCATTATTATTTTTTTTTTTAGAAGCAGATTTTTAAATTATATTCTGGTCACTACACTGTCACATAATCAACTTCACAGTGAAGTATACTAGCATGATTTAAATAGATATTATGGGTTAGACCAGTGGTTCCCAACCTTTTTCACTCAAGGGCCACAGATATAATTTTTACAGCCCTGAAGATCTACCAGACTCTGCCAGCAGCCCCTTCATGCCCCTCCACCCCCCAAAAAGCAGTCTGCTTCCTTGCTGATCTCCCATCTCCCTGTCTGCAACAGGAAAACCTCACGTGCCTTGTAGACCTGTGCACTTCACCAGGATCCCAAGTCAGATGCTCCCTTTTGCTGTCAGGGAGACGGAAAGATTAGTGTTCCCTTCCCTCTAGCTCCACCAAGGACCCCAGCATCTAGGAGTTTAGGAGAGTGCTTTGCTGTACTCCCTGATCTGCCAAGGGCAGGGAGCACTGATATTCCTTCCCTGGCTGAAGTAAGGAGAACTGCATCAATCTTTTAGCCCTGCAGAAAAGCACTCCACCTGGGTCTTTAGGCAATGGCTCCCTTCTGCAGCCAGCAAGAGGGGAGCCGCAGGCCACTTTGAAAGCCCCTGCGGGCCACTTTTGGTCCCCGATCCCCAGGTTGGGAATCACTGGATTAGATTGTGACTTAGACTATGTGCCTGCATGGTGGTGGTATAAGAAAAGGAATACTCCTCCCCTCTATGGAGGATTGCTGGACTTCTGGCTCAGGCAAACAGGATTAAGTGGGTGTTGCATGCTTGTGTACTCCCACCCCACAGCAAGTGGAAGACGAGTGAGTGGAGCCTTATTCCTAGCAGCCAACACAGCTGAACTAGCACTAGGAGTATCATTGTTTTCTGCTGGGTTAAGCAGCAAATTGTGCCTGCAGCAATCTATTCTACTACCCACCAAAGTAACAGGGAAAGAGAGAGAGAGTGGTGATTCTGAGAGGTGTCTGAGACACAGTGCCGTCCAGAGCTATGGTCAGGGTGGTGCAACTTGCATGCCTAGTTTCCGGCAGTGTCTAATGTTAAAATCTAGGTCTGTCCATATTATGATTCGTTGGGAAATGGTCACCTTTTTTTTGTTGTCTAAATCTAAGAAATGTAGCTGAATATACTTTCTATTTATGTCAAGAAGTACAAAAATATACCAGGCTGCACGTGACGAGCATATTTCTCACATTGTCAGGCTGCACATAATTGGGAATGTGAAACTTCACACCAAGCTCTGATCTGGTTCCCATTCATTTGAAAAGACATTTAAAAACTGATTTGAAGACATATGTATTCCTCTACAGTCAGTTAAGGGCTTTGAAAATAAGTCGAACAAAACAAACTAACCCGCATATCGATGAGGTGAAGTAGAATCCGTCCCACTCAATCTTTTCAACCTTTCTCTGACAGAAGCTTAGTGAGTAAAACAGAATGTCTGTCTGTAATAAATAATGTACCATAAATGACTTTCAAATTTACAAATAAGAATGAAACATAGGGTGTGTCCTGGATGTACTTTTAAGTTCAAAGATGATTTTGAAACTGAAATCCAAACACCTTAAGAGGTAGGAGGAGCAATTAAATTTCAGATCCAGATAGTCACAGGATTTGGGGGGTATATTTGAGGAGATTAATCCTAACACTTATATCACAGTAGATCACTGGTTATTAAGCTTTTTTTTTTAAGTGTAGATTACAATGTGCCTGTTGTAGAATCTCCCACATTGACCCCGTATACCAGCTGCCTTTCAGTTCATGTTTAAATAATATTGTTGTGGCAACTACAGAAGTTGCTCACATTAAAAAGTAACATGAGGGATGTATTTACCGTAAATAAGGAAAGCCAGCATCCTGTGATTAGCTAGTGATCCATGAATCTTATTTGGGAATGATTGTATTAAGCTCTGGCTTTAGAATTAAAATTAAAATAATAACTGTGTGGTTGCAAATGGGAAGCAAAACACTATTAGCTATCCAACCATGAGAAATATAGAATAAATTTTATTTTGTGTAGTTTTATTCTAAACCAAACTGTCATGTCTTTAAAATCTAGATTGTTCAACTAGGTTGGTAATGGGTTTTTTCCTCAAAGCTTGTTATACCACATTGACCACCTCTTTTGCCCCATCAGTGTTGATAGTCTTCATCTGTTAGATTGCTACTCCCACAAGTGCCTCTTGTGAACATTTTCTTTCAGGCACACCTTATCTATGGTGTAAACTTCAACCCCACATTTTTAAATCCCATCTTCAGAGTCACTTCTGCAGTGATGCCTACAGAACAGTCCCAGTTGATTACCTGCTGAATAGCGGGTAACAAACACTGAATACAGCTATCCTAGTGAGGAAAAGTACTTACATTACAGAACACCTTGTTTGTTTTGCTGAACTAGACTGACATGGCTACCCCTCTGAAATTGTTGTCTTCAGGTACATTTACACTGGAGCCTTAGGTCGACTTAAGGAAGGTTAAGTCGACCTAAGACTGCTGCGTCCACATTGGGCTTTTATTAACTCGACTTAAGCGCTTCCTTAAGTCGACTTAATACCACCACCTCTTAAGGTCAACTTAACACTTAAGTCAACCTCATTAAGTCGACTTAAGCCAGTGTGGATGGGGAGTGCTCTTAAATCAACCTAATTAGCCTCCAGGCCCCCTCCCAGGGCTACCCACAATGCACAATTCCTCCATTGACCTAGCACCTGCCAGTGTGGACTCAGGCAGTCAACAGGAGTGTTCAATGTGAACTCTCTAAGTCAACTTAACAAGGTCGACTTTAAGTCGACTTAAAGTTGACATTGTTAAGTTGACTTAACAGAGCCTGCAGTGTAGATATACCCTTTCTGTTTCTTACCCAGCCACATCCATTTTTTTGTACCTTGTTATTACCTTGCATTGTAAGTGCTATTGGGTAAGGAATGTTGGGTTTTTGTTTTTGTTTTTTAAACTACACCTATTGAACACTTAATATTAGAGGGTCTGATCCATAATTGTGGGTTCTACTATAGCTATCAGGCTATAATTATTAGAATGAAAGTTCCACTCTCATTCTTACTAGAACTATATGACAGGAACCAAGAATATTTGATGTTAATTTGTTTTAAACAGTCTTGGAAAAGATTTCTATTTCAGTTCAAATACATTGTTCTGTAAATTTCGTGCTAGTCAAAATTTTCCTATCAAAAGATTTTTTTTTTCAGCAGAAAATTGAATTGATAACAAAGCCACATTTTTGCACAGAAAGTATTCACTTTCCAAAGATTTTTTTTTTAACTTTTTAATGAGAAACCAAATGAGCAAAAATTGAAAGCCCAACATTTTTATTCAGAAATGTCACTAGCGTACTTCATAGGAATTGTAGTTCAGGAGCTATTTTTGTTTCAGAATCCAAGGCTGAAAAGATTCCCTCAAGAAAAGTTAGCAATTTAGAACACCAAGGAGATAAATGTTCAACCACAGAGCAAAAAAAGTGCACACATGTTTTAAAAAATTCTCAGACATAAAATTTGCTGAAAGTATATTTTAAAAGAACGGGAGAGAAGATAAATACCACATATCTTTAGAATAGGCCTTAGTTGGACATATCTGATGTTTTATAGTGACAATTAAAGACTGTATTCTATTACCAGATATTACAAAAACTATATACACCAAAACTGACCATATAGTCATCTCTGTGGTTTCTGATGTCAAGTATCCTGCAAGAGAATTAGTACCTTATTACATACATAATCCTGTAATTAAAAATAGAATATACCCTTGACAATTCATTTTTCTACATAAACCTGATGTATGGATCTGTTTTCTGGGGTTATAAAATTTCAGAAGATTTGTTTGATGTTTTGTGGGTTTTTTGTGTTAATGTAAGTGAATAGTGTTACTGACAGTAATAGAAATTGAAGTACTCTGCAACAGGAAGTAGCAGTACAACCTTCCTATATACTGCCTCCATCCTGCTTCCCATGGCCTTCAATGGTGATCTGGAGGAGCTAACTCTAGAGGGCTGACATTAGTTTTTGCTTCTTGTGAATTCATTTCTTGGTCTTTTTACTGGAACTACCTGCAAGTTAAAATGTTATTATACTCAAAAAGCTATTAGTACTCTTGTCCAATAAGAACTGGCCTCAGTCCACTAACTTATTAGTTGTAAGCCAAGAAATAGCCACCCACAGGAAGATATTTTAGTTCCTTGGGCCAGATCCATATAGTAATTATCTAGAAGTGAAAGACTCTGAATATCATTATCAGTTCTATGAGCTATTCAGTCCCCTGAAAGCCACAGTTCCTGCTCTTCTTGAATAACCAGCAAAATATACACCAATATTGTTATAATCAACACCAAATACAGACTTCTGCCTGATTTTTTTAGGATATTGGTTCACAGTGTGTGCTAGGTAATTCATATAAGACTACTCATAGACTCAAGATACAATGGTGAATAGTGATTTTGTTAATATCCCTCACAATTAGCAATCATGATTTTACAGAGTAATTTAGAATCAGGCCCTACATGAATTATTATAATTTTAGATTATGTATAGGTAAGGCAGAAGGTCTTTCCCAGAAATGCAACAAGTATTTTGTTGATTAGTTTGTTCAGATATGATTCTAACAATGTGGACCTCCTTCCATAAACTAGATTGAAAACAGTTATTTGGACTGTAAGTATTTTCAGTATATTTGATGGTTTATATGATACTGTTATAGAGACATCATCTCTCAGCATGGTAATCTAAGTCATCAAACAAATAATTGTCATGAATCATTTGTTACCTTGATTTTTCTGCTGCTATCAGGAAGAGTTTCTCAGAGCTGTCAGTGTAATTGCTGTGACTGTATAAGCAACGTACACTAGAGAATCATTTTTTTCCTTCCAATTATGCTCAGTGAAAACTGGAGTGACACAAATGGGGTAACAGACTAAGAAATTGCAAGCCCTAAGTAAGGGAATCATACAGAATTAAAAATCCCTGAATAAAACAAAGATCAGTCTCTTAGAAAATGCTAAGACTGAGTGAATATGTTTTTTTATTTCATCTGAAAATTGTTATAAAAGGTCCTCTGTCACTTCTAAATAAATATGGCAACAGTTTTAAAATTCATTGCCCACAACAAAGCTCTACATATAAAAAATATACTTGTGTTCGGAATAAAGGGGGAGGGGAAGATGACTTATTTGCTCAATAAGTCTGAAAAACAAAACAATGCTAAACAGTAGGGCTATGGCCATGGCTACACTAGGCTTTAATTAGTTCGAATTAAGGGCTTCCTTAATTCGAACTAATAAATTTGAATATGCTATTCGAACTAAGGGTTAATTCGAATTAACCAATGTGGCCATGTTAGTTCGAACTAATTGCATGAATGGCACTTGCTTAGTTCGAACTAAATTTTGCTAAATTAACTAATTCGAACTAACTTTAGTAAGTGTAGACATAGCCTAGGAATGGTATTCAGTCTATTGCTCTGAAGGTAGGTCATCATTATCTTTTTTTTCCGAGCTAAGATTGCTACCTACACGGTGTAAAATGGAGAAATAAATAAATAAATTGCTCTTATTACAGTCATCATCTTAACCCAATGGCATACATGATTGTTTTCAAATATTAAAAGCCAAATCATCAAAGTAGTTTACAGTCACAAAATCAGGTCAGTTATGTTTTTCTTATTCTTCTTACGAACCATAGAATCATAGACTATTAGGGTTGAAAGGAACCTCAGGAGGTTATCTAGTGCAACCCCATCCCCAAAATAAGGCCAACCCCAAATAAATCATCACAACCAAAGGCTTTGTCAAGCCAGGTATCAAAATCTTCTAAGGATGGAGATCCCACCACCTCCCCAGGTAACCCATTCCAGCTATAAGTTATGTTTATTCTTACATTATTTGTTCTATCAGAAAAATGCAGATGTATATTTGACATAGATTGAAGGGGAAAGGAACTAAATGATTGAGATTTGTTTTTAAGTATTATGACATGGGCTTTTGCTTTTGTTAACTTGGGGTGAAATTCACTTCTGTGAAACTGATGTACACAAACTCTACATCACTATTTTGAGAGCTTAACTGGAACTTCAGAGTTGCATTGGCTTTTTACTTGCTCTTTGTACCATTGGTAAGTATTATCTTCTCACCATATCTTATGTATTATATGGTATGTTTACCTGTGCTGAAAAATTATCTAGTTCAATCTGTGTATTGTTTTGTAGTGTCATTTCTAAATGAGCACAATTTAATCTGTTAGCCTTACCAACTGGACCAAAATCTGTATTGTGTTTACAAATGCAATATATATTAGTTTCCAGATGGTCTTACAAGAAAGTAGGTAACTCCAGGACAGCTATCTACAGCACATCTGTTGACATTCATATACAATTTCCTATTTTGTTCTCAGCACTTATCAAAACAGGCTTACTCTTCTTGTCAGAAAGACACGGGTGAGTCAAAACACAAATTCCTAATGGATTTTACTACCCCTAATATTCTCTGTGATCACATTTAGCTTTGGGTTAATTATTATGCACTTTGGACAACATTGTTACCTTTTTTCCCCATTGCAACATGCAATAGTTGCATAATAGTTATCTAGTACTGGAAAGGAAAATATCTTCCACTCTACATCAGCTCATCTATTCTGGCTTGTGCAGTCTGGAAGTGGGGGCAAAGCTCTTACCCATTCCCCCTGCCTGCCTGCTTCTGTCTCTCTCTTGTGTGGGTGCAGCCTTAAGCCTCTAAACAAGACAGGCAAAATTTAGCCCTTAATCTCTGAGTAACTATAGCACATGCTACCAGTAGCTCTAGGAGAAACTCAAGGCATATCCCTTCATCTCATATTCCAGCATTTCAGTTTCAGAGAGCTTGATACATTGTTTTTCAATGCCTAGACTGCCTAGACAGACTTACCTTCACATACTGCTAAAATAAAAAATCAATATGTCTATCAAGTTGATACACTTGTTCCTAATTATTAGCAGAAGCTGAATATTATAAACCTTCAAGATTAACACTTTCAATAAATAACTCCTTTTACATCTAAACTAGTGGAACTCTCTCCAAATCTCTGACGGCTACCAGAGAATATAATGATATATAACTAGCCTGGTCTCACTAAAGACGGGCCTAAACCATAAATGATTCATGATAATCTAAAAAGCTGTTTCCCTTTGAAAAACACCGTTTTGTCTTCCCTATCTGAACATTAGGGACAGCACATTAGTATCAAGAAACTAGTCTCTCAAACCACAGACAAAAAATTTAGTTGCCCACATTGCCTCTGCAAGAACTAAGATTGAAATGGGTAGGTGTCATATAGAGATTGAGAAGTAGAGATCCATCTTATTGTCTACAGAAAATTAATAATTAAAATGTTGTTTAATAAATACAAGCTGCCTTACAGATTCAGACTGCACAGAAGATAGTCACTTACAATGACTGGATTGCCATGTTGATTTTGAGATGTTAGAAAGTTGTTTTTTTTTTTAAAGGCCTATTATCAACAGACATTAAGAGAATGAAAGAGAAATCAGATAATTGAAAACAGATGCTGTTAGAATGTCAGGTAAACAGATGTTAGACAGATATAGATAAGCTTTGAAAATGTAAACTTTGATCTATCTTAGGTTATAAGAATTAAATTTATCAAGCTAAAGTCATAATTTATACTTTGGACCAGATTGTGCCACCCTTTCTTCATTATTTTACTTGATATTGTCTCCAATAAGAGTACTTTTGAAGTAAGATGCTAATCAGTGTGTGAATAAAAGCACCACTATTTGTTTGTATTTCTGTTACCCTCTGTTTCAAAAAAAGATCTTCACAATGACTCACATGATTTATACTTCAGTAAAACAATCAGTGATCCTTATTCTACCTTCACATTCACATATGCCAGCTCCCACTGACTTCAGCAGAAGCTCCTCTGCTCATTCAGCTGAGAGTAGAGTTTTGCTCTATGTATTGTTTTTACTTATAAGCATAATGATCACATTGTGCCTTTAGGATTAACCTTGAGCAAGAAAAAGATAGTGAGTAAGCTGTACCACATCGGTAGTAACTGCAGAAGGGACTGTATCCCAGACACTCACTTTGGGGTCATGATCCCTCTGCAAGGCCAAGACGGCAGCAGCAAAGGGCCAGGTTCTATATCTAGGGGTTCCCAAACAATGTTACAACACCTATCAGCTTGAGCTCCCACCCAGCCTCCTGGGAAATCATACACTCTGCCCTGGATGCCCTAGAGAAGGGCAATGCTTCCCCTCTCACAAGCACGAGTCTGAATGTAGCACATAAAACTTTTAATAGAGACTATATGGAGGCAATATCAAAAGCATCACTGATTGGGGATATAGTGCAAAGCACGATTCCCACAAAACCCTACAGACAGAACTCATTCCATCGCTGTGTACATAGAATGTATCCTTCACTTCTTTATTACCCCCCATACTGACCATCATAGTTTTAGTGTCCACTTCTCAAGGGGGGAGGGCTCAGCACTTGCCTCCAGTTGTCTTCTGCCACCTCTGGGTCACTCACACCATCCGCTGGCACCACCCATTGTCACCACCTTCTGGTCACTCATGCCATCTGCTAACATGGGACTCTAACTCTGCCTGCTGGTCACACATGCCATCTGCTGGCCACTCACACACTCTGCTGGCACCACCTGCTGGCCACTGGTCTCTCATGCCTTCTTCTGGCCACTCACACCACCTGCTGGCTCCGCCTGCTGGTCACTCACATCATCTGCTGGCTACTCATACCACCTGCAGGTTCCACCTGTTGTTCACTCACACTGTCTGCTGGCACCACCCACTGGCCACTGGCTTCACCTGCTGGTCACTCACGTTGTCTGCTGGCCATTTACGAGATGCTCTCCTGCTGGACGTCAGTCAGCCTCTCAGTGAATTCAGCTCTTAGAGAGGATTTCATCTCTCTGGTGATTCTGCTCCCATCAAAATAAAAAAGAGACTCCTTTAACAATGGGAGGGGAATTAGACATTTGCCTTAGCACAGCTCCAGCAGACCTAGTGCTCCTATGCCTCCCAACTCAGTTTTACAAGACTGAAAACTAGGGATGCTCACTTTCCAAATTCTCTGTTGCTAATATTGACTTTTCCATCAGCTTTTCAGTCTATAAACAGATATATAATCAAAGCATAGCATATCATGAAAAGACAATATTTCATTTCCCCTTTCTGCTAAAACACCAGATTCAGAGGATTTGAGTTAGCCACACATACCATTTCCCATCATGCCCAGCCCCAGGGTGAAATTATGCTGAATATCTAATTATACTCAGGCAAATACAAGACCCAGGCAAATCAGTTGCCCCCCTCCTTGCTTAGCTGCTAAGCAAGAGAGGTGCTCAGCTTCTTAACCTTGCTCACACTAACAAGGAGGAATTGGACAAATTCCTTCTCTACTCCCTTCTTGTTTTTCATCCTTTTCAGAGTACAACTTACTCCTTGGCACTTAGGGAGGGGTTAGACCCAGGACTCAACCAACTCTGCTACTTCTACTCATTTGTTCATAGTGGAGGCAGGATCATTTGGGCAGCTCCCATGGTTTTCCTTGTACCCAAAATCAGAAGCTGGACATGGCTAACCTAGCCTATAAATGGGCATAAGAATCGGCCTCTCTCTCCTTTTACTATTAAGTCTGACGTGCCTTTCAAACATAAATTAGTAACAGAAAAATGTATTTAATCAGCATTCCTATCTTCTTACTGAAAAAATATACTGCTAGTTAGTTAGCACGTCCATTGCTCCTTATCAGTCCTTGGACATCACATATGCTTGTTGCCTAGAAAATGAAGGGCTATGTCTACACTAGAAAAGTTAAGTCGACTTTGTAAAGTCAACTTTAATAAGGTTGACTTTAAGTCAACCTTATTAAAGTCGACTTAACAAAGTGGACTAAGTTGACTCAGCTTTAAGTTTAAGTTAAGTCGACTTAATAGAGTCGACTTAAGGGTTACTCCATGTCCACACCATCCTTAAGTCGACTTAAGGAGTGGTAGTAACAAAGTTGACTTAAGCTTTCATTAAGTCGACTTAAGGAATTTCTTAGGTCGACTTAATGAGAGCCTAGTGTGGGCATGGCTTAATTTAAATCGACTTAAGCCTCCTTAAGTCGACTTAAATTGCCAGTGTAGACATAGCCAAGGGTATTAGGGCCCTATCTTATGCCAACTGAAATCAGTGGAAGCTTTGCCTTTGATTTCAATGAACAGGATTAGAATCAAGGACTTAATTGGTAATAAAATATATTTACTTTTTTGGGTTACTCTATTTTACAATAGCCAACACAAAGTCCCATATTGTTACTAATTTCTGGCACTATTTTTTTTTTCCTGACTATGATAAAGACAGGGAAAAAAAGTGGGATGATCCTATTTTCTATCATCCTCTGTTACTCTATTGTTCAATAACTCCATTTTCTAGATAAAAGTTCCATGCAGTAGCTGAGCTATATGGAGTCACCCTTTCTGGTGTCAGGGTGACACTTTACCACTTCAGTTCTTTGTGACCTATTGCTGAATATAGCTCTAACCTTTAAAAGAATTGTCGATAACAGCTTTTTCTTTTGCAGCGATAATAGCCTCCAAGAGTTGTGCTCTCAGTTCAACTTAAAGATTCCTCTTGCTTTTATGGGCTTTATAAGTTTAATACAATAGCTTTGTTTTATTACTCTGTTCAGAATCTTCTCATCTGTGCTGCTCAACTTACTTGGCTTCTACTTGGGTTATATGTCAAAGTTTTTCTACTATTTTTACACTGACTTGGGTAATTTGTCATCCATGTGTACTGGCTATGTTGGCTAACCACTGAATTAGGGATTGTTAACCATACCCCTATATTATGGGCTATTATTATTCTGTAAATTTTAGAGCAATCTTCAGTGTAATAATATTGTACTTGGCATATTTGATAATACTTAAGCATTTTATTTAATATGTAATTTTATTTTAAATTAATAGTTTATTGAACACATTCGTGTCTCTTTTACACCTTTATCATGTGTGCCTATGAATGGACCCACTAACTTGTGTCATTCTATTTATTGTGAAGGACTAAAGAATAGCATTTTACATTCAGTAATATTCTGCAGGTATCCATCTAGTAAAATGACACAACACGACACTTAATCGACCAAACAAACAAAACCAAAAACAATTAATAAACAAAAAGATAAACTATTAAACCCCCAACTGCTTCATTAATGGCATTTCCTTAAAAGCTAACCGTTTACAATTTTCCTGATGTCCTAATGGAAGAATTTGAAAAAAGGATGTTAGAACTAAGGTTGCTTTGGGTGCAGCCATACCACAGGCTTAAAGTGGCTTCCATCATAAACAGGGTTTAGAGTTTTGTTCAATGGCATTCAACAGCCTCACTATAAAAAACTGTTCCAACCCTACTGCTTTGAAGCAACATGCAGCCATTAATTACATTAGACACATCATCACCAGAAAACTTTAATAACTCACCCACTCTCCCTACAAATGGACTCAAGAATTATGTGAACTATCAAGAGTCCCAAATGTGTTTGAGTAGGAGGCCAGTCCATTCAGCCCCAAAGCCCACTAATTGATTCAATATACTGGGAATCATCTTGGACAAACCACTGGCAGCAAAGCAGTGTGAACCTGTTTTAAGAGGCTTAACAACCTCCAAAGCAAATCCAAATTCAGTGTATTATAGTATTTCAACTTTGCAATGGCAAATGTCTAAAAGACAGGTGATCGTCATTGCTTAATAGTCTTAAAATGACCAATGACCATGTATGATGCCTCTGTTTTAAATATAACAATGGTTAGCAGCCACTCCTCACTGCACTTAAGCTATGTCTACACTACAGAGTTATAATGGCAAAAGTTGGGTAGTATACACACAGCCATCCTTTTGCCGTTGGAGTGTGTCCACACTAGGACCGCTTCCAATAGCGAAAGAGGCAGTGTGGGGGAGCTGAAAGGTCAACATCTCAGCTTCCTGCAGAGGAAACTGAAGGGAGCTCACAGGCTCCCTGCTGCCCCCCTACCCTCGCTGGGGACCCAGACATTATGCCTAGAGCCCCCAGCATCCCCACTGCTGCCCAGATCTGGGTCCCCAGCTGCAGCAAGGTTCCAGCCTCTGGGATTCCCATGTTCCTGGCAGTTAGGAGGCTCCTGCCATCAAGGTTCCTGGGTCCCCAGCAGCTGCGCGTCTCCAGCTGCTGGGTTTCCTTGGTCCCCGCCGGTTGCATAGGGATAGTTAGCCACGCTGCTACAGAGGATAGGTAGCCCAGCAGCTGCTTCCTGTTTCCCACAGCAAGAAAAGCAGCCATAGGGCTCCCCAGTCCTGGTGGCAGGGGTTGAAGCTGCTGGGGACAGAGGTTCTCCAGCAGTGGAGAGGCTAAAGGTGCCAGGGCTTCCCGTCCCTGGGAGCCACCCATATCAATTTCACTGCTCTGACTGAATGAAATTGACATGTACCATTACTTTTCACTTTCCCTGCTCTGTTCAAGCAGTGAAATTGACAAGTATGACAGCTCTGATGTCCCAGAGTGGCCTTTATTGGCACCCTGGGACATTTATGGAGGCTACTTAAAACAGAAGAAAAAAGCATCTTTTGTGCAAAATGTTACAAAATAAGTGTTTGAGAATTCTATGGACAATATAATTTCTGTGGGGAACTAGATGTAAGCTCTTTTGGGAGGCCCCAGTCTATGTCTTAAAACAAGCATATCGTTAGCTCTTAATAAAATATAACAACAACAAAAAGAAGTGGGACATTCTATGATTTTATGAACATAGCCCCTTAAAGTTTTCACTGACTAGAGTGCCTCTTCTATAGAACTATTTGGTGAGCTACCTCTTTCCTCTAAAGAGTTCCAGGCCTTTTCTTCGGTTATTTATAGTAACAGTTTGAGCAAGATTATTTTATAATTTATAGCCTTTATGATGACACACTGTGTTAAGTTTTAATAGCCTTGCTTCTATTTTCAGGCTGTATTAGAGATTTGTGCTTAGTTTTGATAAATCCTATATACTGATACCTTAGATTGTACTTTACTGATGGAAGTGGGCAAAGCTTCCTTAGGTAATCCAATATTACCCATTATGAATGTTTGGAGAGTCTAGTATACTCAATCTGAAATGGTTTCCTTTCCTCTCCCACCCAAGGTAGAAGTCTAAGAGACAACCATACCCAAGTGACTCAATAGGTCTCCTGGGAAGAGTTTTAAGATCACACTTTTCAATTGAAGTTTGCTATGTCACATATATGATGTAATCAAAAACAGTCTGAAAATCAAGAAGTTCAGTCAAAGAACAAGTAATCAAAGTCAAACAGCTGACACAACAAACATTCCTGTTTCTATGCATGTAGCTGGAGGACGGAACATCTCACTTCACCTTTGTGAATAGCATAAATAAGCTCCATGAATGTGAATGTACCCTGGTGAGCCCCTGTATTTCATATCCAGAGGTAACAGGAAGAAGCACATAAACCATGTTCCCTGGTAGTGGAAGAAATAATGAAAGACCAGTTCTTTGGCCTATCTTCACCTTTAGATATCAAATGGAGTTAGAGACCAGAACATAATGGTGTGAAAGCAAGCCTTCTCCCTCTCATGTGTCACCCTGGAATAGACAAGGGGCTAAAATGCAACCTAAAGTAGCAGAAGGAAACCTCATTTGTAAGAAAAGATGAAGCAGAAATGTTTGCTGACTCTGAGAAGGGAACAAAATTAACAGAGGTCTCCTTGTGTTCAGAAAAACACCAGGGTATACACACCACCAAGAAGTTCACAGAGAAGACGAGGAATCATCAATCAGACAAGGTCAGAACAGACAACTGAGACTGCTGGAGGCAAAATTTAGGACTCCCCCATTCAGATGAGAACAGAAAACCTACTTGTGTTAGAGGAGACTCTCCTAATAAACTCTGGACCAAAGAGTGGAAAGAGGTCAGATGCCCAGAACCCTTTGGACCTTCCCCAAGGCATACCAGGTGTTTAAAAAAAAAATGCTGTACTTATGTTTGGCAAAACCATTTTCAATCTACAGTGCATGCTTGCTAAACAAAATCCTTTTATTACAGAAGTTAAAGAAAGTATAACCTGCTTTAAGGGAATAAACATATTATTTATAACAAATAAGTATATTATTTACACTTTGTATTTTAATTTATCATCAGATGTTTTTTCTGTAATATTTTTATGTGTTATAACCCTAATCTGTATATTATTGTGATAAGTAAAATGTATTCGGTCAATATTATTGTGGTAGAATGAATTATTACCTGTCACACTCCAGTTGAATCAAACACATGCCAATTGCAGGGGATGTTATGAATTCTTTACCTTTGTTGCCTGCAAGTAATAAACTTTACAATTGTATTCCTCAGTGTAGGTTAAATATTTGCAAACCTTATGATTTAAAGACAACTATTATAAGTGAACATTATGATTTTAAGTCTCAGAGGAATGCATTATTTTTGGTGATCTTTAATTTTGTTTAGTCCGTGATTCAGCAAAGCACTTAAGCACGTGCTTAACTCCCAAGAAGTCACAAGGCTAAGGATAAATGATGTGCTTAAATTAAACATGAGTTTACTAGAGAGATTTTCAAAGGCACAAATGAGACAGGAGGCTATAATTCCAATTGACAGCACCGCAAATCTTCCATTAAGTGCTTTGAAAAAACTTAAAAATTGGAATGAAAAAAATCTTAAACAAGAAATAATGTATAGCTTTCCTGACTACACACAACGATGTGTGGAAAATAACTGGTACTAACCAAAGTTAATGTTGATAGAAACTATACATGTAGATTTTGGAGTGATGAAAGCAGTGCCAAAAAAAATAAGAAGGCACAATCTGTTGTAGAATTCTCTAGCTAAAGAATCCCTTTAGAAGAAAAAGTAACTCTTAAAAATATGACAAGCCCGTGGCTTAATCAATGAAAAAATAGGAAGACAAAAAAGGAGTTCAAAAGCTTTTCAACAGCTAAAAGTTTGATCTGTGATTATCTATATGACCTGCTAGGAGGACATGAGGTAGAAAAGCCCATCTACAACCTCATTAAGGCAAAAGAGAAAATGACAAGGGGTGTGAATGAGTTAACTAGTATTTAAAAATGAACATGGTATATTACAAATAGATGGTGACTCAATCAGTAAAGTCTCTAGTGTTTATTCTGAAAGAGAGATGAATAACGATAGCAATGGGAGAAAATCAAGAACATGTAAGCCAGTCTTGATCATGATAGACTGCATACAGGAGGCAAAGTGTGAGGCACTTAGGAAATGAAAAAGGAGAAAGCACAGGGCTAGATGAAGTACTGGTGGATGTGCTAATGTCATTAGAAAGGGAAGGTGTCAAGAATTTTACAAGTCTTTTCAAAGATATTCTTAGAGAAAAATGTGGGATAAATGATGTAAAAGCTTTGTGGTGCCCATTTCCAAAGATAGAGGAGATTACACTGTGTGCTCATTATCACCCAATGAAGTTGACTGTGAGCCTAAGAGCACCTCATTGCTACAGGGCAAGGGGCTGCCCAGTATCTAGCAAAGAGCTTCAACTGTACTGACCAGCAGAGCATACCCCAGCTCACTATTGTCATAATCTGTATCTAAAAGGTATAGGTATCATCTGTGAACTGGTAACACATTGGTCATTAATATTGTGTGATGTATATATATGTGATATATGAAAATATTGTGTGATGTATATATATGTGATATATGAAAAAATGTAGATATGTGATGGAAAGATTTTTTTAAAAATGTGTTTGGCAGGAAGGTTTAGGTCACCCCACCTTAGAGAAAAAAGAATGTGGTCCGCCTGCTTAAATGTCTCTTCAATGTAAATTGAGCAAAAAGAGATGATAGGAGTACATTTATATAAAGGTAAATAAAGCGAGTGAGTGGCTAACGCAAAGTGGGGTAAAGACTGCAAAAATTAAGAGGAGGCAGATCCCTGATGGGCACAGCATGCTGATCCCTTATGGGGACTTCCTGTCTTTCAAAACAAATATAAAACTTTGAGGATATAAGCAGAGAGAAAAAGGCATTCTGATCTTTTTCATCTGAGGGGACAGAGAAACCAAACTCTTTGAGCTCTGTGTTGAATCCTTGCTGGAGGCATGTGCTGGAAGGCTATGTCCATTGTACCTGTGCTATGTATGATAAAGTGACTTTCATAATAAAAACTAAATAAGGTTACAGCCAAGAATTTCCAGTAAATGTTGAGCTCCTTTTTGTTTGGAGTTATCTAGGATGTGATAATTGAGAATATACAAAGTGAGCTGCCTGGGAGTGTGCTCTTTGCTGATGATATAGTGATATAGGCAGAAGATTGTGAAACTCTGAAAACTGACTTTGAACACCTGTAACACTGTTTTGAGCAGACAAGATTTAGAGTGAATGTTTGTAAGATTGAGAATATGATAACTGAGGGAGGAAAACCCATCACAGAAATATTCAAAATAAAATAATTTAAATACTTAAGGTCAATGACTGCTTCACGAGTAATGCCCTACATTGTTCCAAAGCTGCTTGGTGCAGATGGCAGGAGCTGGCCCCAGTTCTCTGTGATAAAAAAGATGCCAATGAAGTTAAAACATCGAATGTATAAAACTCTAATTAGACCCCATTTTAATGTATGGAACAGAGATGTGGCCAGCCACAAGAAAAGAAATAAGTACCCCCTTCATCATAGAAATGAGGGTGTTGAGATGGTCAAATTATTGGGCACTCTCTGATGGGAAGTTAAATGATGTCCTGAGGGCCCCAAGGCGGGTTGCCCCAACTGAAGACAATTTGAGGGAGGCCATGATATTTTGGTAGGGACATGTCCAGTGGAGCCTTGATAGATGAACTGGTAGAGTAGCCCTTGCAATGAGCATGGGCACAAAGGTTGCGTCTACACTGGTAAATTAAGTCGACTTAAGCTTGCTTAAGCTGATTTAATTTACCCTGCGTCTACACTCAGTTTCCTTAAATCGACTTAAGCAGCTTGCTTAATGAAAATTAAGTCGACTTTATTAAACCTAGATTTAAGTAGACTTAAGGCTTAATTTGACTTTTTAAAGTTGAATTAAGCCAGTGTAGATGTGGGGTAGCTCTAAGTCGACTTAGGGCTACCCCAGGACTACACCAATGCCCTCCCTGCCAGGGGGGGTGCAGGGGGAGCCTGGCATGCCCCCCAAAGGGCAGGGCAGAGCCCTGTGTGACGCTGTCTGGATTTAGGGAAGCATTTATGATATTATTTTCTATTAACATCTCATAAATGCTATAATCCATAGGAACTATGTCATGTTTGGTATCAATAGAAAGGTAGTAATTTGCTGGGAATAATTATATAGTTTATGTCTAGGAATTATATTTGAATTAGAAGTTAGAAATTTGGTGTTATATCTATACTTTAACTTGTGTGATTTTGTGGAAACACCCCAGACAGAAGGCTGTCTAAAACCATTGTGTCCTTAATGTTAAGGAATCTGCCAGGTGCAATGGGCCCAGGGAATTACCTGATGAGCCATTGAGGACACAATGGTTGTATTCCTTATGTCCTTAAGGGCTGATCAGGTTACTCCCTGAGCCCATTGTAACTTTCCACTTGCACCTAATAAGCAGAAATGCTATGTTATCACTGTAAATACCTGCAAAATCTGCCTGCGAGCAGAGCTCACTTGACTATGCAGGGGACACCCTGTACTGTTAACTGTCTCTCCAGCAATTGCTTGAAAAATAAAGTTGGTGCCTTGCTGAAACCTGATAACAAAGGGTTAAGATGTTTTCTTCGACAGGTACAGTAAAAGAATATGTATGTGTGTGTATAAGAATGTAAAAGAAAGACAAAATTCACAACGAAGTGTTTCTTCCAATAAACATTTATTGTATGTTACAAAGTCTAAAAAAAGGCTAAAGTTGGCTCTAAGTTGTTCACATTGCTGGTTAAATCTGCTAAGAAACAAAGTAATTTATGAGTAATTCAGCTGACAAATTCTTTCTGTTTTCAGTGTTGTTGTAGGTGTGTTGGATGTTAGAGAGCTTACATAGGGCTTTCACCAACAGAATTTGGTCCAATAAAAGTTATTACCTCATGCACTTTGTCTTTCTCAAATCTTTCTGAGCTAGTGTATATGTAAATATTAAACTCATTTTCAAACAATAAAAGGAGATTATTCACAAAGTTAAAGTCAATAAGCATTGTGCTTTCCGAAGATGAGCACTAGCTGTGAGTGATCAATACAAGAAACCTGAAAGGGGCCTGAATTGCAGAATGAGCAGCCAACCCTTTGAAAAATCAGAATCCTTTAAAGTGTTTCAAATTGGGCACCCTAATAATACATTTAGAAAGCTCATGGCAAACTGCTCCTTGATTCATACTGTCTCTCCCTCTACACAGGTAGACACTTCTAGCCTGTCTTGAAAACCAAAGTTCATGTCTTCCTCCTTATAACAAACTTTTTTGCAATAGAAAGAACTCATGCTTCCCTCTCCTTTAGTTCACAGCTTCTGCTGAAAGAATAGGCAGTGAGGAACAGAGGCACATAATCTTCTGATTGGCCAGTCTTGCAGTTACCATAGAGACTCATTGTTAAAACTCAACTAAATGTACTCTTTAAAATGTCAAGTACAGGAAGTAGAAGGAGTATTTTTGGTGGAAAGAAATGAAAAGACAGAAATGCTATATTAGCTAAATTCACTGTGCTACACTTAAAACAGATTAAGTAAATCCTGCTTCTAAGCCAAAGGGAATTTGTCTTGGTCAAATAGAGACTTTCATTTTCTTCTGAGATACGAACTGTTGTCTTTTTGGTAGAAGATGAAAATGAACTGCATCTGCCCATGTTAGTCTGATGGTGTGCATCTTAAATAGTCTGGGTTTGACTTTTTTTCATTAGCTGAACCTTTAAAAAAAGTAGACACATGGGAGATGATCTCATAGGCTATGTCTACACTTGCACGTTAGGTTGACTTAAGGAGTCTTAAGTCGACCTAACTTAGTCCCCGACCACACCAGGCTTTCATTAAGTTGACTTAAGGGCTTCCTTAAGTTAACATAATAAAGCCCACCTGTTAGGTCGACCTAACACTTAAGTCAACCTTATTAGGCATCCATGGGTGGGGGTCAGGCATGGGCAGGTGGGGGAGGTGAGGGTGCCTCGTAGCAGGGCCACCCCTCAACACTCCTCTGTGAGGAAGTGGTCCTTGAGCACCTCCCAGATGAGGACTGCTCACCGCTGGGCTCGCTGCATCAGAGGCATGGCGTTGGCCTGCTCAAACTGGCCAGCGAGGTGTTGGGCTTCAGCATCCCAGAAGTGGGGGATCCTTTCCCCCCGCAGTTCACAAACATTGTGGAGCACACAGCAGGCACTGACGACCTCCGGGATGGTGTGCTAAGCAAGATGTAGGCATGTCAGGAGGGCTGTCCAATGTGCTTTGAGCCATCCGAAGGCACACTCGATGCCTAGGGGGCACCTGTTCAGCCGTTGATTGAACAGCTCCCTGCTGGCATCCATGTTTGCGGTGTAGGGCTTCATGAGCCAGGGGAGCAAGAGGTAGGCGGCATCTCCGATGATCAGGATGGGCACCTGCACGTCCCCAAGGGTGACGGTGTGTGGAGGGAAGAAGGTACCCGCCTGCATACGGTGGTACAGGCCAGAGTTCCTGAGCACACGGGCATTGTGCGCTTTCCCTGGCCAGCCCACATAAATGGTTGTGAAGATCCCTATGTGATCCCCGAGGGCCTGCAGGATCACACAGTTGCAGCCCTTGTGGTTCTGGTACTTCCTGGCCCAGTGGTCTGGGGCTCAGATGGGGATGTGGGTCCCGTCCACAATTCCCCCACAGTTCGGGAAGCCGAGTGTGGTGAGGCTGTTGAAGGTGTTCTGCAGGTTGCCTGGGGTTCTGAGGTGGGCTAGCAGGAGCCGGTTGATGGCCCTGCTGACCTGCAGGAGGGTGCCCCCATGGTGGCCTTGCTGATCCCAAAATGTTGGTCAACGGAGTGGAAGGAGTCTGGGGTTACCACCTTCCAGAGCACAATGGTCACTCGCTTGGCGACAGGCAGGGTGGGTCGAAAGCAGGTGTCCATGCGCTGCAGGATCAGGGTGAGCTCACGGACCAGCTCCAGGAAGGTCTGCCTGTTCATGCGGAAGTTCTGCGGCCACTGGTCGTCGTCCCAGGTGGTGAGGATGACACAGTCCTACCACTCCCTGCTGGTTTCCCGTGACCAGAGGCAATGGAGCACAGGGTGCACCATCAACACAGCAGCTTACTGGGCCAGCATGGCTCACCTACCGGTGAATTCTCTGTATCGTAAAGTGCTTAAATCATGATTTAAGGAGGTAAATAACTCAGTCATAGGTTGGTGCCTATTGCTGGAGTGGGTGGGTGAGGTTCTGTGGCCTGCATTTTGCAGGAGGTCAGACTAGATGATCGTACTGGTCCCTTCTGACCTTAATGTCTATGAGTCTATGGTGGCGCTGCTGTCTGCCTCCACACTGTTGGGGTCCAAGAAGACTGTAATCCACATGAAGAGAGCACTGGACACTGCTAAGCAAGGGTCGAGCACTGTCCTGACAAGTTGCATGAACAGAGTGTGGTCTATGACCTCTTTGTGCTGCATGCTGCTAGGCACAATGTAGGGTGCTGAGCTTACTTCCTCTTTTATTGGGATTGGCTGGGCGATTGAGTCCTTCCCAGGTGCCATGTTGGCACACTTCCCATGATGCACCCCTCCTATGTCGACCTAGCAAGTGCCTGCATGGACGTGCTAGGTTGACTTAGGCTTCTGGTGTGGATGCTCTAAGTTGACTTAAGTCGATTTTGTTAAGTCAATTTAACTAAGCTGACTTCACGTTTTTAGGGGTAGACATAGCCTAAGACAATAAAATAAATATTTAATATTGGAACATTAGTTATTAAACTGCAAATTTAGTGTGCTAATTATCAAAGCAATACTGAAGCAGGCTAGAAACCAATGTAGTCTCTCGTATAGAATTACCATATTTCAAGTTTTACAACCAATATCTCTTTACTAGCAAGGCAGTCACTATTAAAGTCAGTTCAGATATCCCAATTTTAAATAAAAATCACTGTTAACAAGATATGCTTGTGATCAATCAAGAATGGAGCTTTTCAGATAACTTACATATGATAGGCCATATTGTTGGTGTATAAACCTGTGGAGTTCCCACTTAAATGGGAATTAGCACGCTCACATCTGGAGCTTGGATATCGCTGTATGGTATGTTCATGTATAATAGACGGACAGGTTACATTTTCAATAGTGAGTTGAAACTTAGAATGCACAGGAGAGGTGGTCAACAAAAATTCCTCAAAGACACTATTACACAGAGTATCACCTTATGAAGCATAAATATTGATACCTTTGAACACATAGCTAAGGGCAGATTAGAACAGAGAGCAATTGTCCATGAATGATGTAAACAGTGCAAGGAAGAGAGATATGAAAAACTGATCAAGAAAGGGACAAGAATCATGTCAAGTTTTCAGTGGTAGCCTGCACATTCCTATATCACAGCTATTCATGATCTTACTCCTTGTGGATTGGACTGTGCAGTCACATGAGAACAGATGTGATCCTGTAACATTATTGTCAGATATGATGGACAGTCACACATTATATTCATAAGATCCTCAGATGAGATAGAACATTTAAGAGAATCAGAAAATAAATGTTCCCCTAATAGGTCATAATTTTAAGGAAAATGTTTTAATTATGATCCATTCTGGCTAGTCTATTGTACTTTCAGAGTTGTAGAAAGAAGGTGCTCTTTATAGGGTTAACACACAGGGAAACATAGCAGGGGCCTACATCTCTGCATAATTTTGAATTGGGCTATCTGGCTGGTCATCCTCCAGAACTTAAGAAGGCCCAAGATTGACTGGTAAATCAGGACAAGATATCCTTGTTAAAGGAGGGTATCCAAGCAGAAATGGGCCTATTTTATTTTCCCTCTCATTGGAGTTCAGATGTTAGCATAATGATTCACTGACCTTTTGCATCATTAACACAAAAGCGTAGATACAAAAGAGAGGACATTTCATAATTAATAAATCTTTCAGCAATGCATAACCAAAGTGCAATGTTTTAGTTTGATTAAGAATACTTTGCTACAGTATTTGGTATCAATATTAGGAAATCCATAAATCTGTTATTTAATGAACATGAACTATCATTTCTATATCAGTTTGAGGCAACCATGGCTGATTCAAACTTTTTAGAGTTTAAATGAAAGATCTAACTATGGACAATCATTTTGTTCCAAAGAAGTTCGGGGTCCATTCCATTTTGACTTTTGATTTTTCTAATGACAGCTTGTTCTCAACAAAAGAAGCCAAAAATCAAATTTAAAAATAGGAAAAATCCCAACTAGCAAAACCTGTTTTGGATTTGTGTTTGTTTTCAAAATGTTTGGACCTTTCTAGTTTTTATCCTCCCATCTAGCTCAGTGGTTTACGAACCATGGGTTGGGACCCAGTGCTGGGTCACAGACTTTCAAGTACTGGGTCATAGCACCCCCTGCTGTTGCCGTCAAAAGACTGGAATGCATTGCTTAAAGATATAATTGTTGGGTCATGGACATAAATGATATTTTTCAACTGGGTCCCAAGAAAAAAAGTTTGAAAACCACTGATCTAGCCTGACAAATCTGAAATTGCTGAATAAAGGATTGCTGAAGGAGACAAAGAGATACTGAACATCATCTGCATTAAAATGAAGATTCACAGCATAATGGTAAATATAGGAGCCAGAGGAAACAAAGACACTTTTAAAAATCCTTAAGTAATCCGTACGTACAGGAAGAAAATAAAAAAGGAACATTTATGATGACAAACTGTCTCTACAAACACCAAAAATGAAATGAAAGCATATGAGAATGATCTGTGAAAGACTCATATACTGGAAGGATTTAATGAGAGGAACCCCATGGTCCACATAATAAAGAGCCATAATAAAAGACTGATAAGAACTAAAATGGGTTACAGGAAATCCAACTGCAAATGAAAAGTCATAAATGGATGTTCAAGCAATCTTAGTTCTATAGACCTATCAAAGGCCTGATTGATTTTTTTTTTTAAACAGTGAAGTATCATAAAGGAGAGGCTGCAGAAATCTCATCACACCCTTTTTCTAGAACTTTTGCTAAAAAGAAAAGATTTGAAATAGAAGACAATGATAGCTTCTTAACTGGTAACTTAGCTAACTACAGCAACATTTAGGGAAGTGATGAATAGGTAATATGTGATGTAAAAAAAGAAACTAAAGAAACCAATTACACACCATCCTTGGATCTAGGTAACTAGTCATGAGATGTTAGTATGTGCTACATCTATAATAAAATATGTCACAAATTCAAGATCTGTAAAATGAATTGATGTATATAGGAAAAAGGAGAAAAAAATCAATGTCAAGAGAGAATAAAGTGATAATCAAAAGTATAGCAATTAATTTTTTCTTAAAAAGTTCTCAGAAGCACTGAAATTACCTGTCCAAAATAAATGAACATATACAATACTGTTAAATAATTTTCAATAAAATTGTTTGCTGTTTTTTATCCTCTCATTTTATTTATAAATCAAAATGAGATCTCACTCATTATAAAACAATTCTCAATTTCAATGAAGTTCCAGTAAGTAATATTGGGGAAAAAAAAAAAAAAAAAGGTCTAAAATGGAAAGAAGTATAAACATGTTGTGGTGTTCCCCTCCTGCAATATAGTCAATTTACCCTGCTTTGTTAGGTGGACCCCCACTCCTAGGTCAGCCCACACCAACCTCCTGCATGTAATCGACCCCAAGCAGTGAAAGTGCATTCACTAACCACTCAGGGGACAGTCCCTCAGCCAACAGATGCCACACGGGGAACTTCCATCCTGCAGAGATCAGGACCCATATAGTCCAGTCTGTCAGTTTAACAAAGAAACTGATATGCAATCAGCCTTTTCTCCAAATTAAGCCTACACCCATTCATACTCTCTAAAATCCACACAGCTTTAGATACCGCAAGCACTATTTTATTGAGTGATTTTAAGTGACTACATAGCGAATCAATGCATAAGCAATTAATTAATCAGTCAGGGAGTTAACCACTACCAAATAAAAGGAAATATGCATTCTAACCTAAAATCACTACTACAAACATGCTCTTCTTACCACTCAAATTTAGCTATCTTGGTTTTCAGCCAGTCTCTGCCTGTCAGTGGGCAGGGCCCAGTCGTTAGGTGGTTGCTTTAAGAAGAAGTACTTTCAAAATGGGGTTTCTCTGGCAAAAAGCATCCAACAGTTCAAAGTGTGACTATTTCTTTCTCCAAACACCCTTCTCTCCTCCTCCTTGTGGCCAGGTCAATCACTTTTTTTCAGAAAGGGAGGGTAATCTCTCCTCTCTAGCCAAGGTGCTACAGACATTTAGCTAGCCCATTGTCATGAATATTTTCTTTGGATGTGTGTTTTCAGCCATGATTACTTGCTCCTACCTGAGGCTATGTACACACGATCAGATTAAAGCGCAACATGGCTATCGCACTATAAAAAACACATGACCTTTATTGCGGAAGAGCGCGTACACACGTCACTCCTTGCAACGCAACAGAATTCTTTGTAATATTGTGGTGTAGCGCAATGAATTCTGGGCACCTATCCCACAGTTCAATTTTCCCTCAATCGGCGCTTGGAATCCTGGGATGAAGGAAAGGAATGCAAAGCGCCATGGGTAAACTCTCATTTTCCCGTAGTGCACTGTGTTCCCCTGGCGTCTTCCTCGTTGCCAATAGCAACTCGCGCCTATTTTCAACAGTGCAGTGACACACTACTTGCGAGCAATCACAACTGCGACAGCATGGATCCTGCTCTAATCTCCACTGTCGCCTTCAGCATTCTAAATACATCTCGGCTGGTTGCTCAGTACGCAATGAGCTCCAAATCAGACGAGGATGCCGAGGAGCAGGGGCTGATCGATGTCCTGCAGAGCAACAGCACCGCATTGCTCAACTCCTTCACCGATCATCTGCACACGGTGCAACACCGTTTCTGGCCGCGAGAGACGAGCTCCGAGTGGTGGGATTGCATTGTTATGCAGCTGTGGGATGACGAGCAGTGGGTACAGAACTTTCGAATGGGGAAAGCAACCTTTCCGGAACCGTGTTCAGAGTTGGCCCCTGACCTGTGACATGAAGACACCAACATGAGGTCAGCCCTAACCGTGGAGAAGCGTGTTGCGATTGCAGTCTGGAAGATGGCGACTCCCAACTGCTACCGGTCGGTTGCAAACCAGTTTGGAGTTGGGAGGTCCACCGTCGGATTAGCCCTCTCACAAATGTGCCGAGCCATCAATCGCATTCTGCTACGGAGGACGGTGATATTGGGCAATGTTCGTGAGATTGTAGATGGCTTTGCTGCCATGGGATTCCCTAACTGCAGGGCTGCCATAGACGGCACACACATATCCCGATTTTGGCTCCAGACCATCTCACGACCGAGTACATCAACAGGAAGGGCTACTTCTCCATGGTGCTGCAAGCACTCGTGGATCACAAGGTGCATTTTATGGACATCAATGCTGGATGGTCGGGAAAGGTGCATGATGCTCGCATTTTCAGAAACACTGGACTGTACCGGAAGCTGCAAGGGGGTACCTTCTTCCCCAATCAAACAATTACTGTGGGGGATGTGGAGATGTCCATAGTCATCCTTGGAGAGCCAGCATACCCACTGATGCCATGGCTCATGAAGCCGTACACCGAGAACCTGGATCGCAGCAAGGAGCAGTTCAATTACCGATTGAGCCGCTGCAGAATGATTGTGGAGTGTGCCTTCGGCTGCTTAAAAGGGCGCTGGCGCTGTTTGTATGGGAGTCTGGACTTGGACAAGGACAACATCCCTGCTGTAATTGTGGCGTGCTGTGTCCATCATAACATTTGTGAAAATAGGGGAGAAAAGTTTTCCCCGGGGTGGGCTATGGAGGCACAGCGCCTCGAGGCAGCATACGAACAGCCAGCCACTAGGAGTATTAGGAGAGCCCAACGAGGAGCTGCTCACATAAGGGAGTCACACAGGGAGCATTTCAATGATGCCTTCCCGTAGTTCACTTCAAGGATGCATCAAGTGCACCGTATGAGATTTTCACTGTGTATAAATAAAGACACTCTTCAAATTTTTTGTTACTCTTTTTATTAAAAGATGAAAAGGAGGAGGGGGGTTGGTGGGAGGCGTTACAGGTGGGTGTAGCTGCAAGTGTCTAAAACATAGCTCTGTGAGGGACTGGATGTTGAAGTATACCAGGGGGACGGGTGGCCTTCAAATAAATGCTTTGAAGGACTACGGGGTGTAGGAGGCAGACACGGCTGAAGTGTCTGGAGTGGAGCACGTACATTAATCGCCTGGGTCTGCAGAGCAATCATGCTCTTGAGCAGTTCTGTTTGCTTCTTCATGACGCTTATCAGTTCGTCCCTGTGTTTCTGCCTCCTCTGTTGGGATTCCTCTCTCCAAGCTTAAGTCTCCTTCGTGGATGCCTCTGTTGTTTTCATCAGCTCCTGAAACATATCCTCCCTGTTTCTTCGAGCACGCTGCCGAATGTTTCTCATGCGGTTAGCTGGGGTAGACACCGGCCTTGTGAAGGTTGAATTTAATAAAAAATAATAATAATAAAGTTGTTGTTAACACAGAGCCTAGATAACCAATGTAACCTTCCAGTAGCACATTCCACTGGAAGGTACAGGGCAGTCAACATCCTATGCTTTGCTGAAGCGGACAAGGTACATCCTAATAGAAACCTTACTGGGGGCTAACATTCTGCACAGGGCACACAGATGGAACCCGATATCTCTCTCCTCAAAGTGCCCCTGCCAGCTAGAATACATATCCTACATGCCACCGGATGCCAGCCGGGACTGTATGCTGCTGCCTTGTGTGCTGCCATGGTTCCTAGTGCTGTGCTTTGCAGCCGGCAAGGCCGAGTATCCTTATACGGGAGCGTAGACACATACGCTATCCCATCTAACCTGAGTAGGAGGCTCTGGCGGTACATTGAGGAAACCTTTAGTGACCTAAATACAGATGATTTTTTGACAATCATTGCTTGTTTTGATGCACTTCTAATGAATGCATAGTAAAGAGCGTGCACAGCAGAGACCGAGACAGCAAGCAACCCCACCCCGGACAATGATTTTTTAGCAGGAGCCATAGCTGCACGGAAGAGAAACTTACCTGAACCCCCCTCTGCCGCCTCAGAGGACACGCTGAAATTCATGTCTTGGGTGGACGTCTCAGCGGGGGTGCAGAAGAGCTCCTGGCTACATGCTGTTGCGCTCTCCTCCAGGTCATCCTCTTCTCCTCCTCCTCATCGATCATGTCCTCATCCTGCTTGGTTCTGGCATTCAGTGGATGAGGGGGGGGCCGATGTGTCCACAGGACTCTTTGCACTGGTTGTGGGGTCCCCACTGAGGATGGCTTCTATCTCCTTGTAATACCTGCATGGAGCATGCACTGATCCCGAACGGCGGTTTGCCTCCTTCGCTCGGTGATAGGTTATTCTTAGCTCCTTCACCTTTGATCTACACTGCACAGTGTCTCTATCATAACCTCTCTCTGACATGGCCTGAGAAATTATGCCATATGTACCGAAATTTCGCCTGCTGCCACGTAGCTGCGCCTGCACAGCAGACTCTCCCCAGATGCTGATCAGATCCAGCACCTCTACCGTGCTCCAAATGGGTGCGCATCTTCCACGATGGGCTGCCATTGCTAGTGAAGCTCGGAGCGGCACTCCACTCCATGAGGAAGAGAACAGGAAGTGAAACAGAGGAGAAATTCCAATATCCCGGGAATCAAAACAGGGCAGGGACTGTTTCGTCACAGCCACAGAACGGGTGAGGTGAAGACCAGAGAGGATGACTTTGGAATGCTGGGACACTTCCGGAGGCCAATCATTGCGCGGTAAACGTACACATGAGTCGAAAGGCGCAGCAGCTGTTCCGCGTTAACTGCTACCACCCTTGTCGAGGTGGTTTTTGTATTGCGCTACAACTGGGCTGTTGACGCGCAAGATCCCTATTGCACATGTGTACGGTGTTGTTGTTATCGTGCAGTAATGACCGTTAATGTGCGATAAAGTGATCGTGTGTACATGGCCTGAGTCATGTGAAATGCTCCTGGGGAGGCAAACCATCATTCGGGATCAGTGCCTGCTACATGCAGGTATTACAAGGAGATCGAAGCCATCCTCAGTGGGGACCCCACAACCACTGCAAACAGTCCTGTGGACATATCGGCCCCCCCCTCATCCACTGAATGCCAGAACCAAGCAGGATGAGGACATGATCGATGAGGAGGAGGAGAAGAGGATGACCTGGAGGAGAGCGCAACAGCATGTAGCCAGGAGCTCTTCTGCACCCCCGCTGAGACATCCACCCAAGACATGAGATGCTTCAGGTAACATGGTACCATAACAATCATACAGAATATGTCTTGAGCATTTCAAAAAGGATTTGCATGGCATATTTTGCATTAAATTATACAGTTACATTGCAAAGTTGAACAGGAACTTCACAGAGATCACATAGAAGTTTAGGGGGATGCATCATGTCACATGTGAAGCATGAGCTAAGAATTTAAACATTTTAAAAACTAACCCAACACAATTTAATATTCTTTTAAGTGACTTCTCAACTACGTGTGTAAATATATAGGTTATGTGATGCTATATTTCCAGTAGTCTGGGATCCCTTTTAAAGATATGAGGTTAGAGATATTTTGTAATTATAATGAATAATTTAATATTTGGCTTTGACAGCCATTGTCCAAGCATGTTCAGTATATTAAATGAGTAATATAAACACTTCAGTGCATTTTATATATTCTACATTGAGGAAATATGAAAGCAAATAAATACCATGCTTTGATATTTACTTACTTTAAGAGGATATACCATTTTATTTCAGAACACCAAATAACGTTTTATACTGTAGATAGTGTGCTGATTCTCCAATACATTCTTAAAATATTTTTTTGGGGGGGTGAGGGGGGACGACCGTTATACTGACTAAGTAATGGGAAAATGCTATAATTTCTTTAAATTATTTTTCATGTTTTTCATTTTTCATTCTCTTTATTGTTAATTAGTTTCAGCCAAATTTCCAGTGAGGCTGGAGGTAGTTATGCCATCCTGATTCATTAATTTATCAAGTTCCTCAAAAGACTTCTTTAATTGTTTCTATAGGTTTAGTGCTTTTCTTTGGACTCTATTGTTGTGTAAAATGCAGACTATATTTTGATTAAAGTTCTTCTGAACTGCTTCGTAATAGTGACCATAACATAATAAAATATAACATCTCTTGCAGCGGGAACCAAAGCAGCCCACCACAGTAGCATTTCATTTCAGAAACTGGAACTAAAGAAAAATGAAGAAGTTAGTTAAACCGAAATTGCAAGGTACAGAGCCAAAAGTGAAATCACTGCAAGCTTCATGGAAACTTATTAAACACAACCATAATAGAGTCTCAATTTAAATGTAGATCCCAAATAAAAAAACATAGTAAGCGGACCAGAGAAGTGCCAGCACTGCTAAACAACAAAGTAAAAGAAGCAGTGAGAGGCAAAAGGGAATCCTTTAAAAAGTAGAAGTTAAATTGTATTGAGGAAAATGGAAAGGAGCATAAAGTCTAGCAAGTGAAGTGTAAAAATATAATTAGGAAGTCCAGAAAAAATTAAAAGAACAGCTAGTCAAGGCTAAAAGAATAACAGGAAAAAAAAAAGAGAGAGAGAGAGAGAGAGAGAGAGAAGAAGAAGAAGAAGAGGAGGAGGAGGAGGAAGAAGTACATCATAACAAGGTATCCTGCTAAACACCAATGGGGCAACTGGACACTCAAGATACTAAAGGAGCTCTCAAGAAAGATAAGGCCATTGCAGAGAAACAAAATGAATTATTTGCAGAGGTCTTCATGGCTGAGGATGTGAGGAAGAGTCCCAAACCTGAGCCATTTTTTTTAGTAGACAAATCTGAGGAACTGTCCAGATTGATTTATCAATAGAAGAGGTTTTTGAACAAATTCATAAATTAAACATTAATAACATCATCAGGACCAGATGATGTTCACCCAAGAGTTCTGACAGAACTCAAATCTGAAATTGCAGAACTATTATCTATGGTATGTAACCTATCATTTAAATCAGCTTTTGTAGCAGATGACTGGAGGATAGCTAATGTGACACCATTTTTTTTTAAAAGGCTCCAGATGTGACTCGTGGCAATTACCAGCTGCTAAGTCTAACTTCAGTACCAGGCAAATTGGTTGAAACTATAGTAAAGAACAGAATTATCAGTCACTCAGATGAACATGATTTGTTGGGAAAGAGTCAACGTGGTTTTTATAAAGGGCAATCAGGTTTTGCCAGTCTACTAGAATTCCTCGAGGGGATCAATAAGCATGTGGACAAGAGTGATCCAATAGATAGAATGTACTTAGATTTTCAGAAAGCCTTCAACAAGGTCCCTCATCAATGGCTCTTAAGCAAAGTAAGGTGTCATGGAATAAAAGGGAAGGTCCTCTTCTGGATCAGTAACTAGTTAAAAGATAGGAAACAAAGGGTAGTAATAAATGGTCCATTTTCAGAATGGAGGCAGGAAAAGAATGTTGTCTTACAGGGGTCTGCACTGGTACCAGTACTGTTCAAGATATCCATAAATGACCTGGAAAAAGGGGTAAACAGTGAGGTGGAAAAATTTGCACATGATACAAAACTACTCAAGCTGGGTAAGTACAAAGCATATTGCGAAGAGCTACAAACTGATCTCACAAAACTGGTGCCCAGGTAACAGAAGAGGAAATTCAGTGTTGATAAATGCTCAGTAATGCATATTAGAAAAAAAACCCTTAGCTATACACATAAAATGATGTGGTTTAAACTAGTTGCTACATCTCTTGCTAGCTGCAACTCCAGTTGTTATTTGGTCTTCCTGATTTCACTTTTGCATGCTCAAGCAGTATTTTTGTACTTCTCCCTAGTCATTTGATCAAGCTTCCACTTTTTCTAAACTTCCTTTTTGTGTTTAAGCTCATTGAAGAATTCTCTGGTAAGCCATGTTGGTCACCTGTCATATTTGCTATTCTTTCTGAACACTGGGAATTTGGGATTGCTTATTCTAGCGCTCTCAATAAGGATTTTTAAAATACAGCCAGCTTTCTTGGACTCCTTGAAATAGCTTGCACACTATATCTTTATAGCTTGTCTCTTCCACAAACACTGAATAAAAGATACCTCACCCACCTTCTCTCTCTCAGGCCTTGTACACACTAGAAAGTTTTATTGACAAAAGTCACCTTTTGTCGACCAAGCAATCCCTGCATACATACTGGAATGACCATTTTATCAAAAAAACCTGCCCTGTTTTATCAATAAATTATTATCACCTGTGTGAGAGGCATAGAGCCTTTTTCGCAACTGTTTTGTCACAAAAGAGTCAGTATGGACACCATCTCTGTTTTTGTTAAACAACCTCCACAAATGTTGCACAGTGCCAGTCCTGACCACTCTGGTCTTCTGCTTGCACTCAGCTGCTCTGCAGAAACCAGCCCCTCCCTCTTTAAAGTTGTGGGAATTTTTGAAATTCTTTGGTTCCAGTTCCTGTTTGGTCAGCATGGAGAGCTTGCATCTCATCTTCCCAGGTGACCATGGTGGCTCCATGCAGCAAACACCCTTCTGCCTGGTATTTGGGGAGAGTCTGCTGTTCAGGTCCAGCTCTACTCTAGCCAAAGGAATTTTGATTCACACAATGGCAGAGAAAGGTTATGAGTGGGACACAGTGCAATGCAGAGCCAAGGTGAAGGAGCTGGCTTCCCCTTTCAAAGCTCACCATTTCCAGGCTCATCAGGGAGCTGTGCTCGACGGGGGGACGGTGAGAACAAGTTGTGTTCCCCAGTGTTACATGTATACTATAAGGGCACTCACAACAATACCTTTATTCATTGTTTCTTGTTTTTACCCAGATGTGACCTTTGCAGACAGAGTCACCATGCCCGCAGACCATCTACTGGAGATAAGGAAGCAGTCCTGCAGAAGCAAGGAGGACACTTTTCAAGAACTCCTCCAGTCCATAGAGGCAACCAAAAGAGACAAAAAGAACTTGAAGAGAAGCAATGACAGAGAAGCAGGGGCTAGACAGAAAAAAACAAAAGGGAAACCGGCATGATAGGATCATTTGTGTAATTGATGACCAGACAGACCTGCTAAAGAAAATATGTCATTGCAGACACATCTGATTCAGGCTTGCTCCTCCCCCCACTGGAGCCACAGCACAATATCTTTCTCTGCTCACCACCAACTCCCACAAAACATTCCTATGAAGGTCCAGGACCGTCTTGCTACACTCTCACTTCCACCGGTTCAGACAGCTACGGGAATGACAACTGTATATACATGCAACTGTAGTAGGTGGCAATTCCTCTCCCACTCCCCTCTCTTCATGGTTTGTTTTCGTTGCGCAGTGTTTGTTGTTTAAGAATAAAAGTAAATGCCGCAAACACATAAGCATGTGTTCACAAGACATGTTCCCCTCCAGCTACACTCATCTGCAGCTATTCAGCTGCACAGTATCCCAGGGGTGTTTACAAAGTACATTCACAGGTTCTCATTGCCTAAATGCTCCCTGAGTGCTTCCCTTACCCGGTTGGCTCTCTGTTGAGCCCCCCAGTACCTCTAGCATCTGGCTGCTCATATACATGTCCACCTCAGTGGTCTACCCAGGGACAAACTTCTCATCCTTAGCTTTACAGACATTATGGAGGACACAGCAGGCGGCTATAACCACAGGATTATTGTTCCCACTTAAGTGCAGTTTCTCATAAAGGCATCTCCAGAGAGTTTTGCGTCTGTCAAATGTGCATTCAACAGTCATTTGGCACCTACTCAGCCTGTTATTGAACTGCTCCCTACTGCTATCCATGAGCCATGACATCAGTGGTAGGTTGGGTCTCTCAGGATCATTAAGGGCATCTCTACAGCTCCTATTTTAATCTTTTTGTCTGGGAGAAAGTTCCATGCTTGTAACTTCCAGTACAGCCCTGCATTCCTGAAGGTACAAGCATCATGCACCTTTTCCAGTCAACCAGCATTGATATCAGTGAAACAGCTCTCGTGATCCACAAGTGCCTATAGTACCACAGACAAATAGCCCTTTCTATTGATGTACTCAGTTGGTGGGTGGTCTGGAGCCAGAATTGGAATATATGTGCTATCTATTTCCCCACCACTGTTAGGGAATCCCATCATTCCAAATTCATCCTCTATTTCATGCATATTGACTAAAGTCACAGTCCTTTGCATCAGAATGCAATTAATGGCCCTACACACTTGCAATAATGTAGCCCCAGCAGTGGACTTGACAACTCCAAACTGATTAGTGACCAACCGGTAGCAGTATGGAGTTGACAGCTTCCACATGGAATTGCTACGCACTTCTCCTGAGAGGGGGCAGCACTCATTTAAGTGTCTTTGCACCACAGGGCAGGGGCCAGTTCCGCACAGAGTTCCACAAAGATGGTTTTGTGCATACAAAGGCTCTGTAGCCACAGCTTGTCATCCCAGATCTTCAGAACAATACAGTCCTACTAATCAGTGCTTGTCTCCCACACCCAGAAGCAACAATTCTCTGTGTGCAGATGCTTTGTAAATGAAAACAGTAATGCAGTGCTATCTCTATGTCATGCAGCAAGTCTGGCTTCTCAGATTACTGGTCTGATTCAGAGCTCATTATATACTGCGCGACCAGCTGTGATGTGTTCAGAATGCTGAAAGGGACACTGGAGAGTAGTGCAGGATCTATTTTTGAGATTCAGATTGTGGAAGTGCAGGAAATCTTGGGGAATCATTATTAAAGGGTTCAAGTTGCTATAAGCAACACAGTGATGGATGGCAAGCAAATGCACTGGCCCACAGGACATTGAAACACTATCCAAGGTGTTCTACACTCCTCTTCTTCATCCCAGAATTCTACCGTTACAGGCTGACGACTGGCACGGTGGGATAGCTGTTCACAATGCACTGCTCTCCCTGGAGATAATGCAAAGCGAAGTGTGGACACTCTCTTACAAGGCATGCTGTGTGGACACCCATGAGCACTATACTTACAATGCTTTTTTAGCACTGGTATAACTAATATTGAAAAAATTCTCTAGTGTAGATATGTCCTTATATCATGAGACCAACAGTGTTACACTGTCATAGCAAAGGATGTATTTATATTCAGTTGTGGCTGATAATGGGACTAATACTCATCATGGGCTACCTAGGGAGGTGGTAGAATCTCCATCTTTGGAGATTTTTAACGCCCGGTTAGACAAAACCCTGGCTGGGGTGATTTAGTGGGAGTGGTCCTGCTTTTTAGCAGGGGGTTGGACTAGATGACCTCATGAGGTCTCTTCCATCCCTATTATTCTATGATTCTATGATCTGCTAAATGTCCTCTTCTTCCTTCCTTCTAGAAAAGAAACACTCTTAGTGTACATACCTTTCTTTTCCTTTTTCTATTCAGTAGCACAAAGAAGAAAGCAGCAGGAGTGAATCAGGGAAAATAGGAGGAGCTAGCAGTTTCTAATTCCTTCCCTAAAGTGCTTGAAAGGCAGTCAGGGAAAGTATAGGTTGGCTTTGTCTGGACTGTCAATACAACAGCACTAGAGGGTATGTCTATACTGCATTCCAAATCTGCCTGTGTGGATTCGGTATTTCAAAATCCACACCCGAACATCCACTCTGCATTGTAAACCTGGGTTTACAGTTGCAGGACCCCGGTCTCAGAGCTGTGCTAACACTCCCGTATTGCAGTAGGCCAACCTTCTGACTTATGTCTGCATCTTGAGCTGCATCCATATTGCCAAGTGACAGTCACAGGTAAGGTCAGGTTTTGGCCCATCCTCCTTGCAGGTCCAAGGACCTGGGTCCTGCATGGTTGCTAACATGAGTCAGACTGATTTTTACACGTTTGAAGGGAGACTTGGGCTCAAACCTCAGACAAAGCCCAGGCTTATTGTGCAATCTAGACATACCCATAGAGTACAGCCAGGGTAGGAAGGGACAGGTGGTGCTGATGAAAAAGAGCTAACACTTAGGGCATGTCTACACTGGAAATAAATGGTGTGTTCTGAACTTGGTTTAGCAAAACCACATAAAATAGAAGCAGAAACACAATTTTAATTCAGGTTAGCAGCTCTAGTTCAACCATGGACCCCCATATAGACTCTGACAAAGTAAAGAGCTAGTTGAACTTTAGGATGGATGAGGAACAGAAGGTTTACCAAAATTTTGTTAAAAAATTGGGAAGCATTTGATATATTTTGACCAGTTTTAATGGTAGGTAAGTGGCAGATGAAGAGAAGAAATGAACTAACAGAAAATCAAAATGTGATCTGAAAATAAACCTGATGAAGAACTAAAATTATTAATAGAAGCCTCAATAAAACCACCAAAACTGGAAGGTTCTATTCCTGAACAAGTTTTTATCAGATTTAATGGAATAGTTGAAAACCTTACATTAATTAGTAAGTTAATTTAAAGAAATATTAGGAAAAAAATTTCACTAAGAGGTTCGTGAAGCACTGGAATAGGTTACTGAGGGATGTAGTAGAATCTCTATCCTTAGTGGTATTTAAGGCCCAACTTGATAAAGTCCTGGATGGTCTGATTTAGTGGGGAGTGGTCTTGATTTGAGCAGGGGGTTGGAATGGACAGCCTCCTTTCAACCCTATTCTTCTATGATTCTATGAAATACTTAAGTTACAATGAACATAATGAATAGAATCAATTAGTTACCTCAGAAAAGAAAACATATATCACAAGAAACCATGCAAGCTTTACTTATAGTTAGGCCTGATTCTCTGCTCAGCTACACCATTGTTGCACTGTGTAATTTCATTGGCATCAATGGACTTATCATTGCTTAGAACTAGTGCATCAGAGTGGAAATCTAGCACAACATGCATAAACACACACAGAAAACCTATATTAAAATTAAACATTAAGGTTTCAAAGAAAAGCACTCAAAAGTTAGGAAATGATTGAATTGCACGTGTCAGTACAACCTTAATTTGATCCCCTTTGTGCATATGCATTATGATACAGCTTTTTACAATCATCAGGGCCAGATCAATGCAGGGCTATAGGGATTGAAGCCCCACTTAAGGGGGGGTGGTGGTAGAGCTGGCCTCCAGCCCCTAAGGACCCTACGCGATCTGGTCTCCACAACCCTGCTTAGCCCAGTATAATGCTGATGGGGCTTGGGGGAAGCACTAGGACTATGTCTGCACTTACAAAAGCTAGTTCAAATTAATTTTAGTTAGTTCGAATTAACTTAATTCGAACTAGCATGGCCCCACTAGAATGCTAGTTCGAACTAGCCATGGCCATGCAGGGCACTTGCTTAGTTCAAATTAGTCAGTTGCAGGAAGGTCAATCTGCCGATTAGTTCCAACTAAGCAGTTAGTTCGAACTAATATGGCCACATTTGGCTTAATTCGAATTAACGGATCGAATTAACTGTTAATTCGAACTAAGCAATTGAATTTATTAGTTCGAATTAAGGAAGCCCTTAATTCGAACTAATGAAAGCCTAGTGTGGCCAAGGCTTAAGTTAATTCGAATTAAGCTTCCTTAATTCGAACTAACTTGCAAGTGTAGACATAGCCTAGGATGGCCACTGCTGGCACTGGGAGGGAGTGAGTTCTTGGGGCCAGAGGCTGAGATCTGTGGCACTCTTGCCCTATCCCTGGGCCAGCAGGTCCACCCTCAAAGACGGGGTGGGGCAGTACATGTTCATTCCACTCTGGGGACAGGGCCAACTGGCATGAGATGCAACATCTGGTGTGGCATTCTAGGGCCCATGGCCCTGGAGCTCCCACACAAGAAGCCGCACTGTGTGCCAGCCAGCTCTGCCCCAGGGTCAGACCAGCCAAGGCAGGGCAAGAACATAGCGGAGAGCGTCCCCAGGACCCTCCAGTGCTGGTCCACCCATAGGCCACCATGGTGAGGGGCTGGTGTCCCATGGTGTGGGGGGCCACAGTGATGGGCAGCCCAGTGCCCTGAGGCCTGCTATTCATGTGTTATTTTTAATTCAGACCCTCTGTTTGACTGAGTGCACAAATGAACTCTCATCCCAAACAGCTTGTACAAGTCTCTTTGCCAAGCCAATCCCATTTTTCCATTATCAGCCCTAGGTAAAGATGACATTTTCAGAGAATTTAGCTTCCAAACTGTCAAAAGCCTGACCTGAGCATATGCAAACTGTGGGTTTTTTCTTTTTAAAGGTTTATAAATTTTCCAAATGTGGGCAGTTTTTCACATGGACATCAGAATGTACAATTTCTAAGACAAAGGCAATGTCCCTAACAAATTTCAAGTATCTGCTTCAAAGCATAGGTGCGCTACAATCTAATAGTTGTAAAATTTTCTTCCTTAATATGGACAAAATAATATATTTTCCCTCAACTTCATTCTTGGAAATGAGTGAACCATTTTTTTTTTCCCGAAACTTTCCCCAAAATGTCATCCTGAGGCAGACAGCCAGCATGGGAAATTTCAGCTTTAATTATTAAAATTCAGGAAAATTATAAGCAAATAGGTTTGGGCAACCTTAATTATAGTCAGTATTACCAGTTTAACATATTATAACTACTAAATCATTAAAAAAAAAGAAAAAGAAGCCATAGTCAAATATGTCATTAGAGACAGAAAATATAGGTATCAATCATAACCAGCAGCCTAGTTATAAATGAAACTCCAACACCTTTGCAATTATTCTGACTTACGATGGGTAAATAACTAAGATAAGTAGTCTCATAAACAGGTCTCATCAAGATACAAATCAACCTATATAATAGAGATGACAACCATATTTTGATTCAATATCAAATAATTTGAAATGAAAAAACCTTACTCAAATATCTAAAGAGCTTTTTTTATAGATATATAATATTTTAAGAAGCACTTTGGTCAATTAAAAAAAATACATGTATTGCACTAAATGAAGACTGATGTCAAAAGTTTCCTGGTGATATTAGAAGTGAAGGACTTAAAACCTGGTACCAGAAGGTTAATTGTAATGTAAGGGTACGATGCAAAGTTCAGTTTGTTAGTATAGCCCTATAGCTGCTGCAACTAAAGAAGGAAAAATCCCAAGCTCAATTGTTTTAACACTCCGAACAGACTAATATTTGTAACAAAGACAGAGAGACTGGAAAGTGCTTCATGTCTTTAAAAAAAAATAAATCACAAATAGCCTCCCCAGAGTGTCATGGTCAATCAGTCACATAACCTCACAGCTTGCACTCTAACCAGTATCAAGCACTGAAATGACAAGGCATTAGTAAACTTCCAAACTAAACAGCCGTCCCCACAAAATACTCCCTCTAGTTTAAATAATTGCTTTAACTGTATAGAGTTTAAAAGGGTTACTGCCATAATCCCACAGTAATCAACAAGTAAAATCTTTATATCAAATCTAATAGAAGAGTCCCATGGAAATGACACTTCTGATAACAAGAAGTTTTATAGGCCACAAATAAGGCAAATAAACAAATGCAGAAAATCCTATAAGGAAAGTGTTTCCTGCAGTTCTCTCCCACAGGTTCTGAAACTGTGGATAGCAAAGAGGTATATTTCATCGAGTCTCTGGAGCTTCATAATTTAATGGTATTTCACAGCTACAGTACATCACATTGCATTATATTCCCTCTGTCACTGCATAAACTACAATACCGTGAAGTGGTAACAACGTAATGAGACAAACAAGCCCAATGTAATGTGACATACAAGAAAATCAATGCAGCATATCATTAAAAGCATCCTCATTTACAGGGAACCCCAATGAGTGTTTCACAGAAATTTACAGGTCACTCATTTTTAAAATTTGTCTACGGTGTTCAATTTCTGTGTATCTTCATGCTTCCACAGAGAACTTTAATATTATATGATCAAGCTGTGCCATAGCAAAACTGTAGAAAGCTCAACTAATAAAATGAAAGTAGTTCTGTATACAACCTTCTGAAGGGTGTTTAAAGGTGAAATGAAACACTTTTAGAAAATAAAGTGATAAAGCAATTGTCTAAAATTGCCAAAATATTCAGAGAATAGATGAATAACAATTAATTATGTTATGCCAAAAGAATTGGAAAAAAATCAGTTTCATTGTTTTGCTCTTCCTACATGCCCAGCCCTGAGGTTTGGGGTCTGTATTCTTTCTTGATGATAGCAGTTATATCTAATAGTGTAAAGAACACCAGAAATAGAGTTCCCTGCACACTTTTATGTATTAAAGATGCCATGATCATTTGCAGATTATCAAATCTCTATTCAGTTGTTAGCAGGCAAAGAGCCTTTCCGTTTACCCTTCAAATATATTTACAAATTTCCCACATGAATTTTTCAGTAGTCTCATATGCTGTTATCATTTGTGTTGTGTAAAAAGATTTGATCACAAGATGTAACCCGCAGTGATTACAATGTGCCTACCCAAGGGAAAAGCTTCCTATGAGTTATACTGCTACTGCAAAAGTACAGTGGGCTCCATTAGAAACTGGAAGTGTACTACACCCAGTGACTTATTTTTTGCACACTATTTGCATTATTCCCTTTAGTTAAAATAGAAAATAACAAGAATGCTACAGTTGATTTATCCTATAAATGTTAATTGTCCCACTTTTAAATTGTGTCCACTATAGTGTCCAGCCAGGAGTAGGATTTGCCTGAAAGAGCAGAGCTGCTGAGTAAAGAGGTGACGTTTTTGACAGACTCACTTTCCAGACTAAAACCAAAGTCTAAGGTAAGTGTTGTAAAGTTTCATTGTTTTA
Organism: Pelusios castaneus; assembly: GCA_007922175.1. NCBI lineage: Eukaryota > Metazoa > Chordata > Testudines > Pelomedusidae > Pelusios > Pelusios castaneus. Next base: position 10,537,514 of record ML685802.1, on the reverse strand, counting down.
TTGATTATCAGCAATTGCTATTTTCATAACTATATTTTATTATAATACTATTCCTACTGAATTATTATTAAATGTGTCGGTATTAATCTACAGGTAGACTTATCCTTAATGTCACATGACTAACAGTGTACAGATTACTCAAAAGACATATTGATATGCTTTGTGATTATCCTTTGGAAATATTTCCCTACGCACACATCTCCTCTTTAAAACCCATGTTATCCATGGATATCCAGCTTTTGATTTCTAATATGCTTGATCATATCCTGCTTTAAGAAGTAACATGTTAAAGGTTAACTCATGAGATAAAAAACTACTACTTGGAAACAGTTATCATCATGCTATTAAATGTGATAGTTTGTCTGTCAAATATACACTTGAGAGAATTCAGCTTTTATTATTGTTAATTTCAACATATAATATCATTGTCAATTTTAAGCATTTTCTTCTATTTTTTATCAATTTTTAATGTTTACAGTTGCAGGAAATTACGGGAGGTCAGACTATTATTATTTAATAACAGTAGATATTATATTCAAAAAGTTTAAACTGCTTAAGCATTAAAACAAATTGCCAACATCACATGTCAAAATATACAAAGTAAACATCTCTAAATCAAACTCTCATAAGTTCTCAAGTAGTATTTTTCTTACCTGTAAATTTCAATTATTATCAATCACAGTATTTTTATTAGTTTGTGATCTGTACAGTAAAATCAATATTTACTGACATTGGCTGACAAAAAAAGAATGGTTACTGACCTTCATTGCTGTTGTTCTTCAGGATGTGTTGTTCATGTCTATTCCATGGGAAGTGTGTGCATGGTGTAGAAAATATTTCCCCTAGTACTATCCACAGAGCTAGCTCTAGTGTCCTTTGGGTTTGCTCACCTATATGCTGTTATACTGTCTCCCCTTCCTTTCATGTCCTTCTTGCTCCAATGAGGAAAGGAAGGTGGTTATGGAATGGACATGAGCAACACATCCTGAAGAACAACAGTAACAAAGGTCAGTAACTTTTCATTCTTCTTTGAGTGCTTGCTCTTGTCCCTTTTATAATCAGTGACAGCAGCATCTCTGGATGTGGGCAGGAGTTCATGGACATGCTGTTTACTGCATATCTTTCCAAAGTCCTCATCTTCTTGCGCCTGCTGAATAATGCCTTAATGAGTCATGAAGTTATGAAACAAGGACCGAGTTGAAGCTCTACAGCAGTGGTTTCTAACAGCACACTGGTGTGCTATGAGAACTGTCAAAGTGTGCCGTGAAATTTTGTACAAAGATAATGAAAATCAAAGTAAAACAAACATTGTTTCATCTTAAACAGTACTCTATCTAACCAAAATTACAACTCAAAAAACTCATGAAAATGAATTATCAAATTAAAAGCAAGGCATTAGTCTTTCGATTCTAAAACGTGAATATTTTAAATGCTAGTGGCCAAAGGGTAAAATTGAGATGACGTATTTTTTTCTGGTTGATTTGAAACATTAATACATTTTATCCTTCTTTAGCTTGTTGTATGCACTATGTTGCAAACCTCTCTAATAAGACTGTAACCATAGCAAATATCAGTAAATGTGATGTTTATGAGTAATCAATTCAACTGAAAAAAAAGTGGGTGTGCCATGGAATTCTTTGTCTCACTGAAGTGTGCCATGCTACTGAAAAGGTTAGGAACCACTGCTCTACAGAAGTTTTGTACCAGGACTTGGGCCAGCAATGTGCCTGTGGTCTTGTAGAGTGGGCCATTGGTGAAGCTGGAGACATGACTCCCACCTGCTTGTAAAAGGCTCAGATGCAGGAGGTGATCCAGGACAATATCCTGGGATGACACCAGGAGCCTTTTCATCTGTTCAGCAATTACAACAAATAGAAGTGTGGATCTGTAGAAAGGCTTACTTGTGTCAATGTAGAACACTGGAGCTCTCCTCACATTGGCTATGTCTACACTTGCACTTTTAAGTCGACTTTAACTAAGGGACTAAACTGGGACTAAACTGATGAGCCATTAAGGACATAAGAAATACACCCATTGTGTCCTTAATGGCTCATCAGTTTAGTCCCTGGGACCATTATCCCTGGTACATTCCTAAACATTAAGGACACAATGGTTTGACTCACCCACCTACCTCTCTCAGGTATTTCAATAAAATAACATAAGTTAAAGTATAGATAGAATATCCAATTCCTAACTTCTAATCCAAATAGAATTCCTAGACATAAACTATATAATCATTCCCAGCAAATTACTACCTTTCTATTGATACCAAACATGACATAGTTCCTATGGATTATAGAGCATTTATGAGATATCCATTGAAAATAATATCATAAATGCTTCCCTAAATCCTGACAGCATCACACACAGGGGTCTGCCCTGCCCTTTGGGGGGCATGCCAGGCTCCCCCTGGCAGGGAGGGCAGTCGTATAGTCCTGGGGTAGCCCTAAGTCGACTTAGGGCTACCCCATGTCTACACTGGCTTAATTCGACTTTAGAAAGTTGAATTAAGCCTTAGGTCGAGTAAAAAGCAGGTTTAATAAAGGCGACTTAATTTTCATGAAGTCGACTTTATTTTCCTTAAGTTGACGTAAGCAAGCTGCTTAAGTTGACTTAAGCAAAGTGTAGTGTAGACGCAGGGCAAATTAAGTCGACTTAAGCCAAGCTTAAGTCGACTTAAGTTGCCAGTGGAGATGCAGCCATTGAGAGTGTGGAGATCTCTTTCCTCATTGGAGTTGTGTGCCTTCAGGAAGAAAACTGATAGAAAAATAGCCTGGTTGACATGGAATTGTGATATCACCTTTAGCAGCAATGTTGGATGAGGGCATAGCTGGATCTTGCCCTTACAAAACACAGTATAAGGGGGTTTAGAGGTCATATTGTACTTAAAAAGAAAAACTAGCAGGATCTTATTTGGGAGGACAAGGCAATGTGCCACATTTATTATGAAAGAAACAGAATTATGTTACTAGCTAATATCTAGGGGTATGTCTACACTAGCAATTTAGCAATTTATGTCTACACTAGCAACTTAAGAAGGCTCAAGTTGACCTAAATTACTCCCTGTCTACACCAGAAATTTCTTAAGTCAACTTAATGAAAGCTTAAGTCAACTTAATAAGAACCACCCATTAGGTCGACTTAAGCCTTAAGTCGACTCCTTAAGTCAACTTAAGGATGGTGTGGACATGCAGTAACCCTTAAGTTGACTTTACTAATTCGATTTAAGGGTGGTTAGGTCAACTTAACAAAGTGGACTAAGTCAACTCAAAGTTAAATCGACTTAATCCATTTTGTTAAGTCAACTTAATAAGGTCAGCGTTAAGTCAACAAAGTTGACCTTATTAAGTCGACTTAACAAAATCGACCTAATATTTTCTAGTGTAGACATAGCCTAGTAGCTGTACACACAAACACACACATGTTCACACACACATACCCCAGATGTTCTGTTGTCGGTCATGTATAGTTACCAGTCCTGATTGCTGCTTGTGATTGTAGCTTGAGTTCGTGGCTGGTGTCCGCAGCTCATGGCGGCTACCTTGCCAGGGAAGCCGGACATGAGGAAGAGTGAGGTCTCTGCCAGGCACACAGCTGCGCACCAACGCTTTTGGATGCTGTGCAGAGCATTATCCAAAGCTATAGAGTCTCACCCATCTTTTATATCTTTTATCCATGGATCTTGCTGTGTCCACACTGCCTCAGGATACTGTATGACCATGAATCATCAGTTAATGGCATATGTGACTTTGATTTTGATCTTGTTCTTGATGGGGCTTTTTGTCCCTTTCTTTCTAGGGTGGATTCTTCTTGCTTTTGCAGAGTTTGGCTGCATTGTTCTTCAGCCATTAAGGTGGTGCTGGCAGTTTGTGGACAGGCTGGAATTGGAGTCTGATCCAATCACAAACACACCCCTCATTCAAACAAACATCCAAACTAAATTCACACATCTAACCAAAGTTTCAGCAAAACTTAGGCTGAGCAATATAAAATGAAGTAAACAATTCAAAATGGAGTTTTGGTTACAATATGGAGTTACAAGTGAATGAATGAGCATGGCATTTCTATCAATGAATATTCCATTGTTTGAAGCAATTTTATGGTATGAATTCATCTTTAGCTCTACAGTCAGGGCTTTGATCTCCAAGACTCACTTATACAAAGTAATTGCCACGAAGAACACGACTTTCTAGGATAAGTGCATAAGAGAGCAGGATGCCAAAGGACCAAAGGGGGAACTAATAAACCTAGATATGACTAGGCTTGGAAGTGAGTCAGTGAGCCAGGTTGAGGTCCCATTGAGGAATTGGGTCCTGTTCTACAAGAAAGAACCTCTCCAGGCCTTTGAGGAATCTGATTGTCATCTCATGTAAGAAGACCATTCTGCCCTATATAGAAGGATGAAAAGCTGATATGACTGCTATATGTATTTCAACTGATGACAAGGCCAACCATTGTTGGTTAGATGGAGCTGTTAATCCAAAATGGCTTGGATAGGCAATTTAGTTGGGGACCTATTCCAGTAAGATGCCCAGCAGATCAAACATTTCCACATGGCTAGGTATGCTGCTTTAGTGGAAGGTTTTCTGCTTCCCAGCAGGATCTAGGTCCATTTTTTCTAGGCTTAGCCATGGAGCAGCCATGCTGTCAGGTGCAGAGAGGTGAAGCAGTCAGCTCTGATCATGTGAGATGAGGTTCAATCGGGTTGGGAGTGCCCAAGGAGAGGGCCACAGACAGATCTAGCAGCATTCTGAACCAGTGTGGCCAACCTGGAGATATCAAGATCACCTATGCCTAGTCCCTCTTGATCTCTATGAGGACCTTGTGCGTAGGTGATATTGTTGGAAAAGCATGAATATAGTCTTCTGACCAAGTCAGAAGAAAGGCATTGTAAAGTGAACCATTATCAATCCCTTGTAGGGAACAGAATTGGTGACACCTAATGTTCTTCTTGGTGCCAAAGAGTGAGTGGCCCACCTCAGGAAAATGAATTTGGCAACTTCTGGGTGCAAGGTGAGAAAAAAACGATCTGCTAAGACAGTCTGCCAAAGTGTTCCCCACTCCCAGAAAGTGCACAGCTTCCAAGCTGATACTATGATCTGCACAGAAGCCCCATAGACAGAGGGCTTCTTAAAAAAGGACTGGGCTATATTATCTATCAGCACTTAAGCTACCTTGCCAGCTAACTGAGAAAGGAATACATTGCAGGCCAGTCAGATCACCCTGAATTCCCTGGCTATGTCTACACTACAAAAGTTGTCAACTTTAAGAAGTCAACTTAACTTTTGTAGTGTAGACATAGCCCCTTTTCGACCTTATTAAGTCGACTTAACACTTTAAGTCGACTTAATAAGGTGGACTTAAGCACTAATCCCTGTGCACACTGGCTTAAGTCAACCTAATAAGGTCAACTTAAGCGTTAAGTTGAACTAAAACGAGGTGTTATTAGGCTGACTTAACTTTTCCTTAAGTTGACTTAAGGAAATGCTTAAGTCGACTTAAGGAAAGCCCAGTGTGGACGTGGAGTAGTTTAAGTCAACTTAAGCCTCCTTAAATCGACTTAATTTGTAAGTGTAGACGCACCCCCTGAAATTTATGTCCAGCTTCAGGTCTTCTCTGGTGCAGAGGCCCTGGGTCTTGAGGGTACCAAGATGGATCCCCCACCACAGGTCCTCCCGCCCCCCTGTGAACTCTATCCTCTAAACTGGTATAAGCATTGATTTCTGTTAGTTTATTCAAAACTATTTATACTATGAAACTATGAGAAAAAGAATAGAGTCAGAAAAGTTTATAGTAGAAAGAGAACATTCCAGTACCATCACTGTTGGTAAGATGGAAGGGGCCAGCATCACCTTATATACATAAACACATTACCTCAAAGCATGCTAGATGATATGTAAGGGGGCCTAAAGATAGTGCTCTGAGGCAAGGTCCACTGCTGGGGTGCACCTCCCATAGTCCCTCTGGCGCTCAGGTGAGGCCTGGCACACAGTCGCTATAGCCCCAGGTGGGGCCTGACCCACAGTCTCTATGACCTCAGGCAGGGTCTGGCACACACTCTCTATGGCCCCCAGGCAGGGCCTGGCACACAGGTATTGGTTGAGAACAAGGTTAGGGGGTCTGCAGGTCATCTCAGTTCCATTGCATCTCAGCTCAGTCCCCTATCTGAGGCTGGCCAGGGCCAGGGGAGGGGTCAGCGGAGTCCTCACCGCAACACGCTGACACTACCTCCACAGCCTCAGTTGTTGGGCCCCTATCCTCTAGGTCACTGCTTACCCCCATTTCTGGTGGTGGGGGGGCATCTTCCTCCTTGTTGGGGTAATCCCTAAGGGGTAGGCTGCTGAACCCATCGATATAGTCCAGAGGTGGCAGGTGCGGCAGTTCATCAGGGTTGTCAGCAGTTCGTAGCTCCTCCAGGTTGGGGCCTGCCCCTTGACTTCTGGCCTGATGGGTGGACCAGCTCTGCTCCCACCCCCTTGGGGCTCATTGGTTCTGCCCCCTGCCCCTCAAAGGTATTCCCTGTCCTCTCCACTACACCCCCTCCTTAAGTCCAGCTCCTGGATTCTGGGGCTGGGCCAGCCTTCCTCATCCATCTGGGATAGGCTTTCTGTGTTTGCATTCTCCTTCCCAGCTTGATGTTGCATCGTGAATGCGAAATACTAGAGAGCAAGGTACCAGCACATGAGGTGGGAGTTAGTGTCCTTCATGGAGTGCAGACATGTAAGGGGTGCATGGTCTGTCACCACGGTAAAGATATTCCCCAGGAGGTAGTAGCATAGGGCCTCCATGGCCCACTTAACTGTCGCGGCCTCCTCCACTGTGGAATAATTCCGCTCCTGGAGAAACAGCTTCTGGCTGATGTAAAAGATTGAGTGTTCTTCTCCCTCGATGGTTTGGGAAAGAACTGCCCCGAGTCCTACGGCCAAAACGTTGGTCTGGACCATGAAGGTTTTGTTGAAGTCGGGACTATACAGGACGGGTTTTTGGCATAAACAGTCCTTCAGTGTTCGGAAGGCGGCTTTGCACTATGGCGTCCATCGGATCCTCTGGATCTGGTCTTTGGTTGAGTAGCTCATCCACCTTGGGCATGGGGTATGCATCAAATTTTGAGATCACATTGACATTTCTGAAATCAATACAGAAGTGCCGGGTGTCGTCAGGCTTTGGAACTAGCATGACAGGGCTTCACCATTCACTCCGCGATCTCTCAATAACCCCTAGGGCCAGCATCATCTGGACCTCCTCTTCGACTGCCGCCCACATCCGATGGGGAAGGAGCCTAGCCATTTCCTGAATTACTTCCCCTGGTTTCGTCTGGATGAGATGCTCAATTCCAGAGGCCTGTCCGGGCTCAGCCATGTAGGTTTTGGGAAAGACTTCAAGGAGGTGCTGGACCTGGGCTCGTTGATCCTCCATAAGAGTGTTCCTCAGGAGGGGTTCCTCCAACCCGGGAGAAGAGGGAGTTGGGGTCCCAACTCCAGTTCAGAAAGGTATGGCATAATCATCAGTCCTTCCCACTCAAATCAAGGCTTTAAGGGGTTTACGTGGTATATTTGTTTCTTCCATTGTTGGTCGGGTCGGCTCACTTCATAATTGACTGGCCCACCTTGTTGGATGATTTTATAGAGTCCCTGTCAGTGAGCCAGCAATTTGGAGCCCTCAGAGGGGAGCAATACCAGTACCTGGTCCCCTTGAGTAAAGACTCGGGTCCTGGCCCCTTGATTGTATGCCCCCTACTGGGTCTCTTGTGTGGCTTGCAGATTCTTCCTGGTGAGATCCCTGGTCTGGGCTAGTGTGTCAGACAGCCAGGTCACATATTGAAGAAGCCCCTGGCTTGTGGAGGGTGTATGTTTGCACGTCTCCCACATTAAGTCAGGTAAACCGCAGGGTTGTTGCCTATAGATCAGCTCAAACAGGGAGAACAAGGTCAAAGCTTGAGGTACTTCGTGGATGGCCATGAGTAGGAACGGAACCAGTTGGTCCCAATGGTGGGAGTCAGCAAGCAGAAACTTTGTGAGTATCCCCTTCAGGGTTCGGTTGAAACGTTTTACCGACCCATCTGCCTGGGGGTGATAGACTGACGTTTGCACTTTCTTAACTCCTAAGATGCTACAGACCTCCTTCAACAGGCGAGATGTGAAATTGGCACCCTGATCTGTCAAAATTTCCTTCGGTAGTCCTATGCGTGCAAAGACCTTCATGAGCTCAGCAGCAATGACCCAGGCGGTAGCTAATCAAAGTGAGATAGCTTCAGAGAACCATGTGGCGTAGTCCATAATCACTAAGATGTACTGACATCCTGCCACACTCTTAGGGAGAGGCCCGATCAGGTCCATGGCAATTCTTTCAAAGGGGGTTTCTATCACTAGCATGGGGACCAAAGGGGCTTTTGGGATTCCTGTGGGGGCTGCCTGTTGACAATATGGGCAGGAGGCACAATAGTTGTGGACGTCCCAATCTACCCCTGGCCAGAAAAAAAGGGTTAGGATCCTGGCCAACATCTTTGCCTGTCCAAGGTGGCCCGCAGCTGGGATGTCATGGGCTACCTGGAATACTGCCTGCTGATGACACCGGGGTACCATGAGTTGTGATCGTGGTTCCTGGATCCACGGGTCCTGCACGACCCAGTACAAGAGGTTCCTTTTTAGTTCAAACTAGGGCCATTGGCCAGCCTGGTGCAGATTGGACGTGGTCCTGTTCACACACACCAGCTGGGCAAACGTCTATATGAGGGTGGGATCCTCTCATTGATCCTTACTAAAGTAAGTTCCAGAGCTCCCCTAGTTTCTTGCCCCCATCCCTCCATTTTATGGGGCAGTTCCTGAGGGATTCCCAGGAGTTTCGGGCCCGGAGGGTGGAGTCTGGCAGATTGGCCCTCCCTCCTGCTCACAGTGGGCTTCTGGAGCCGGTCCCTCCAAGGCCATCTGTTCTAGGAGTTGCTCTTGTGTTGCCCAGTGCAGGACCTGATTGAATTCCAGCCAATCCCGGCCAGGGATGACTGGCTATGGGAGGTGGAGAGCGACGCCTACCACCATCTCATGCATCAGGCCATTGACTGTGAGGGTGATTTGCACACCCGAGTAGGTTTGGACATCCCCATGGATAGATTGAAGCCGGATGGTTTCTTCCATGGGGTTGGCAAATCATCGTCATTTTCGTCAAATTAGAGTTTGTCCGCAGCTGGAGTTGATGAGGGCCTGAAGGCTCTGTGACAGGCTGCTCCCCAAATGCAGTCTGGTGTGCTGCTATGACCGCTTGAACCCCACTCCTGAACCCCAATTTACCCCGCTCTGCTGGGTGACCGCTTACTCCTGAGTCAGTCCACACCAGCCACCAGCGTGTAATTGGTCCCAGGCAGTGGGTGTAAATCCACTAGCCACACAGGCGTTGGTCCCCAAGCAAGCACACCCAGCCCCAGACACTACACTGGGAGCCACTGCCTTACAGGGATTGGGACCCACTCCCAATCACCTTAGTCTCCAGTCCGTCCACTTAACAAAGAAGTGGATTGTGCCCAGCCTCCCACATCCACACCCTCTAAAGACCACACAGCTTTAGGTAAAACAACTATTAGTTTATTGATCAGAGTCTGATTTCAAGTGAGAATATGGCCAATCATGGCAGCAACATGTTACAAATGAGTCAGGAGTGACCACTATCAAATAAAAGGTATAAACCGCATACTACTCTAACATCTTCACCTAAACTAACCTCAGAGTCCAAGATTATGTGCATGGTGTTTGGCTGTCTGATGTCTTGCAGCCATTCTCTGCCTGTTCTTAGGCAGGGCCCCGATCTTGCTTGAGGTTGGTTGCAGGATGGTGTCTTCTCAGACTGGGAGTCTGCAGCTTCTCTCCTCTCACAGTCTCTGTGTCTTTGTTTTAACAAACTGCTGACAGCCCCTCCCCTCACTATCCTGTTGTGAGATTTTCTTCACCTCTACCTGAGCAGGGGAGGGCATTAGCATTCCCTTTGATGTGTAAATCTTCAGCTATTGTGCTAGAGACAGTCCTGAGTCTGAACCCTGTAACATGCTTCACATTTATACATACATGTTGCAGCAGGGAACATGGCACCCTGGTAATCACGTGGCCCATGCTCTGAGCATTCTCAGAGGAACCCGGTATAGTGTAATTGTCATCAAATAACACAATTACACTGCAAAACTGAACAGAAAGATTATACAGGTCACGCCCAAGGGCTGCACAGATGTGCATTCCGTCACAGGCTCTCTCCCCTTATAAGCACTAAGATGGTCACTATCCCACTGGGGAGGTTGTGGGTCCTAGATTCGGCTGCACAGGCCTTCCCAAAGGAGCAATCCATTTTCAGGCATTGCTTATGCAGATGCCCAAAGTGGCCGCAAGTGAAGCAGGGCCCAATTTCCCCTTTTCCCTTGAATGTCAGTGCCTCACGTGCTGGCCCAAGGGGACTATTGGGTGGGGCTAGCCTCCTTGCTCCACCCCAGGTTTTCTACACCTCCTGGAGCTTTCAGGGTTAGTCGTGGGCTGCCAGATCTGCGTCAATTCACCTCCTGGCTGGGCAGCAGCGGTCCACTAGTTTTCAGGCTAGTTGGGATCTCACTTGGGGTAGTGGCAGGCCATGCTGCAGACATGGGGGCAGGGGCAGCCAGGGTTTCTGCAGCCAAGAAGTCCTCCGAGTCTGACGGCCTCCTTCAGGTTCGCTGGTCAGAGACTCAGGACCCAGGCCCTTCCCTATGGAGGCAGGATGTGCCTGAACTGCTCTACCACTACTTCACACTGAAGCCACCTCCACCAGGTATCCTTTAGCTCCTGTGCCACTGCTCGGGGCTGAGCACCTGTTGGGTATGTTTTTCCCCAGAACCAATGGCGGTAGGTGTCTGGGGTCACATCCAGGGCGTCCAGGATGGCAGCCTTGACCTGGGTACAATCCTAGGCTGCTTCATTGGAGAGCCCCTGATAGGCAGCTTGGGCTGCTCCCATGAGGTAAGGTGCTACCAACGTTGCCTATTGCTCAGGAGCCCAACCAGCAGCCAACGCCACACATTCAAAGGTCACCAGGAATGCCTCCAGGTCATCTTATGGCCCCATTTTGGAAAGCTGCAATGGCATAGAGGTGGGAGCGGCGGTGGCAGATCCCTGAGCTACACCATCTCAATCTGGGCCATCAACTGCTCAAAGCCCTGTCACTGGTCATCCAGCTTTTGGTTCACTAATTGCTGAATTAGCTGCTGTAGTTGGGCACCCATCTGCTGAAGAAGGTCTCACTGTTGCTGAAGTTGCGTGACCTGCTGCTCCTGTTGCTGTTGCAGCTGTGCGGCCTGCTACTTTTGCTGAGCTTCCATCCAGCACTTCAAAAACTTCTCTAGATCCATGTTGCCAGGGAGGCTTCCCCCAGCCATCCAATGAATCCTCTTCTGTGGCAGGGGACGGTTCGGAAGCAAGGCCTCAGAGAAGACAACACGGGTTGTGAGGCAAGGTACATTGCTGGAAGGCACCATATGTTGTGAGGCAAGGTCCACTGCTGTTGTGTGCCTCCCATAGCCCCTGTGGCCCTCAGGCATGGCCTGACCCACAGTCTCTATAGCCCCCAGGCGGGGTCTGGCACACAGTCTCTATGGCCCCCAGGTGGCGCCTATCACACAGGTTTTAGTTGAGAACAGGGTTAGGGGGTCTGCAAGTCGTCTCAGCTCCATTACGTCTCAGCCCAGGCCCCTATCTGAGGCTGGCCAAAGCCCGAGGTGGGATCAGTGGGGTCCTCACCACAACATGCTGACACCACCTCTGGGTCCTCAGTTGCTGGGCCCCTATCCCCTAACCCCATAGTCACTGCTTACCCTAGTTCCTGATGGTGGCTGGGCATCTTCCTCCTCGTCGGGGTAATCCCCAAGAGGCAAATTGCAGAACCCATCGATATCATCCAGAGGTGCCAGGTCCAGTAGCTGTCAGCAGACGGTAGGTCCACGAAGTCAGGGCCAGCCTGGGATTCCTCCACGTCCTCTATGGACAGCAAGTCCTCTAGGTCACAGGATTCTGGGAAAGCTGCTGGCCTCTGGGGATTCGGCATTGTGTGGTGTGCCACTGGGTCCCAGGTCACAGGCCGCAGGCAGCTGGGGAGGAGTCAGAGGGACATCCTTCCCCTCCCAGGGCTCTCACCTGACTGAGCAGTCGGGCACTCCTTTTAAACTTCCTGGCTTGCCCCCTGACTTCCGGCCTGATGGGTGGACTGGCTTTGGTCCCGCCGCCTTGGGGCCCATTGGTTCTGCCATGTGCCCCGCAGAAGTGTTCCCTGTCCCCTCACTACAGATAGCACTAAGGGAAAAGTTTCCAGTACTGGTGCATGTGGTGCACAGACCTAATATGGAATGTATCTGAGCAAGCACTTGATCTTCCCAGCCTAATCTTATATACCCTCAAGTATAGAAAGAAAGAAAGAAAGAAAGAAAGAAAGAAAGAAACCCTTAAAAAACTTCTAAAAATATATATTTTTTTTTCAGTTAGCTAGAACTGAAAAAGACTCCACTATACATTATGTTTATATGTTAGGACCAATTTCTATTGTTTTCTTCATTAATGGAAAACGAAGTAGTAAATCCCAAGTTAAACTAATTTATTCTATATAATTCTTATGCATACAACATTCCTTCAGCAATTATACTATAAACAATATACAATACACACTTTAGGCCAGATCCTGCAATTAGGCCAGGTTGTGCCCTCTCTCCTCAGTTCCAGTTGGAGGCTTTGATATTAGAGCCACACTAGCTTTTCTTGGTCATGCCCCCTATAATGGGGACCAAGAAAGGGAATGACAAGGGAACAGCTTTGATGGTCCTGTGTCACCACAGGATTTCCCTGCAACTGGGAGATTCTCTGCCCATCAGTTTCACTGGATTTACAGGTTCAGAACATGAATCTGACCATAATTAAAAAGAATCATTAATAATTTCTCCTCTTTTACCCCAGTGGGATTCTAGCCTCCTCAGATCAACTGATAGACAAAGATATCCAGAGCACCAAGAGAAGAAATTTGTGGCCACCTAGGGCACAAACTTGAAGTCTGTAAATGGGCAAAATTCCCTTCAGTAAGACCTGTTGTTGGGTATTGATGGCAGGGTCAGAATCAGGTTGCTAGAAAATAAAGTTTATTACCCTGGAAATACTTTTGCACTACCTGTCTATAAAATTAATTTAACCTTTATATTCAAGATTGATCAAATTTGAATATGCCTGGAAAAAATGTTCCAAAATTATTGAAGTAATATTAAACCTGTGCAAAAAGTATTTAGTATCCTTGAAATATAAGAACTAAACTTTTGATAGCATGATCATAACATTGTCATATTTTTTATTTTTTTATTTTTTTGCCCAGCATTTTCATAGTTCCTAAATGCCTGTAGTATTAATTTGAAAACATGGCATGCTTTGTTAATAGTTACAGGTCTTCAAAAACTGAATAAATAGGACAAAAGTTAAACCAGATTTTCTGAGTCTTACCGATAAATTAATTTACCATTATTACTGTCAAGGGCAAAATATGTTCATAAACTTGCAGCATCACATCACTTCATAGCTGAACTGACATGCCACTGTATCAAATCCAAAAGTTATCTGCAATTTGAAACAACCAGTGGAATTGTCTGTTCTTATTGAATTTAAAGCTTACCATTCTCAGGCCTTTTCAAAGCACTAAAAAAATGGTTCTTGGGACACACATGGAGTTTCCAGGTTCAATTCACTTGACATAGGTCAAAGATCAGTCACATGACAAAAGTTATACTAAGTTCTGTGGTTAATATTCCATCCTCATTTATAGGAAGAAGGGGGAAATAAATGCAAATAAACTGTAATTTGAACTAAAACCCAACAACCACTGTCTAATACCACCAATTAATGAAATGCCCAAATAGAGACATCTATGATGAAGGTCAGGGTAGATTACCGGAATCCCACATCAAATGAGAAAATTATTTTGCCTCTAAAATTCACAACATCTGCTAATAACCACTGTCTCAGAACCTCAAAGCCTTTCTGAACACACAGCCTTTTCTTGGTCTCAGAAGAGTTCCTTTTGCACTAGCCTATTCAGCTATTTAAATGACTCTAATCTCTGGATCCTGCATTTGTTGTTCCTGGTATTTTTAGTTGGTAGTAACTGGTTAGGTTACTTTTGTCAGTACATAGTGTCAATAAAAACACTGTCTAGCCAGTGAAAATTAGTGGTGTTTTAAAATATGTTAATTAAGATACTTTTAACACTACTTAAGCAACAAAGAATGATTGTAAAAGTGGTAGCTGGTCATGTTTAAGACTAGGGGAAGATTGTGGGGTTGACCATAACCAGATGATACATTTTTAAAAATGTTTCTAATTGACTGCACATGATCATAATTGGTGTTTAAAAACACATTAATGAACTCATGTTAGATACCACCTTTAAAAAACACCATATATTTTCCCAATAAAAGCAAGCCCTGGATGCCCTCAGTGCATGCCTTGGTTTTCTTTAGATGTCATTTTTCCTCCCATATGGCTGCCAACCTCAGAGATGATTGTGACCTCGTGCAGATGGTGTATTTTTTACCTTGGTTCAATTTGGAAAAAGCATTTGGCAAAGTACTTAAGCAATTGTGGTGTCTTTACTATAATTCTATGTGATACCAGAGAACCTTGTCCAGATGGTGGTGGGTTTGGATGACAGTTCTATGAGAAAAGTGCAGACACCCTGCAGTCTAACAGAAGGTTTAGGGGTGAAGGTTGGACTCCAGCAAGGTTTAGGCGCTTAATCAGTCACTGTTCATAATTGTGATGTACTGCATAAAAAGTAAATCCAAATGAAAGGTGGTACAAAGTAAATCTATGTAGATGACATTATATTAATATTGGTAGTAAGGAAGATTTGATGCCTGGAGCAGAAAACTAATGAACTATGATCTCAAAATCAGTAAAGAAAAACTGAAGTCATGTGTATGATTAACATAGAACCAAGACAGATGAATGTCAACATCAAGGGCTCCTGCCTAAATCAAAACAAACAAAAAGACCTGTGGCACTTTTAAAGACTAACAAATTTATTTTTCACATGAGCTTTCATGGATGAAGTCGCACTTCATCAGATATCTGAAAGTTTCTGTGTTCTTCAAGCATCTTAGGGCTTCTTAGCAGGAAAGGGAGAAATCAACAGAGACCTACAAATAGGTCTTCTACTTAAGGAGCCCTGGTAAGATTAGCTCTTCTCTCAGATCAGAGACATGGACAACTGAGGAGAATCAAATGAGAGGACTTGAAATCATTTAAATGAAATGTTTGAGGTCAGTGAGAGAGGTGACATTGCTGGCCCACATGCAGAATGATGTCACCAGGAATGAAACTAAGGTCTGTGAGAGAAGAGGCAAGAGAGGAGGCTGAGTTTATATAGGCATTTACAAAGTATGGATGAAGGGAATCCTGCTAGACAGATATTTGAGGATAGACTTTGTGGACGGTGATCTGCCAAGAAAATTGTGGATAGAATGTGTAAGGGAAAACAGAATGGATATGGACTAACAAGATTGATCGAGCAACTTCATCCCATCTCACTGTGGAAAGGAGAAGAAGAAGTGGTTTTTTGCCTGTCTCCCTGCAAATATCTGAACAGGTGATCCAGCTAAAGTAATGTATAGCGTGTTGTAAAATTCTAAAAATGCTAACTCAGTACACTTTTCCATACCCAGATAGGCAGTGTAGATCAGTGGTTTTCAACTAGAGTGCCATGGCACACTGGTGTGCTGTGGTGAGAACTGTCCACGTTTGCCCTGAAATTTTGTACAAAGGTAATGAAAATCAATGTAAAACAAACATTGTTTCATTTTAAACAATTTTCTATCTAACCAAAATTACAACTCATAAAACTTGTGAAAATTAATCATCAAATTAAAAGTGAGGTATTGTTCTTTCGATTCTGAAACATGAACATTCTAAATGCAGGTGGCCAAAGGGTAAAATTGAGATGACATATACTTTTTTTTCTGGTCGATTTGAAATATTAATGTATCTGATCCTTCTTTAGCTTGTTGTATGCACTATGTTGAAAACTTCTCTAGTAAGGACATAACCATAATAAATGTGATGTTTATGAGCAATCAATTCAGCTGAAAAAAGTGGGTGTGCCATGGAATCATTTGTCTCATTGATGTGTGCCATGTTACTGAAAAGGTTGGGAACACCGATGTAGATTATGCTTTGTAATTTAGACTTCATGCTATGTAGTACTGCTGTGTGTTCTTTGGAGGAATTTCCTGACCTGATATCTTTCAAGATGGAAGGGCTAGAGACTTGTTAGGCATACAATAGAACAAACAGGAGAAAATGAAGGTGCAGAGACGGGGCAAAAATGGAGGCGATAATAGAGGATTTAAGTTCCTTTAAAAGTTTAGAACCAAATTCTCTGATTTTGACGGACAAACTCTCACTGAAGTAAATGGAGTAGCAACAGTTTACACCAGAGAATTTGGTTCTTTTCTTTCAAAACCTTTACAACTGGTTGACTAGATCTTCATTAATGATCTGGAACAGTTGTTCCCAACCTTTTTGTCTCAGGGGCTACAGATAATATTTTTACAACCCCAAAGAGACACCAAGCCGTCCTCCCACTGCAGCTAGATGGAAGGTGTTCAGTAAGGAAGCTGTCTCCTGTCTCCCTGGCTACAGCAGGGAAATTGCATGCATCCTGTAGCCCAGTGCACTCCACTTAGGTCCCTAGGCAATTGCTCTCTTCTGTAGCCAGGGGGACACAAGATCAGTGCTCCTCTCCCTCTGGCTCCAACAGGGACCTTAATGCCTGTGGACACAGACAGAGTACTTTGCTGTGGTTCCTGCTACAGACAGGTGGAGGGAAGCACAGATCTCCCATCCCCTTGACTACCACAAGGAGCCTGCACTGGTCTTTTAGCCCTGAGGAAACATGAACTCCCTGGGTCCTTAAGCAGTGGCTCCTTTCTGCAGCCAGCAGGAGGGAAGCTGTGGACCATTTATAATGCCCTCGAGGGCCACTTTTGGCCCCTGGGCCATAGGTTGGAACTACTGATCTGGAGGATGGGGTGTATTGCACCCTCAGCAAGTTTAAAGATGACCCTAAGCTGGAGCCAGTGGTAGATACACTGGAGGGCAGGGATAGGATATAGCATGAGATAGGCAAATTATAGGATTTGGCCAAAATAAATCTGATGAGATTCAACAAAGACACATGCAGATTCCTGTGTTAGGATGGAAGAATCTTAGGTATGGCTATAGACTGGCAAGACAGCAGTTCAACAGAAAAGGACCTGGGGGTTACAGTGGAAAAGAATAGGTGAAGCCCTGAAATGGGTTACCTAGAGAAGTGGTGGAATCTCCATCCTTAAAGGTTTTTAAGGTGCAACTTGACAAAGCCCTGGCTGGGATGGGTTAGTTGGAGTTGATCTTGCTTAGAGCAGGGGGTTGGACTAGATGACAGCCTGAGGTCCCTTCCAACACTAATCTACTATGATTCTGTGACTTGTCCCCAAATTTAAAGCACACGTCCTAGATTGTACTAATAGATCCCAAATGATTATACAGTACAGGATTCTTTTTTGTTTTTAATAAATAATTTAATGGGTTCATAATTTTAATATTTGCATTTTAGAATTATATATTATTTTAATGTGAAGTGATAAAGCAATCAACAGGATTATTCCCACTGCTTTCACAGGGAAAGAAGACATCACCAGCACTTGGATAATCCATTTTTATCCACTATATGCAGGATGTTCTAGCCACTTCATTTTAAAACAATACAGTTTCATTTTATCTCCCTTTTCTGCCTCTTTGCTGTATTCCTTTCTTTCCTAATGCATGTGCTAAAAATCCTGCCAGCAAAGTGTAAACAGAAATTTTAATATATAACCCATTATTTATTTCCAACACTTATTTAAAACAAAGATGTTCCTTTGTGAGCTGCTGAATCCTTTGTCAGAATGAATGACAGCAGTTTTGAAAAGAGCGGAACCCATCTTTGTTTGCTTGTCTGTAACTGAAGTAATGGTGTTGAACATTAAACCAATGTCTCTTAAGAGACAAAATGCATTTTCTTTCAGGATTAATAGTCTACTGCTAATGTGAAGAAGATTAAAACGAGAAGTAAAGAAAGGGGAAAGTCCATAGTAGGCTTTACAGTTCAGGGCTATGGAACTTGTTAGCAAATAAAGCTAAAAAGTCAAGCATTTGAGTAAACAGTTCAACATGAAATTACTCACTGAATGCTATCAGACGCTGTGGTCAAATACATCTGCTGCACAGTTAGGCAATAGATAAAGTGATTTAGCACTGCATACAAATCAAAGGGATTCTATGTGTGGGTACCAACTGAAAGGCTGGCAGCAGCAAGAAGAATGCCAATCACTGAGTGTCACTTCTTCATTTACATCACATTGATATTCAGACTGCCGCAAACAACCCCCAAAGTGAATTTCTTGCTGAGAGAAAGTCAATATTTTACAATAACTATAGGCATTCTGAAGCAGTGATTTAAAAGACTACTTTGTGCAGACCATTTACTTTTTTATACACATGTATATTGCTATTCATTGCCACAGATACCTACAACCAGAGTAATTTTGTGGGACTTCTTAATTTTAAACACTTAGTCTTTTACAAAGTAAACTGCCAATGTTTAGTTTAGTTAGCAAAACTGAGTTATTAGACAGCTCCTTTGGCTTCTCTTGAACAATTATTTACTGTACATGGTTCATTTGTCTCACTCTTTTCAGTTTTGCTAAAACAGCATTTCATTAGTTATTTTGCCCTGAAATGTACTATCAAGCAGACCAATCAAACCATCCTATTTTCTTATGAAATATCAGGCTTTCTAAATAACTAGCCTTCATTAAACTACAAACTGCTATTGCAAACAGAACACAGGAGAAAAATTTTCAGGTTTTGATTTGCAGTTTCACTGTGAGCAAGACAAAAGGCATGACATATGCTAATTGCAGTATACAATTTCACTGTCTTTTTCAACATATTTTCAGCTGCTGAAGAAAAATGTTCTAGTGAAGACAGACAGACACACATTAAATACATATGATCTCTGTGTCTTCAGAACATTTGATCATTTGAAAATACAGAATTTCCTAGGCTTGGCAAACATGCTAAAGATATTCTTCCCCAAATCCCTGGTCTTGAAACTTTTATTCACACTGAGGCTATGTACACACGATCAGATTAAAGCGCAACATGGCAATCGCGCTATAAAAAACACATGACCTTTATTGCGGGATAGCACGTACACACGTTGCTCCTTGTAATGCAACAGAATTCTTTGCAATATTGCGGTGTAGCGCAATGAATTCTAGGCACCTATCCCACAGTTCAATTTTCCCTCAATCTGCGCTTGGAATCATGGGATGAAGGAAAGGAACACAAAGCGCCATGGGTAAAATCTCAGTTTCCCATGGTGCACTGTGTTCCCCTTGCATCTTCCTCGTTGCCAATAGCAACTCGCGCCTATTTTCAACAGTGCAGTGACGCACTACTTGCTAGCAATCACAACAGCGACAGCATGGATCCTGCTCTGATCTGAGCACAGTGCCTCGAGGAAGCATACGAACAGCCAGCCACTAGAAGTATTAGGGGGGCCCAAGGAGAAGCTGCTCGCATAAGGGAGGCACTCAGGGACCAATTCAATGATGTCCTCCCCTAGTTAACTTCCAGGACGTATCAGGTGCACCTTATGAGATTTTCAATGTGTAAAAATAAAGCCACTCTTCAAATTATTTGTCACTGTTTTTATTAAAACCTAAAGGGGGGGGTTACAGGTGGGTGTAGCTGCGGGTCTCTAAAAAGTAGCTCTGGGGGGGACTGGATGTTGCAGTGTACCAGGGGGACGGGTGGCCTTCAAAGAAATTCTTTGAAGGACTACGGGGTGTGGGAGGCAGACACGGCTGAACTGTCTGGAGTGGAGCCCATACATTAATCGCCTGGGTCTGCAAAGCAATCGTGCTCTTGAGCAGTTCAGTTTGCTCCTTCATCACGCTTATCAGTTCATCCCTGTGTTTCTGCCTCCTCTGTTGGGATTCCTCTTTCCAGGCTCTATTCTCCCTCGTGGATTCCTGTGCTGTTTTCAGCAGGTCCTGAAACATATCCTCCCTGTTTCTTTGAGCACGCTGCCGAATGTTTCTCATGCAGTCAGCTGGGGTAGACACCGGCCTTATGAAGGTCGAATCTAAAAAAAATAATAATAATAAAGCTGTTGTTAACACAGAGCCTAGATAACCAATGTAACCTTCCAGTAGCACATTCCACTGGAAGGTGCAGGGCAGTCAACATCCTATGCTTCGCTGAAGTGGACAAGATACGTCCTAATAGAAAGCTTACTGGGGGCTAACATTCTGCACAGGGCACACAGATGGAACCTTATATCTCTCTCCTCAGAGTGCCCCTGCCAGCTAGAATACATATCCGACATGCCACCGGTTGCAAGCCAGGACCGTATGCTGCTGCACTGTGTGCTGCCATGGTTCCCAGGGCTGTGCTTTGCAGCTGGCGAGGCAGAGTATCCGTCTTTGGGAGCGTAGACACAAACGCTGTCCCATCTAACTTGAGTAGTAGGCTCTGGAGGTACATCGAGGAAACCTTTAGTGACCTAAATACAGATGATTTTTTGACAATCACTACTTGTGTTGATGCACTTCTAATGAATGCAGAGTAAAGAGCGTGCACAGCGGGGTCTGAGACAGCAAGCACCCCCACCCCAGACAATGATATTTTAGCAGGAGCCATAGCTGCACAAAAGAGAAACCGCCTCAGAGGACACGCTGCAATTCATGTCTTGGGTGGACGTCTCAGCAGGGGTGCAGAAGAGCTCCTGGCTACACGCAGTTGCGCTTTCCTCCAGGTCATCCTCCATCTCCTCCTCCTCATCGATCACATCCTCATCCTGCTTGGGTCTGGCATTCACTGGATGAGGGGGGGCCGATGTGTCCACGGGACTCTTTGCAGTGGTTGTGGGGTCCCCACTGAGGATGGCTTCTATCTCCTTATAGTACCTGCATGTAGCAGGCGCTGATCTCGAACGGCGGTTTGCCTCCTTCGCTCAGTGACAGGTTATTCTTAGCTCCTTCACCTTTGATCTGCACTGCACAGCATCTCTATCATAACCTCTCTCTGACATGGCCCGAGAAATTATGCCAAATGTATCATAATTTTGCCTGCTGCCGCGTAGCTGCGCCTGCACAGCGGACTCTCCCCAGATGTTGATTAGGTCCAGCACCTCTGCCGTGCTCCTAAGGGGTGCGCGTCTTCCACGACGGGCCGCCATTGCTACTGATGATCGGAGCTGCACTCCACTCCACGAGGAAGAGAACAGGAAGTGAAACAGACGAGAAATTCGAAAATTGCGGGAATCTGATCAGGGCGGGGACTGTTTCATCACAGCCACAGAGCGGGTGGGGGGAAGACCAGAGAGGACAACTTTGGAATGCTGGGACACTTCCAGAGGCCAATCATTGCGTGGTAAGCGTACACACGAGTGGAAAGGTGCAACAGCTGTTCCACGTTAACTGCTACCACCTTCGTCGAGGTGGTTTTTGTATTGTGCTACAACAAGGCAGTTAACGCACAACAGACCTATTGCACGTGTGTACGCTGTTGTTGGTATCGCACGGTAATAATTGTTAATGCGCGATAAAGTGATCGTGTGTTCAAGGCCTGAGTAAACCTTACTAATTAAATTATTTTTCCTGAATGGGATTGGGCCCTCTATCTCTCCCAATTATCTACCCTATGTGTTAAATTCATCCTTTTACTCTTCAAAATAATGTTATCACATCAATAGTAATTTATCACCAGTATTTGAAAACCTCTTTAACAAGGCAGAAAGATCAGTGAAATCTGAAATCTCTTTCATGGGAAATGTTTACCATCTGCTTTAAAACAGATCCATCCCAATCTACATTTCAATAGATATGTCTGTACCTGCATCATAGCAATATAAAAGACACCAACAAGTCCTGTTTGCATTAAAATAAAGTTCTGTGGTTTGTTTCTGAAGATATATTCCTTTTGGGTAGAGCAGGGAGTAATTTACAGCATCTAATAATGGTGGCTCAGGAGTCTGATTATGTCAGGACTTGGCTCCTCAAAAAGACCAACCAATATAATTGATCTCGTAACATTTAAAGACTCTTCACTTCAAGTGTATTTTATTGCTGCCTGGCTACAATTATGTTGACCATAAGTGAGGCCAGCACTGGGGTTCAGAACTCAGAGGAAAATCAGTTCAGCATGTAACCACTTCACTCCTAATGGCAGAAGTTGCATGGGAAATTAATTTTCAGGATCACATTAAGTCAGGCAGCCGCAACTATTGTGTGCTTCAATTGGATAAAATTGCTATAGCTTCTAGAGAGATGAGTGTCAGTAATGATGTTTATTAAACAAAATGAATAATGTTTGGAAGCCATGGAAACCAGAGTACTAGAACTGGGAAGATTCACTAAGTGCAAAGGTCACCAAGAACTCTTTTAAGACAATCAAAGGATTTAAAGTACAAGGATAGATTAGATGAATTTATAAGCATTTTTATCTGGCTTCATTTTTCTACAAGAAGCCTAGTGAAATAAACAATGGAAGTACAAAAATATGGAATCACAGAAACAAACTTCCAAACCTAATGTAGTGCAAATAACTCCATCCCATTTATGTCTGTCAGTCAAAGTGCCACTCTTTATAGCTATATCTATATCTATATCTATATATATATATATATAATGCAGAATAAAGAAAAAAGGAGAAAAAAGTCAAGTGTGAAAAACAAATTTGCAAAGAATGCATCTGAACAAAAGAAATGTGGCAGATTATAAATGCACAACTAAGGAACGAAAATGTTAACTGCTTGTGACATTTCCTAGAAACCACACATACACAGAGGAAATAAAGAAACAAAAAAGAATGGAGAAAAAGAAAGGTATGTAAAGTAAGCTGATTCTGAGTAACAACAATTTATACTTAAAGACTGCTATGTCTCCGATCCTGCAAAAACATACACAGATGTTTAACTTTATACTCTGTGATTTAAATTGAACTAGTCACTGAGTGTACAGTTAAACATGTGTAAATCTGGATAAGGGTCTTAGTAAAAGGAGGCAAGGGAGGGGAAGAAGGAAGAGATTAATTAAAAAAAACAACAGAACTATTATAAGTTTTGTAAAAGATCAACTAAACAATGCAGTTGTGTAGGAAAAGAGCAAAGCAAAAGATAAAGGCCAAAGAAATTATTGTGGCGGATTTAGCTAAAATTATCCTTTAAATTGAGCAAAAATACTAGATTATACTCTTTCAAGAAGAAAAGAATGGTCATACTGGGTCAGACTAATGCTCCATCTAGCCCAGTATCCTGTCTTCTGACGGCAGATGTTTCAGAGTTCATAAACAGGAGAGGCCAATGTATTGAGTGATCCATCCCCTGCTGCTAACTCACAGCAGCCAGAGGTTTAGGTACACTTACTGTATGCATTCATACATAGACCTATGCTCCATGAATTTACCAAATCCTTCTTTGAACCCAGTTATACTTTTGGCATTCACAACATCCCCTGACAACGCATTCTATAGGATTTCTTTGGTTGTTTGAAGAAATACTTCCTTATATTTATTTTAAACCTGCTTCTTACTAATTTCAGAGACTAACCCTTTATTGATGTGTTATGTAAAGGGATAAATAACTTTTCCTTATTCATTTTCTCCATACCATTCATGATTTTATAGTCCTCTATCATATCCCTCCTCATCTCATTTCTAAACTGACTAGTCCCAGTCTTTTTAATGTCTCCTCATATGAAATCTGTTCCATACCCTTAGTCATTTTTGTTGCTCTTCTCTGTACTGTTTTCCAGTTCCAATATATCTATTTTGAGATGCGGTGACCAAAATTGCATGCACTATTCAAGATGTGTGTGTACCATGGATTTATATAGTGACATTATCCATGTTTTCTGTTTTATTATCTATCCATTTCCTGATAATACCTAACTTTCTGCTAGCTTTTTTGACTGCCACTGTACATTAAGTAGACATTTTTAGAGAACTATTCATGGTGATTCTAAGATCTCTTTGGCTATGTCTACACTGGGGAATTTAGGTCGACTTAAATAAGTTGACTTTAATAAGTCGACTTTAAGTCGACCTTATTAAGTCAACTTAGAGAGTCCACACAGGACTCCTAAATCGACTTAAAATGGGCCTTACTAACTAACTCTCTAAGTCGACTAGTTCGGTCCCAGGGCAACAAGCCCCTGAACAGTCTGGGGGAGAAGGGAGCATGGAGCTCCCTTCTACCCCGGACCACTTGGCTCCCTTCTGCTCAGGACTTCTCAGGTCCTGGGCAGAAGGGAACCATTCTAGCCGGGACCGCTCAGATCCTGAGGAGAACTTCTCTGGGACCTGAGTGGTCCCAGCTAGGAGGAAGACCTGGAGACCAGCGCTCCAGCTGCCATCGGTCCCTTCTCCCCAGGATCCCTGCTCCAGCTGCCGAGCAGCTGGCAGCTGGAACGCGGGTCTTGGGGAGAAGGGAGCCCTATGCTCCCTCCTAGCCGGGACCCTGCGGTCCCGACCAGGAGGGAGAGCAGGAGACCCGCGCTCCCTCCTGGCCGCCACTGCTTGGTCCAGCTAGGAGGGAGCATGGGGCTCCCTTCTGCCAGGACCACTTAGGTCCAAGCTAGGAGGGAGCCCCACACTTCCTCCTAGCCAGGACTACACTCCAGCTCCCAGGAAGCCGCTGGAGGCTTACCGGGAACTGGAGGGCAGCTGTGCCGGCAATTGCCGGCACTCTGGCTGTTTGGGAAGGCCCGGGGGCTTCCCCCTAAACAGCTGGAGCGCCACACGAGCAATTGCCGGTGCTCCAGCTGTTTAGGGAGTCCCGGGGGCTTCCCCAAACAGCTCGGGCACCAGCAATTGCCCGCATGGTGCTCCAGCTATTTAGGGAGGCCTAACCACCACTTCCTTTTTGCTGGGACCCGCAGGGGTCCTAGAGAGAAGGGAGCCCCGCGGTCCCTTGTTGCCGGGACCGCTTGGTCCCAGCTAGGAGGCAGCGTGGGGCTCCCTTCAGCCAGGACCACTCGGGTCCCTTCTAGGAGGGAGGCCCATGCTTTGTCCTAGCCAGGACCGTGCCTCAGCTGCCGGGAAGTCTCCAGGGTCTCCCTGGACCTAACTAGTCAACTTAGAGAGTTTAGTATAGTCTCTCTAAGTCGACTTAGTAAGGCCCACTTTAAGTCAACTTAGGAGTCCTATGTAGACTCTCTAAGTCGACTTAATATGGTTGACTTAAAGTCAACTTATTTAAGTCGACCTAAATCCCTAAGTGTAGACATAGACTCAGTTTTTTGAGATCCCTTTGTAATTCTTCACTGTTTACTTTGGACTTAACTATTTTGAGTAATTTGGTATCATATGCAGATTTTGCCATCTCATTTTTACCACCTTCTCCAGATCATTTATGAATAAGTTAAACAGCACAATTCTTGACATGGAGTCTTGATAAATCCCACTACGTACCTCTTTCCATTGTGAAAATTGATAATGTATTCCTACCCTTTGTTCCCTATCTTTTAACCAATTCTTGGTCCATGGGAGGACCTTCCTTCTTATCCCATGACTGCTTACTTTTCTTAAGACCTTATGAAAGGTTTTCTGAAAGTCCGAGTACATTACATCCACTAAATCACCCTTGTTCATATACTTGTTGACACCCACAAATAATTTCAGTAGATTGGTGAGGCATGATTTCCCTTACAAAAGCTGTGTTGACTCTTCCCCACATATTATTGTTTGTTTACATGTCTGACAATTCCATTCTTTATTATAGTATCAACCAAATTGCCTGGTTCTGAAATTATTATTGCCAGGATTACCTCTGGAGCTCTTTTTAAACATTGGTATCCCATTAGTTATCCTTCAGTCATCTGGTACAGAAGCTGATTGAAATGTTGGCTTAAGTACCAAAGAAGTAGTTCTGTGATTTCATTTTTTAGTTCCTTGAGAACTTTTGAGGAAATATCATCTGGTCCTGGAGACTTATTATTGTTTAATTTATCAATTCATTCAAAAAACCTCCTTTACTTAATCTGGAACGTTTCCCCAGATTTGTCTCTAAAAAGAATGGCTCTGATATGGAAATCTTGCTTACATCCTCTTCATTTAAGACCAATACATAAAATTCACAATACACTACATTACTATTTTAAACATTGCAATACGTTCTGTAGTCAAAATATACAAGGTACTAAATGGACAAATTCATGCACAAAAAGGTTTTGTTTTTTGTAAAATTCCCATTATTCAGCAAGTCCTATCTTGGAAAGTAGATGGCTATTATTTTGGGGGGTAACATTTTTCACATACTTTTATAGTATATAATGCTCATCACACTCAACAGGATATAAATTATAGGAAAACTGTTGATGTACACTTTGTCTTCAGAAATGTAAGTTTAAATTTAAAATGACAAAGGAAAGTGACTGAGGAAAATAAAGAACTGTGAGATAAAAAAGCAATTACCCTAGTTCAGATTCTTTATGTAGCAAAAGAGTGGGTGGGGAGAGGGGGGAGAGATAATGTTATTTCCAGCCTGAGAACTCAAATTAAAATGCCATCTACCTGTGTTTCATTTGAGACCATATTACACTATAGGGTACAAATATAGTTAGAGCTAATCAAGCATACCTATTATCTAATGTATCTGACAGCTCTCTAGGATATTAAAAGTGGTTCACTTCATCCATTAGTAGGAACATCATAAGGGTGCAAATACCTTTTAATACTGAACTCCTTAAATAGGCCATCTATTATCCATTAGATCAATATGAAGAAGAGACGAAATAAGAGCAGGATCTTTTTAATTTGTTAACTGGAACATCTTTTAATATTGCTGGAATTATTTATTTAGTCAGTTCACCTTCCGTAACTCAGCATATATCCCATGTTTATTTGGCATATCCCATTTCCTGGAACATCTTTACCCTATAATGTACTCCATATTGCACTGTACACAATCTTGTTTCACATGTACCCAAGAAGATATATGTGTGGCAGGGAAGGCTATTAGAGGTTGTGTGGTTATTAAGTAGCAGTGGGAGTCCTCATAGCTAATTATATTTTTATGTGTAAACTGTAATAAATGTAATAGATTGTATAGCTGAAATGATGATGAGAAATTCATGATAAAGGGATAACTGCATTGTGGCAATTTATTTAGTCAAATAAATATTTACTTAGTTGGATAATATTTATTTAGGTATTTTGTACCTTATCTTTTGAAAAGAATGATAATCAGTGAAACTTGACATTATGAGAAAATAATTCAAATTCAAATATTAATATATTGTTAAAGCGGAACATATGTGATAAGTATTTTCCATAGAAATTATTAAGAGATTAAATGCAAATAAGGAATGGAAACCTGAAGTCCTCTTCCAGCCAGTTTCCCTTTAGTTTCAATAGATTAGCCAATGTATGGACTTCCATTTTGGACCTGTTGTGAATGCAATATTAAGACTGAGATTTTAAACACACAAGCTTCAGGAAATTCATTGTTCCCACAGCATCTGTAATTTAGGCCTTGCTTTATACTATGTTTTATCATTGCCTTTGGTATTCAGCTAATACCATAGGGTCCAGCATTGAGTCTACCACACTCAGGGCCTTCTATCCAGAGTTCTGAAGCATGCTTATGTAGGAAGACAAATCCGCAGCTATTGAGAGGAACAGGAGTGAAATGTCACCTGAGATGCCAAACCCTTAAGAGCTGAGGAAGCAAGGACATCCTGACCCACAAGCCCTTGTCTCACTCCACAGCCTCTTTCAGGGTACCACTCCTCTTGGACCTCATTCTCATATCCTTAGGGTCCCTCATTTAGGCTATGTCTACACTTACAAAGTTAAGTCGACTTTGTTAAGTCGACTTAACAAGGTCAACTTTAAGTCAACTATTTTCCCGTTAGACTACCTGAACATGTTGGACCATATAAATACTTTGATAGACTCTCAACAGTAACATATTTCTTTTTGAGAACGAAGCTTATCATCATGACCCATCTCAAGCTTGAAGCTTTCTCAGGGTGTAGTTGCATGATTGCTAAATGGTTTGATCAAACATGATTGTATGATGGTCACCTTCTGCTTTTTGAATTGGCTGCTTATATGTTGACTTTATATTGACTGCCTTTTATAAAGCCTCTAATAGTGCTTTTTACAGTCCCCTGTAAAAAGCACTTCCACCCAGCATGAAGGGAAAGAGAATTTGCAAATCCCACCATCTCCAGTATCCTGTCCATTTTTATGTGCCCTTGTCAGCATCCCCATCTGGAAGACACTGCCTTCCTAACAGGTTTATTTGGAGAAATGTAGGTCCTTTCCCCAGTGCTGACATTGACCTCTGTCTAATGAGGAATGGGATATATATATAGCCCATTATACATACTTTCCATGTTACATTTCAATAAGAAATTTATAAAGATCTTGAGTCAGCTCAACTGATGTAAATCATTGTAGTTCTATTGCCTTCAATAGAGCAATGTTACTTTATTTTAGAGGGATATTTTTTATGATTTTTATCCCAAGTACATCCCTTTAATAAATTACTAAAATAATAATTCATAAGAATTTAATGACCATACTCGTTGACATACTCTCTGGACTTGTGGGTTATCCAGTCAGGAGACAACAAGGCAAACTATGTTTAGGGCACCTTTTCTTGTGTGCATTGCTTTCAGGATCATGAGGACACTCAAGCAATTCCACCACATCAAGGTTATGATCCACTGGGGCAGTTAGATCTTTTCCAGTTGTGCCTTAAAAAGAAACTGATGAATATCAAAATGAGATAAAGAGTCCTGAAAAATCACTGGAAAGTACTCAGATAGCTGCTTGTGAAGGAATGCTGGCATTACAAATACTCAAAACTCTCCATTTAATTCACAACCAGTCTATTCAAGAATAATGTATCTAACAACATCCACAGGGAGAAAAACCCTAAATATTTAACTCACTCAGTCCAGTAATACAGGATAAGAAGTAATTCCTTTCTACAATATTGGACCTTATTTTTAACCCTTAGGCCATATGGAAACTTGAATTTAGTATCATGTAAATTGCACAGTAACTTGTTCTGTTCTTCTTTCCCATGTGATTTACATGTATATATGAAACTGGAATTTAAGGGTGTGAAATTCTAAGTGCATAATTGAAGTCCAGTAATAATAATATCTGATATCTACATAAAAATCCAAAACCTGACAATACAAGTAGCTTCATCTCCTCTCTGACAGGGGAGGATTAATTCAATACATACTGAGGAAGGGTCCACCTGCTGAGCCACCAATAGCATTTCTTGTAATATACAAGAAAATCACAAGCTAAAATGGGAGCAGAAAACAAAGGAAATTATTTAACCAACAATAATTAAGCAGATAACTCAAACTAAACATTTCTTGAAAATTTTTCTCCAATATAGTAGGTGTAGTCCTATTTTCCATCCCATTTAAATTCACATGTCTTTTTTTGCCATATCTTTGGTTTTGACAGGCACCTAAAGTACAATCCCACTCTATGGCTATGATTGGTTTCCTGTATCTGTTACTGTTTGTGGTATAGTGTGCAATATATATATCTATATACCAGAGTTGTGATGCATCTTTATAAGTCTAGAGTCATAGATCAACCATTCATATTTAGTGATTTTCTTCTGCACCACTAGTTCTGTCATCTTGCAAGAAAATTGATTTTTTTCAACCTGACATACAAACCAGAATTAATCCTTTGCCCTTTGCCTAAGAGTTTACAGTGCCATCAGCTATAGCTTTAATGGCATTAGAAGCAGGAAAATTAGTATCAGCATTAGCTGATTGAGGTAGTTCTTTTACTCTAGGACAATTCATGTTCTGTTCCTTACTTCATGTGTTGGGAGAAAAGCTACTGTTTTGTTGATGAGTAAGGCAGAAATATCCAATCTTTGTCAAAACTTGTACATTGATCCTACATTGTTCAAAGAAATATAATTCCTTCTTGTTATTTAAAAAAAAATGCTCAGGAAATCTTGTTACCAAATATCTGTAGTTCCAGATTTCACACTCTTTAGTGTTTTGGTGTGTTCTGTAAACTTAGTGATGCACATTGTGCGATCAATTCACCCATCTTGCTTCAGAGAGAAATTCTACAGTTATTTCTGTATGTGTTTATTTTAAAGATATATCCCTAAGAAGTGCAACAGTGAAAAGTAATCAGATGGCACAGTGGACTAACAATGGAGCAATGAGTCTTCAAAGCGTCTGATGAAGTGGGATTTTCTCCCACGAAAGCTCATGCAATAAATAAACCTGTTAGTCTTTAAAAGTGCCACAGGACTTTGTTTGTTTTTCTGCAATAGACTAACATGGCTACCCCTTTGGAATTTCATTCAGAGGCTATTTATTCAAATTCTAATATGTTGGTGATCCATGGGCATTATATAATAGCTAATCAGTGGCTTATTTAAAATGTGTTGGTGGTTTCAGACAATTTACTAGTGGTTTCCATATCACAAAATCCACCAGAATAATCATACTTTTGTTTGGATGTCTTAGGAGAGATGCCAAAGTTAAATTTACATAGAGACTTAATTACTCTTTCAACTGCTACCGGTGGACATTTAAGGTCTAACAGATATTGATGCAGAAATTTGTGGTGACCAGTGATTGTCCTTATCTTTCTTATGGATAAATAAGTCACTTCGTTATCCAGGATTCTGCCAACCCAAAGTACTTGGCAACTTTACAGAGTCTCTGTGAAGTGGTGTCAGGAAATAAACCAAATGGAGACACAGCTATCCAGCCAGTACATGGACTGGTAAAAACAGTATAATACAACACTGCTCTTATTTTAAAATTATACTTAGTCTCAAACACTTACACAAATCTGCAACAGATTAGTAAAACACCCAAACTCTCAACCTTCAATAATTACAGAATTTTGGGGTGGATTTTGTGTGGAGGCAGTGATGACTTTCCAACTGGTCTGAACTTCCAGCTGTTGTTGGAGGATTCCAAAGCTGTGTCTAAGAAGAGATCCCAAAGAATCCAAGCCTCTCACTCCCCTCCCCTCCCCACCCCTGCCATATCCTTGTTAGAAGACAGTAACATGTCAAGGAGAAAACAGTCACCAAATGTTCACTCTAAAGTTTGGTGGCTTGTGTGCAAAATTTTCAACCCGTGTGCAAAACTTTTTCTAAATACAATTTTTGTGCAAACTCACTCGACACAAATTATTGAAAAATATAGAACAATGAAAAATTAATAAAAGTTGTTATTTAAAATAGTTTTTATTAATAATGTACATGTATTTTATGCTTACGTGACATTATGTCTTGTCAAAGAAGAGGGGTAAAGAAGAAAAGGGGTGGTAGGGCAAAAGAGGACAGGAGTGGGGAGATCCTGGGGACAAAGACCATGGTGACAAGAGAGGGGAGAGGTGGGGTGGCTGGCAGAAAGAAAAAAGAAACAAGGAAGGAAGGAAGGAAGGAAGGAAGGAAGGAAGGAAGGAAGGAAGGAAGGAACAAAAGTAAAAGAAAGAAAGAAAGAAAGAAAGAAAGAAAGAAAGAAAGAAAGAAAGAAAGGAAGAGAAAGAAAGGAAGGAAACAAAGAGAGAAGGAAACAAGAATGAAAGAAAAAAAGAAAAAAGAAACAAAAAAGAAAGAAAAGGAAGGAACAAGGCAGCCCCAGAGCACATATAATTAAAATAAACCTTAGGACAGTGTAGACATAGCCAGAAAGTAATTCAGTGAAGTACATCCCAGTGGGAATCCTCCTCAGTTTTCTTTTCTTTTCTTTAACCAAATATGAGGCCCCAGGCAACCCAACTCTTTCCCCACAGAATTATTTTGGTGTGACACAGCCCATTATTCAGATAGCAAGCCAAAATAATTCTGTGGGCAAAGAGTTGGGTTGCCTGGGGCCTCATATTTTATAAAGGAAAAGGAAAAGGAAAAGGAAAAGGAAAGAAAACTGTGGAGGATTCCCACTGGGATGTACTTCACTGAATTACTTTTTGGCTACGTCTACACTACAAACAATTATAGTTTGAGTGCAAAACAAACTGCTTGAGCCTCCCCAGCTCTTTCCTCCCAAATGAAGCACAGCCTCAAATCCACACCAACCTTGTTCACTAGTGCCCACATCAGACCCCTCTTTCCCCATGTTCTCCTAAGCCCCCATCCCCATTCCCCAAGCTCCCTGCCCTCAAGACCCACTCCAGCCCTCCTAACCCCCCACCCTCCCAGCTGCCCTGTCTTCACTCCACCCCCCTTCAACCCTCCAACCCCCTCCACACCTCTTCAGCCCCCCCACCCAGTCCCCCCTCCAGCCATCCATAGTCCCCGCTACCCAGCCTCCACTAGCCCCTACCCAGTCTCCTTGTCCCCATGCACCCTTCACCCCTCCCCCTTACCTTAACACCGACAGTTAAGGCCCGGGACCAGCTACCGCTGCCATAGGCTGGCCCCTCGGGCCTGATCCAGCCACTCTGCCACCATCATGTGCCACCGCCACTGGCAGGCAGCGAGGTCAGATCAGGCTGGGGCTGGCGGAGGGTGCTGGGGGGGGGGTTGAGCCTGGGGCTGGGGCTGAGAGCCGCGCCACTCCCTGGGCCCCGCGGGAGAATGTGGTGGGTCCAGTGACCAGAGGTGGCTGGCGGTGGCGGGAGCCTGCTCAGGCCCTCTGGGGTAGGTACATGGGTATGCGGTAGGTGCTCCGTGGCCACGCACCCGCACACCTTAGAGGGAACATAGTCACCAAAGTACTAATTAACTAGATGTGCTCCTACAGAATTTCCATATCTTGAGGCCCAAACAAACATCTCCCAGAGGGAATAAATAAATAAGTTTATTGATATTTTCCCGAAACACAGATTCTATCGCATCCATGGCTATGTCTACACTTACAAAGTTAAGTCGATCTTGTTAAGTTGACTTAACAAATTGGAGGGGGTATCCATGTTAGTCTATAGCAGAAAAACAAACAGAGTCTTGTGGCACTTTTAAAGACAAACAGATTTATTTATCGTATGAGTTTTTGTGGGAGAAAATCCCACTTCTTCAGACACTTTGAAGATGGCCATCTTCGAAGTGTCTGACGAAGTGGGATTTTCTCCCCCGAAAAATCATGCGATAAATAAATCTGTTAGTCTTTAAAAGTGCCCCAGGACTCTGTTTGTTTAACAAATTGGCTACATTTTAAGTCAACTTTGTTAAGTCAACTTAACAGCAGAGATAGCCATTATATTGCTTTTAAGTCCACTTAATAAAGTCGACTTAGCGTTAATCCTTGTCTACACTCACCTTAACTTGATTTAAGGAGTCAATTTAAGGCTTAAGTCAACTTAAAAGGAGGTCTTATTAGGTCGACTTAAGCTTTCCTTAAATCGACTTAAGGAAATGGTTAAGTCAACTTAAGAAAACCCCAGTGTGAACGTGGCTTTGTTTAGGTTGACTTAAGCATCCTTAAGTCAACCTAACTTGCCAGTGTAGACATACCCCACCAGAGTATTACTGGGGGAAGCAGGGTCAGATAAAGATTGTACAGATTGTAAACCCCTTCTGGTTTAGGGCTTGCCTACACTGAAAATGCTGTGTCGATCCCCATGGATTGACGCAGCGGGATTGACTGAGTGGCCGGTGTAGACCTGCTCAATCAATCCTGGAAGTGCTCTCCCGTCGACGCAGCTGAGTAAAGACAACATGATGAGAGTAACTTAGTCGACTGGAGATACACATTTTGTGGCATGCAGATTGCGTATTTCCCATTGACTTAGTCCTGCAGTGTAGACTAGCCCTTAGTTATACCAGCACAGGCTGCAGAAATGCCTACTGATTTCATCTGCTATTAGCAACAAATATGATAATCACTGTTACACTATCCAGTGGTCCCCAGACCTTTTACTGGTCTATCAAAATCTTCCTATACAATTTCACCTTCTAATGCAGTCAATCTGATACATTCACAAACAATAAAATTATATTTAGTTTTGAAAAGGTACTTGACTGAACAGTATCACTTCTTACAAAACAGCAGGCCTCACTTTTTGGTGTGATTGGCCTTCTCCATACTGCTCTAGTGGCAAAAAGCAAACCTAAAGATAACATGGAAAAGATCCATAGAACCATTCTAAGCAGCTTCTTTGTTAGCCTCGTTTCACCTGTCAGTTTATGGGGCATGGGTAAGGAAATTGTGATTTGGCCAGGCTGTAATTTGGCTACCAATTTGCAGAACCCACATCAGCCTTTTGAAGCCTTTGATAGAGGCTGCAAATTGCATCAGCCTTTAATTTGCTCTAAATTACACAGGAAACCAAAACTCAGGGATCACAAAGGACAGTCTTGCATCCCCTCCTCTGACTTGCCCTTGCTGCTGCATCATTCCCAAGGATCAGCGTGCAAATGTATTTTTTTTAATTTCCATGCTGTTCTTCAAAATAACTCATATTCCCTGTCCTTTTACAAAGTTATAGACTCCTCTCCTGAAAGTAAGCTAGGCTACCATTTTGTTAGGTCTTCCCCCTACATCAGCATAAACATATAATTTATTATATATTTTCTCAATTAGAATGATGTTTTATCCACATTTTCCATCTTTGCAGAAACTGGTTAAATGGTGTGATGCACAAAAGTATAATACTTGTTTTAGATGTGTCGTGTTTAAACTATTTAGACTAAAACTATTATAGTTTCTGGTTGTTTTTGTTTATTTGTCTATTGGTTATTGTTGTTGCTTGCTTTTATTCTTTTGGAAATGAAGATATGGCTAGAACTTTGAGAGTTAATAACTAATTTACTTTATACTATAGATGTACTATACTATACAAAGTTTGGATTTAATATGAACAGACAGAGTACAACATTACTAGAGTTATGCTTCCGAGAGAAAAAACACCATTTTTAAGGATTTTTGCTTGCAGTTTCCCATCTAATTACTGAACAAAACCTGTCCTGCTTAGCTATTGAATATTATGCTTTAAATCCATAATTTTCTTCATATTATTGGCCATTACTTAAATAGAGGTATTTATGGGAATGCCTCCCTTTCACAGTCCTATCTCACATCCCTTCCTCTTCATAACTATCAGTCTTGGGTTATATAAAAAAGTAATTAAGTGAATCTAAAAAAATCAAACTGAAAATAAAGTTGTTTTAATGCAGTAGATGCCACTGCTTAGTCATGTTCCCAAGTTGTATATCACCAAATGGCTAAAACTGGACAATTTCCATTTTGAAATCCTTTTAGAATCAAGTGAAAGGCATTATATCTGTGCCTATCATTTATATTTTGGATGTGCAAGAAGCAAGGAAAGGGGTTTTAAAGTCTCCCTTCTCCTTAACCTTCAAACCATGAAGTTATCATCTTATGCTCTTCCTTTCCCTATGATATTCCCATCATAACTGCCGCCTTCCAACTTCCTTTAAAAAAAATAACAGCACAAGCCCCGGCATGCATGATTGAAGTCCACATCCCTCCCTGTGTGTCACATACATGTAGTGAATCATACTGTGCACAGGGAGGAAAAACCCTGGTGCAACCAACTTGGTTCCATCACCGGGAGGGGCCACAGAAGATGTATGAGCCTCATGTGTGGTGCAACTAATACATTCCATTTTCTGCCAATTTTTCTTCCTTTCTCAAGCCACTGATTTTATAAAAATGCAAAACATATACTCCTGCACGTGACAAAAAATGTTTCACTATCCAATCCCTTCCTTGATTTCTACTAACTGCTGGCACATCAATATGAATGAGAATTGCAATAGTCCTACTCCAACAATCGGATTCATGTGGATGACCCCGTATGCAAGGAACCTTATAGACCTCAATGGGCCACCACCTACTAAGGATTCTGTTGCACAATCAAAATCTCTGAGGGTAGACCAGAACCCTATATACTACAGTATCAACCCCTTCTTACACTTCACAGTAATATCTAGTATAGCCTTTGAATATAAATGTAGCTTAAACTGGTAAGTGGATTAAATATATGAACATGGTTATTACAATATAATGTCACAGATAATCTATTGGATTTTGAAATCACATCACTCATGCACTCTAAATACATTTAATGTATTCATTAACATTCATATTTAAAATATTATATTTATTAAAAAATGTTTGCTATTAATGCCACATTTTAACTGATTACAAAACTCAGTTCAACATCCTGAGCAGAAGGTGAAGTCCATTATCTCCCATGAAGCAAATGGGATTTTCCCCTCCCTTCATGCAGCCAGTGGAGACTTCAGCTTGCATGTGTGTCTCCTGACCTCTGCATCATAATGGATGGTAATTTATGTGAAGAGCTCATTAATTTATGTTAGCTCCCTTCCATAAAGTTTCAGCAGAAAAAGAATGTTAATTACCATCTGTGGCAAAAGAGGGTTAAAAGCAAGTTTGCATTTTGTTTCATTTTCCCAACATTATGTTAAAAAAAATAGCATTCTGTAAGGAACACTAGCTACCCACACATGCAGAATGACCATGGGTTCATAACTCCTTGTGCATTTTGGTGTTTCAATATTTTCTGCAGAATTTAAGTTTTATTTAAAAAGAAATGATTAAGGGAATAATCCAGGAATGCTCACTTACATGCGTGCTTCCACTGAAGTCAATAGCACTATGTATGTGAGGAAAGCCTGCAAGGTCTTATGGGTAATATTTTCTAACTTGGATACTTCATGTTAGCCAACTAAATCCATAGCTAGGTGTCTAAATTAATTGTGATCTTCTGAAAGCATCACGTGCTCAGTAGCACCTCTGAAAATCAGACCACTAACTTAGGTCTCTAACTTTGAATTTAGTTGTGTATTGGCAGGTATTCAAGTTCGCACATTTTGGCCACTCTCTGCCTCTTCTGATAGTAAAGATAACCTTACAAATGTAAAAAGAAGCTGTAAAAAGCGTGCATTGTTTAATTTATCTCAATAGCGAGTAGCTCTGAAGCTTCATAATGTCGATTTAAATGTCAACTTTGCGATTGATATTCTTTACAGAAACATCCATCTTATCTGACATGCTTATCTGGCATTGTTAGAAGTTACATTCCTTTAAAAGAATGTTCCAGAGAAGTGGTCCTTAAGTTCTAAAAAATACACAAAATAGTATTTTATCTAAGTAGAATTATTTTGTTGTTGGCAAAGGACCTCTTCTGCCAGCATCTTATGTTTGGGTGCTTACCAGAAAAGTCCCAGTTTCTGAATCCCTATTAAGGTCTTTTCCATTGCCTGTCACTCAGCTCAGCCATACTGACGTTCCTTCTCCAACTAATTTTATGGTAGGAACTCAGTTCCATGAGGCACTTGCCAGCTTCTCCTCTAAGTTATGTGTTCGGTAGGCTGCAAAGATCAGTGTCCTTAATCTTGAAGTGCATTTTCTGATGCATTGTGTGATTTAGAAGGCTCTACACTGCACTACAACCTCATTTTAATAAGGCAAAGAGGTCTTAATGCACCACAGCATCTGGACTTTGATTTCTTCATTAATATGGGATTTTGGGGTAGCTGGGCGTCTCTGCAGGGGATATCAGTAGAGTAAAAGGAGGAAAGGCTGGAGGGGAGAGCCATGGGAGGAATCTGGAATAGCAGGGGGGAAGAAGTGCCTTTCACCCCATATATGCACTCAATCATATAGAGATAAACTTTAATTTAATTAGTTGCCCTAGTTGTCAAGCACTCGCATTAGTTCCAAAGTGCCAAAGGAAGGAATGTCCTTTCTCTGTTGCTCTGGAAGACCATTATCCTCTATTCATTGACATCCCTCTTACAGATCCACTTTTAACATGACACATGTCAAGAACCACTCAAACAAGGCCCCTTTGGATATAAAAGAAGGAGGCCATTCTCAGGCAATTTATAGCTTCTCTCTGGTCTGAAATAGCCCACATCTGATATCCTTCAGGGCATGCTGCAAGATGTATCTTTAAGATGTCTGCTGAACTGGCAACCATCAGCATAGGGAAATATATATTCCCTATATAGGGAAAGTGCTGAATGTTTTATTTGCATTATTTTTTATGCTGCATGGTTACTAAATATTATCAAATGTTACGGATTGATATTAATTGATTGATTCACTGTCTTTTACTATAATTGTCAGACTTCTTGTCATTTTATAAATTTTATAAACACAAGAAATGAACTGGTAAATTATGGGTGGTTATTGAGATGTGAAAATTCTCTTACACACATGCAAAAGTTCAGTGTCACTAAATTATACTACTTACTCTGACCAGTTAACACCTTCACAATCCTAATATATATGATATCCCCCCTTTTCCCACTTTTTGTCCATGTTTTGTTCCTGCAAACATCTCTGTAGTAGTTTAACTTTATTCATGTGAATAGTCAAATTGGAAAAAAAGCTGAAAATTTTTAACAGTGAGAATAATTAACCATTAGAACAATTTACCAATGACCAGTGCCTTTTTCATTTAAAAAAAAAAAACCAGTGCCAGAGCCGGGGCCGCATCGCTGTGAAAA
Source organism: Pelusios castaneus (assembly GCA_007922175.1). Lineage (NCBI taxonomy): Eukaryota > Metazoa > Chordata > Testudines > Pelomedusidae > Pelusios > Pelusios castaneus. Next base: position 10,498,991 of record ML685802.1, on the reverse strand, counting down.
AAAGGTGCCGGTACTCAATACCTCTCAGTACCATCGCAAAAAAAAGCCCTGCCAATGACTGGTGAAGTCTCCATTGCTGGTAGTTTTAAATCCAAATTAGATGTTTTTCTAAAACATCTGTTCTAGTTCAAACAGGAATTATTTTAAGGGAGTTCTCTGGCCTGTGTCTATGGACTGCATGCTCATAGTGGTCCTTCCTGATCTTTGAATCTATGAATCTCCAATGAGTCATTTCTGGAGCCTGAAGACCTGCACAGCTCTGTGTAGTCCTCGTCCCAATGACTTTTTTTGCTTGTTTGATGATTCAAAGCAATATCATGGATTTCCGCCTCTGCAAGGTCTGAGCGCAGCACCAACAACAGCCTCATCACCACCTTTTCTCAACTCTAGCCTCAGGGAATGAGACTGGACCTGGAAATAGACTCCAGGTCTCCCATTATGCACTAACCACTGAGCAAGAAGGTGATTTAGGCAGGGTTCTATTAAATATGTTCCAGCAATAGTTTCCAGTGCTCCTATTTAAGATTACTTTTTCTTCTATATATAACTTACTTCTGCCTCATGTCCACAAATTCTGGCATGTAGCAAATTCCTGCAATCCTGCAGACCCCTTGTGAATTCAGTGGGATTCCTGGCAGATATAACAATCCATCCTCATGTAAAAGTTAGAGGACTGACTAACACCTCATTTTTTTCAGTATACTAAAATGTCTGTGATGTCACCAGTGCTCAACTCCTGAAAAAGCAGTGCCAATATGCACTATTTTGACAAAAAGAATAACAATAATTTTACTGCACACCTGGAAGAGGCTATATGTACCTCATTCTCTAGTATCCACACAAATGTATCCCGCATCTGCTTATATCTGTTTGTTGCTTGATGCAAGGAACCATGAGCCTGAGTTCCCTCTACTGAGCAAGTGGCTAGCCAGCTCAGCCAGGCTGAGGAGCAAGTCAGGAACAGTCACCTGACTGACCAACCCATCAAATTGGTGGAAAGGAGTCTGTATGTCAGCAGCAGGCTACTCAACCTTTATGGCTGCATCTGTGATCACTCTGGTGCCTGCCTTGTTCCAGTTCTAGTGTGCTTCAGCCTTATGACACTGTCCAGTGACTGACTCCCAGACCTGAACACTGGCTTTTTTCCTGCTTCCTGATGCTGTCTCTGACCCTTGGCTCTGACTCACAGTTCCTTTTCTCTGTTCCAGCAAGTTAGGCTAAGCCCCAACTCTGGGCTGGCCTCTTGATCTAACCACTAAATAGGATCACCCACAGCCTAGTTGATGACACATGCTGCCTTTTCAGGTATCCATTCTCTTTGGGTATGTCTACACTTGAAAAGTTAAGTCGACTCTGTGAGGCGACTTAACAAGTTGACTTAACTTTCCAAATGTAGATAGAGCGGAGAGCTGTGGCTCCCTCCTGAGAAGGGAGATGCAGTAACCAGCAAAAGGGAACCGCGGCTCCCTTCTCACTGGGATCTGCAGCTTCCCAGCAGAAGGAACCTGTGGCTTCCCAGCAGAAGGGACCCACAGCTCCCTTGTCGCCGGGTCCAAAAAAGTCTTAGGTCTCAGCATTGCGTGACTGATCTTCAGATGCAAATGTGAAATTCACATGAGGAGCTGCATAATTTTTCTGCACAGCTGATACCACTCTAAAACTAGAAGCCATCCAATGCACCATTAGACTTTTTTCCAACCTTGTTAAATAATGCACTGAGTTTGGAGACACAAGCATTACGTTCCCATTGGTTTGGGGAAAATTGGCTGTAAACAGAGTGTACCTTGTGATACATTATCTTCTCCCATGAAAACTCATAAATAAATTTGTCTTTAAAAGTGCCACAAGGCCCTTGTTTGTTTTGCTGAACTAAACTGACACAGCTACCCCATTGGAGCTTATTTTGTCCTTGTAAATTTCGTAAACTTCCTCAGTGGTATCCCCCATATTAAATTCAATTCTGTAACATAGAGTTATTTGATAAGATTAGAATATTCTTTGGTTCAATAAGGTAGCACCTCACTTTTTATCTCAGTGAGGATGTTAGCAGTCATTGCTTGCATGGATAAAGTTTTTAATTAAATATACATTGCTGAAACGGTGTTTTGCAAAACAAACTTTGACTCCCTTAACAATTATCCCTGATATGATCTTCAGTTTCATGGACTGATCATTAAGAATGCAAACTAACACCCATATTTAATCACAGCTTCACCTCTGATCAACCAGATCAGGAAAATGATTCAATGGTTGGGAGTGGGGGTGTACTCTGAGGAACACTCTAGCTATGAATTCATACAGATGGTTTTGGGTTTGGTGGGGAGGGGGGCTGTTGCCTCCAAAAACCTTCCTCCCTTCTTTCCTCCCCCCCTTCCCCCCATTCATGCTTATTTTGAACCTCCATTGATGGTCTATATACGTCTCATTTCAACAAACTTCTTAAGAGAATAAGCTGCTAACAGGGCATTTTATATACAAATAAATAAAAAGCCAACCAAAATCAAAAGATAGTTTCATCCAGGCTCATCCAGAAACCAACTAAAAAATCAAACATACTTTTGAACTTTGCTTTTTGATTTATTGCAAGCAACAGTCAAAGTCCAGCTCACTGCCTATAAATTGGTCCATTGCCAGTTTACCCTGATTGTCTTCACTGGTAGCTAGATATGCCAGGAATACAAGTACCCACAAATAGAGGTGAGGCCTCTTCTTTCTCTTTCCTTCTAATCTTTGTTATATCCTGGTCATCTTAGGCTGATGTTTGAATCCAAACTGTGTCTTTAGGCCTTGTTTACCAGATCTGGGTAACTCAGTATCTTTTCAGGGGGTAAGATGTGTAAGATTATCAAAGCAGTGCCAATGAAGTTGATTGCTAGAAACTCCCACTTTCTGTCCATTTTCCCATTCATTTGGATTCACTGCAACCCTTTGATTTCCTTCTTATGGTGATTTTTCAGCTCCCTAAGACCTTGCTACACTCATTTCCATTAGCTCTAGCCAGCTTGGAACTTACTATCTTGGTCTCCCTATTTCACACATCAAGCAATTTTACCATTCCATATTGGTAGTGTAGCAACTGGGCTTCCCATTGTGATTGAATATTTTGTAGCTCCTGCCCCAATGAAGACTGTATCTCTATTTGCAGGTCATTTCTTAGAGTAGTTTCCAGATACTGCTTTAGCTCCTTTTGCCAAGCCCCCAACTCCTGTTTTAAATCTCATTTTAACTTATTTTGTGAAGTCTTCAGCTATTTCATGTTTTGTTTTACTTCCTTTTGGTCAACTTTGATTTCTGTGAACTCCTCCATCATATGTTCCATCTTGGTTCCTCGGGAATACCAGCTCACAATTTCTCTTCTTGGAAACTGGATCCCAGTCTTAACACCAGTATTACCCAGAGCTGTCCCTTTCCACCTGAGCGGTTAACCAAATTTTGGGGCTGTATGGTTTTTATTAGTAGGAAAAATGGATAATGGAGTCAAGTATCTTTGATGCAGTCCTATTTCTTTACAAAGAATGTATTGAGTCATGTTTATCTGGACACAGGAAAAATCAAACAGAAGATAACTTTGCTTGCATCTCCAACTCCCTTTTAACTAGCATTCAGCTCAGAAATTTTCCACATAGGCTTTTTCTGTGGGCCACACTCTGAGTGGCTATTCCCAAGTGCTTCCTTGTTGCCTTCTTCATCTCTTTCTACGGTGTTTCTCTTTTACACACAAACCTACACACTAAATAATATCCAGCAAAGCTCACCACACACACAGTTCTAATTTTGGAGAGGACTCACATGTTCCTTTGTTTTGGGTGGTGATATATGCCTGTGTTTTGGTTTGAGGCCCCTATTGTTTTTGACATGTACCCCAAATAGAGGGTGGCTGTAAAAGTCACAGCTTTAGTGAGGGTTAAACCTGTCTATAGCAGTATATTCTGTTGTAGAAATATTTTACAAATCCAAGAAATTGTTAAAGCATTTATTGGTGGAGATGGGGCTTTTGCAACAGAGTATGAGTTTTGGTTGATCTCTTAAGATTTAAAAAGGATCCCAGATATTCAATGGAAGGTTTCACAAACAAAGCCTTGAGCATTTTCCATTTTAATCCACATATCTTTGTATATTTTAAGACAACCTCTACATTTTCCTGGTGCACATTATATTTTCCAGTTACTATTAAAATATCTTTGTGTTGGCCTGATGGAAGCCTTGTATAACCCTACTTACTGCTGGCTGGAAAACACCGGTTGCCAAATCTACAACATTTGGTATTCATCACATCAGTTTAAACCAAATGGATTGATTACATTGACAATAATACTATCAAGTTATAGTGAAAAATCTTTGACAGCTTAGGTTTACCAATCATATACTTTGGTTTATATCTATAAGCTTTTAGACAGATATCAATGTTTTGAAATGTTGCTCCATATATCCTCCTTAACTCTTTTAGACTATGTCTACACATGCAAGTTAGGTCAACATAAGGAGGCTTAAGTCAACCTAACTTAATCCCTGTCCACACCAGGCTGTCATTAAATTGATTTAAGAAATTCCTTAAGTTGACTTAATGAAAGCTTAGGTTGACTTAATAAGAACTGCTGGTTAAGTCGACCTAACCCTTAGGTTGACTCCTTAGGTCAACCTAAAGGCAGTTAGGTTGACTTACTGAGTCCCCGTTTGGGGAAACCACTTTATTAAGTCAACTGGGGCTGAATTTCATGTTCAATTTCTGAATAGTCTCTTAGAGTCATATGGTTTCAGATGAGAAGGAAACACTGATCACCTAGTCTAACCTCCTGCATATCACAGGCCACAGAGCCTCACTCATCTACTGTAAAAGACGCATAACCTCTGGCTGAGTTACTGAAGCTCTCAAATCATGAGTTAAAGACCTACAGTTACAGAGACTTCACTATTTACACTAATTCAATCCAATAAGTGGCCCATTCCTCATGCTGCAGAAGAATAATGATAGTCTCAGATAGAGCCCTCTACCCACAAGGTTATCCTGGTATCCTTTTTCATCTTGTGTGAGTCCCTGCAGGGCCTTGTGGACAGAGAGCGTGGCTGAGAGTGTCCCAGGGAAGCTGGAGTCCATCGCTGGAGGGAGGGGGGTGGGCTGCAGCAAAGTCCTAAATATAACCAGGATATGGCGGGGCTTCCCAAAGCAGCAGGATTTACTTGCAGCCTCATCCACAAGTTCCTCAGACCCTGGCCGAGCAAGCAGCCTTGCCTTGCTACACTGTACTCTGGTATCTATTGGTCTCCTTTATATGGGCTTGGAGCCATCAGTAACAGTGCTGTCATCCCAGAGCCCTTCTATACCTTGCCTGTCTCCTCGATCAGTAATGCCCAGCTGTCCAGGGATCTTCCCATTGGGATCTTGGAATGGATCTCTCTCCCTTCTGTCCCACCTCTTGCTGGCTGGACTTTTAACTTCCTCTTCTTGACAGGGAGTGGGAAGCCTGTTTGACCAGGAGGGGCCTTTCCAGCTGCTGAGGCAATAGAGGGCTCCTTCTCTGGTAGGAGACAATGACAAAAAAAAAAAAAAAAAACACCGCCACCAACAACAACAACCCAACAACAGCAACACAACCAACCAACCAACCAACAAAAACAAAAAAAAACCCAGGTTTCTGCCAATCTGACTTGCAGGAAATTTCCTTCCTAACCCCAATACGGTGATCATTTAGACTCTGAGCATATTGGTGAGACTCACCAGACAGACCTTTGAGAAAGAATTCATTGTAGTAAGTCAGAGCCCTTGCCATCTAGTGTCCCATCTCTGACAATTGGAGGCATTTGCTACTAGCAGTTGCAGATGGGGCATATGTCACTACAGATAATCTCATCATACCATCCCCTCTATCAATTTACCAAATTCAGCCTTGAAGCCAATGAGGTTTGGGGTTTTTTTGCCCTGACTGCTCCTTTGGGAAGATATTCTAGAACTTCACTCCTCTAATGTTTAGAAACTTTCATCTGACTACAAGCCTAAACTTGTTGAAGGCCAGTTTATATCCATTTGTTCTTGTGTCACCATTATCTTATATAACTCCTCTCCCTCCCTGGGATTTATGTTTTCAATATAGAGAGTAGTCATATCTCCCTTCCGCCTTCATTTGGTTAGGCTAAGGAAGTCAAGCTCCTTAAATCTTCTCTCCTAAGATAGGTTCTAGGATAAGAGTTCACTGGGCAAATAGATAACTCACTGCTCTTTTCTTAATTCCTTTCTTCATAATTTGTTTTGTGTCATTTGTAATCCATAGACATGTTGATTTATATTTCTGGTTTGATTTTTTTATAAACTTTTTCTTTCCTATCTAAATTATTTTTCCTCGATTCATGGATTTTAAGGTCAGAAGAGATCATTATGAGTACGTAGTCTGCCCTTCTGCATAATACAAGCCAAAGAATTTCACCAAGTGATTCCTGCATCATGGTGAAAACTTCTGTTTGAACTAGAGCATGTCTTCAGAAAAACATCCAATCTTGTATTAATATTACAGATGATGGACAATCCACCACAAAACTTCATAAGTTGTTCCAATTGTTAATTACCAGCACTGTTAAACAAATTGCACTTTATTTCTAACCAGAATTTGTCTAGCTTCAGCTTCCAGACATTGGGTTTGTTGTGCCTTCGTTTGCAAAATTAATGAGCTTTCTACATTCAGAGATCTCCCTATGTTGTAGACTGAGATAAAATCATGTAAACCATCTCTTGAATGAACTCAGTAGCTTGAGGTTTCCTAGTTTATTGCCATAAAGCAGGTATTCTAGACTATACATCATTCGTATAGCTTTTTTTCTGAGCTATTTCCAATTTTTCAGCATCTGACATTTTGTGCAATCTGTTCTTATGCACCCAGCTAAAGTACCCATTCTGTTGAATTAGTCCATGGCGCATTTTAACTCACATGCATTTTTCTGAAAGAGAGGTCCACAATGTTTTGCATTGTAAGATATGCTTATTCTACTAGCTATCCTTTTATTAATAGGAGTTAAAGCTACCTAAGAATCTATTCCATAAAATCTCCTTTAAAAATTGTTCTTGGCAAAACTCTTCTTACTGCTACTAAAATTTTACTACAGATTTGCATTGTATTTGCTACTTCAAATGAAATATAAACCATTCCACACTTGTAAATGGCTTTAAAGTAAATTGTTCTGTAATTAATGTACACATTTCTTCATAAATGTGATAATTTTGGAATATCTGAGACATTAATGTTTCAATCAAACTGTTTTCTTTCCACGTGCACTCAAAAGAATGTTTTTTTCCTCCAGCCAGCTCCATGTATATCATTTGCTTCAAAAGAACTAGCCTAGCTTTTAAATATTGCTTTCTACAATACTATCCTTCTTTATAATCATCTGTTTTCTCATATGCTGTCATTTTCACTTGTGAGAAGTCTTAAACAATATTTCACTCTTTTTCCCTGTTCAGCTGCACAGTCACATTTCAGTCAAACTGTTTTCATTAATTATTGCTTTCCAAGAGAACAAAAAAATCAGTCACTTGCTGACTCTTGACTCAAACAAGCTGTGTAATATAATTGTATGGAGTGAGCATACTGAATTTCAAACTACAGGTGCAGTACCAAACTGTCTTTAAGCTTTCTCAAGGTTTGCAGTCTCCTCAATGATTTTTTCCACTGAGCTGTTCTTTGACATTGGGCAAGTTGCTTCACCCAATGTTTCAATTTCCCTATAACAGCATTTAGCTTCCACATTAAGATCTATTGATAAAAATCTTCATATGAACTGAGCATTATTATTATTATTAGATCTACTGGGATTTCAATCTCACAGGAAATTACAATATTTAAAAATTAATTTTCATTATAGATTAAAACAAAAAAAATAAACTTTTTACAGAATGGAAAGATCTAAAAATGTTAAATTTGGAAATGTCATAATTTTTTTCTGTTCCTCATCATTAATCTGTGTCCTTCTTGTGGGGTAAGCCCACCCTGTCAGCCCCAGGTGGGGAGATTCAAAAGGGATGCGAGGGAAATGGGTGCCTCGGCAGCTTCTGTTAGCCTTCTGAGGTGTTCATAGGTTGACATAGCACCAGCATGACCCGCTTAGCTAATCCTTGGGCCAGGACAGCCTGACTTAACCGCCAGAGTCAGTAACAGGCCTCTGGTTCAGGGCAGTGCGGCGTAGCAGCTAGAGTCAGTATCAAGGGGCATCTGCTATGAAGTGGGGGGGCACAGCACCCCAGGTAGGTGGGTTCAGGCCCTCCCTGCTCCACTGAGCCCAAGCACAGGGCCCTAGCAGTACAGGGGATGAGGCTATTGATAAGGCTGAAAACACACTAGCCCTAATCTTAGATCACCCCTTGTTACACCATTCGATCCCACTGGGCTACTTCCTACCTGTTTGTTGCTGGGGCTGTCCCATGGGCCTCCGGGCTGTCTGAATTCACCTGTCATTACTGTTGCTATCCGCCTCCCCTGAGGATTGTGGGCTCCACTGACAGAGGTGATCCCCTAGGTATCTGACTCTGGGCTGCCAACAAAGGATGGCTGTTTCTCATTTAGGCCTCTTGGGTTCCTGCCTCTCACTGTCTGGCGCTAATGCAACTCACAGCTTAGAACCTCCAGCACACGTCCTTCCTCCTTGCTGGTCAGCCTAGAATGAGCTCGTCGGCTCCCTTTTATACTAGAGTAGCAGTTGGAGCACACTCAGCAGAATATGGAGGGTGGGACTTTCGCCACCCAGAAAGTAAACTGAACTCCTCCAGTGGAGGGTAAGCCAGCCCCATCACAGTCCCCCTGAGCTACCTGAGTACCCATGGGTGTTATAGTTCAGGTTCCTCATGCCCCCAATCTTCTTTATGGACTAAAACACCCATGATGCCCTGTGGTCACACGACTCTCAAGATACACCACAATAGTTCAAACAGATGGGATCCAGGTCCATAGAAGAAAGCAAAGGGAACAAATGATTTATATTTTGCAGAAATTGTATTTTCTGTCCAATCACATATATATGGAAAATCCCAAACAGATCTAATTTTGAAATTTTACATTTTGCACGTGTTCCTATAAGCCCTGCATGACAGAGTGAGATGTAAGTATATCAGATGATTAATTCTAAGTTGTAGCGTGTATAGAAATATTAATACCATAATTGCACAAGCATTCCAGAGAGATGCCCTGTCTGGAAAAGGTATTTGACACCTCACTGAAGACTACCACTGAGAACCATGAAGACTGAAATCTGGGGCCTCTGACTTTGACCCTTAGCTATTGGCCCACCCAAATGGAACAATTTTCTTTTCTATACAAGGGAGTACACGGGAGGAAACCATGATTGGTGGGATAGAGCTTTTTAGTGTAAGCACATAGCACACAGACAAAGACCACTGAAGACAGGTGTTTGGTTCTGTGAAGGAGGCAACCATGACAATACATTAAAGGGATTTGCAGAAAAAAGAGCAAAGTTCAGATGAAGGAGGGTGAGTCTCGGGTTGTTTGTTAGAACATAAGAACATAAGAACATAAGAAAGGCCGTACTGGGTCAGACCAGAGGTCCATCTAGCCCAGTATCTGTCTACCGACAGTGGCCAGTGCCCAGGTGCCCCAGAGGGAGTGAACCCAACAGGCAATGATCAAGTGATCACTCTCCTGCCATCCATCTCCATCCTCCAATAAGCAGAGGCTAGGGACACCATTCTTAACCCCTTTCTGGCTAATAGCCATTTATGGACTTAGCCACCATGAACTTATCCAGTTCCCTTTTAAATATTGTTATAGTCCCAGCCTTCACAACCTCCTCAGGTAAGGAGTTCCACAAGTTGACTGTGCGTTGTGTGAAGAAGAACTTCCTTTTATTTGTTTTGAACCTGCTACCTATCAGTTTCATTTGGTGACCCCTGGTTCTTGTATTATGGGAGTATTTAAACAACTTTTCCTTGTCCACTTTTTCCACATCAGTCATAATTTTATATACTTCTATCATGTCCCCCCTCAGTCTCCTCTTTTCCAAGCTGAAGAGGCCCAGCCTTTTCAATCGTTCCTCATACGAGGCACTCTCCAAACCCCTAATCATTTTAGTTGCCCTTTTCTGAACCTTTTCTAGTGCTAG
>ML685802.1:10420569-10483896 GCA_007922175.1 Pelusios castaneus | reverse complement strand
AGTTAAGAATTTGATGTTATATCCATACTTTAACTTGTGTCCTTCTGGACAAATGCCTTAGATGGGAGGGTGTGAACAACCATTGTCTCCTTAATGGCTCATCAGGATACTCCCTGGGACCATATCACCTGATAGATTCCTTAACATTAAGGAGACAATGGTTGTTCACACCCTCCCGTTTAAGGCATTTGTACAGAAGGACACAAGTTAAAGTATGGATATAACATCAAATTCTTAACTTCTAATCGAAATAGAATTCCTCGACATAAACTATATAATCATTCCCAGCAAATTACTACCTTTCTATTGATACCAAACATGACATAGTTCCTATGGATTATAGCATTTATGAGCTATCCATAGAAAAAAATATCATAAATGCTTCCCTAAATCCAGACAGTGTCACACACAGGGCTCTGCCTTGCCAGGGTCCCAGTACCCCTTTGCCCCATTGTACACAGGGGGTGCCCCCCCCACCACCGTGGACCTGCCCAAGGTCCTCCTAGCCCCACAAAGTCGACCTAGAGCATCCAGTGTGGACGCTCTAGGTCGACGCAGCAATTCAGCAACAACAAACTTACAATAGTAAAACCTAGTAACAAACTTACAATAATAAAACTTAACACTCTGTGATGTTGGAACGGCTGGGAGCAGGGAGCTCTGGGCAGGGCCCACAGAGGCTCAGCAGCGGCACGGCTTATGCTACCGTGGTGGAAAGGAACCACGGAGCAGGAAGGGGTCTCCGGTACAGACCCCGAGGTAAATTTAGAGCTTGCCCGCTGGGGAAAGCGATCCCAATGACCTAAGGCAGAGAGAATCTGAGAGGGGGGAATCTTACTAATCACCAGGAAAGCAGCAAGGATGGAAGCAGAAGCAGCAACAGCATTGAAGAGTGCAGAGAGGACTCGGTTCAGCTCGTAGTTCGTAGTTCAGGAGATCTCCAGGAGAAAATTTGTTGTTCATGGGAGGGGAGTTTAAAACGGGGATACGCTCAATTAAAAATTAGCTGAGAGCAGAGAAAGGGTCCCCCAAAGATCCCGGGGTGATCAGGCCAGGAGGCTGTGCAGGAACCTATTCTGGGGTCTAGCCCCAAAAACGTCTGCTTTTATAGACAAATTCAAACAGTTCCCGCCGGAAATTCTGATAGGCTCCCTGAATTACAGGGGCGGAGAGAGGGCAGGGAAAACTGTAGGCAAAACAAGGGACAAGTCCGGGCAGAGTCTTGGGCTGCAGGTATGTGACTCATAGTCACAGGTGTTGGTGTGTGACTCATGCCCTTTGTGAAAAACAAGCCACTCTGGTCTTGCACTCCTGGGCATTGTCCACCCTACGCCGAGCCAGGGCTGGAACAATAGTTAAGGGGCCTCCTCCCTAGGCAGGGCCATGGCACCAAAGAGGCTGTAAAAAGCCATTCCCGTGAGCAGCCTGGGAGGGGTGGCCACACAAACAAGGGAGACAAAAACTGGCACAGGGGAACATCTGTCAGGGACACCTCCTAGCTAGGACCCTGAGGTCCCGGCCAGGAGGGAAAGCGGGACACCCGCACTAAATAGTAAAGTCGATGTAAAACTAGGTTTTATGGAGTTGACTTTACTTTTCCTTAAGTCGACTTAATCAACAGCTTAAGTAGACTTAAGGAAACTCCAGTGTGGATGCAGAGTAAATTAAGTCAACTTTAGCAGGCTTAAGTCGACTTAATTTACAAGTGTAGACTCACCCAATGCTAAGTAGCAAAAGGCGCTTCAAAAAATATAATAAGAGCCATATTTACTGCATAAATATGACTGGTATATTAGAGGAATGGGAGTGGGCAAATCACTACTTTTCAATGTTACTTTAAGATATCGGAGGGAAAATATTTTAGGTACTCACTTGTACAATAGTTAAGCCCTTTGCTTAAATAGTGGATTTTTTTTAAATGCTAAATTTAATCAAAATAAGTTATGGAAACAATATTTATAACATTCTTAAAACTGAATCTGATTGTAAATTCTTTGGAGCAGGGATTGCCCTTACATCCTGTGTTTGAACAATGCACAGTGTGACTCTGGTCCATAGCTGTGACTCCAGTGCTACTAAAATAAAAATAAGTAATATTAATGTTAGTAAAAGATTCAGAATTCTACCCTAGGTACATCACTGACCTTTTGTCTGGAGTTAGAATGACGAGAAAACCAAACCTCTGCCTCATGCTAGAAAGAAAGGTAGTATTGTTAAACTATTGATGTTTTTTTAACCTTATCAGCAAAACCACATCTTCACTATTGCATATATAACCAAAATAAACTACTGGTATGTTTTATATATATATATATATAATCTATCTAGGATTAATGTTTGAATATCAGTAAGACAAAGTGATGAAAAGAAACAGAAAAAAAATCAAAGTGCATACCGATAAGACAAAACAGAAATACAAAAGAATTAAATATTTAGCAGCACTGAGATGGTTAGTTTCTTTCCACCATTGGAATTATATGCCTTCTCTTTGACAATCAGTATTATATACTAATCTACAATTGCCCTTCCAAGCAACTCTAATTAGAAATGTTTAAACGTAACCCAAGTCAAGGGGAGCTTTAGACAAAGCTGCCAAATTTTGTAAAGTGTAACTGGCCAGCCTTAGAGTTATGAATAATTTGCTCCAATGGAGCATAGACTAACAAATCCCAAGACTATTCTTTGACAGCAGGAGCTTTCTTCACTAGCATTTGTTGTAAATATAATTAGATCACAGATTACATTTTTAAATTAGGTCATTATATTGTGCCAAATTTCTTATGAAATAATAAAAGCTCAAACCCTGTCAAAAACCAAGTAAACCTTTTCTTTTAAAATCTCAGATGCCCCCAAAAGTACGCACGCACAGACTGAATTCCATGCTAGAATAATATAGAATAATAATAGAATGATAAAATGTGAATTATTATAGGTGATGCAGGTAGCAATACCTAATGGTAAGTTTTCCAGACACTTTCCATCACACCATATTTTCATTTACTTATAATGTTACTATAATTTAACCATTTGTGCTGAATTTTTCCAGTGTTTGCTACAATCTTTTTTCCCCCATAAATTTTTAGCCAAAAAGGTTCAGACACTTTCCAGAACATATTCAAAAATTGATTCAGTTATTTTGTTGAGATGCTCCAGAGCCTGCTTGCAGTAGTGCAGGGATTGAAATTTGAAAACAGGGTTGCCCTTTTGCCGTCCCCATGAAACTTGCTTTAGTTTTGCCAAGTTATGAGCATCTGAAAATATCAGTTCTCACATGCTCAGTAGATTGTTTAATTAAAGAAGGTATTTTCATACGTATATGCACGAAGTTCATGGACAAGCTTCATTCTGGCATTTCCTAACTTTTACCAGTCTTTGAAATTTTAATGTTCTTTTCATGTCATTTTTGGTATATAATTACGGGTAATAACTTAGCCTATGTCTACACTGGCAATTTAAGTCGACTTAAGGAGGCTTAAGTTGAATTAAATTAAGCCATGTCCACACTAGGCTTTCATTAAGTCAACTTAAGCAATTCCTTAAGTCGACTTAATGAAAGCTTAAGCCGACTTTGTTACTACCACTCATTAAGTCAACTTAACCCTTAAGTCGACTCAAGTCAACTTAACCCTTAAATCGACTCAAGTCAACTTAAGGATGGTGTGAACATGGAGTAACCCTTAAGTCGACTTTATTAAGTCAACTTAACAGTGGTTAAGTCAACTTAACAAAGTGGACTAAGTCAACTTAAAGCTAAGTCAACTTAGTCCACTTTGTTAAGTCGATTTTAATAAGGTTGACTTTAAGTCGACTTAAAGTCGACCTTATTAAAGTTGACTTAACAAAGTCCGCTTAACTTTTCTAGTGTAGACATAGCCTTAGAGAAAATTGTGTATGGGTTGATAATGTTTGTATTTCGTAGCTAATGTTCTTGTTTCTACTCAGATGGGTGGGCTATGTGCTGTGTGCTGTGAGATATAGTACCTTGTTTGAGCTATATTGATTAAAATGCTCTTTGGAGTTTTTTGTTTTTGTTTGTTTCCATGCCTCTCAACTTCCCAATGTCACAAATCCAGAAAACAGGAATAACATGGTTGTGGAGTAGCCACTCCATGTAGCATAGTCCCTTGAGAAACAGGGTTAGGGAACATTATATAGCTATAGCAATTAGCTATATAAATTAATGACCCAACTTCCTAAATTAAGTCATACCTATCACAAGAAGGCAAAGAAAGCATGCAAGGGAAGTTGATGAGCCCAAGGCAGCACTGTTCATCTACCAGCCATACTGTCTATTAGGTGGAGATGGTAGAAAACACACGATTTAGAGCTTTGTGATTCTGATTGGGTACTCAGAATACAGTGATTATAGGTGCAATAGGAATACTTAATTTTTTCCCCTGAATTCTAGGCTTCCACACATTCAGGAGCTGAACAGCTGCTCTCTTTATTTCCATTCTGCCTCCATCTCAATGGGTGCGTCTAAACTTGTAAATTAAGTCGACTTAAACAGGCTTAAGTCGACTTAATTTACTCTGTGTTTACACTTGAGTTTCCTTAATTTGACTTAAGCAGTTCCTTAACTCGAATTAAGGAAAAGTTTGTTCGAATTAGTAAAACCTCGTTTTACTTCAAACTAACCCTTAATTCGAACTAGTTAGTTTGAAAGTCAATGTGGCCATATTAGTTCGAACTAACTGGCACATTGACCTTAATGCAACTGACTAATTCTAACTAAGCAAGTGCCATGCATGGCATTTGCTTAGTTCAAACTAGCATTCTAGTGGGGCCATACTAGTTCAAATTAAGTTAATTCAAACTAACTAAAATTAGTTCAAATTAGTTAGTTTAAATTAACTAATTCAAACAAACTTTGGTAAGTGTAGACATAGCCAATGTGACTGAGGGGGTGTGCAGCTCATCTCCTTCGAACTGAGATTACTGCAGGTAAATTCTCCCCATCCATGAATTTCTGCACAGAATGGAAATGCCTAGCCCTAATGCATCTTCCTATATCCACAATATATTATCCACAAAGATGGGAAATGAATCATGGGCAAAACCTGAAATGTTTATTTCCTTGTTTCTAGTGTAAATCAAAAATGATGTGGAATCCTGCAGGATATTAATCTTTCCCAGATGTACAGAATAAGGTCTTTATTTATTGCTAATGTGTGAATCAGTAATTAAGCCAGGCTTAGAGGGGCATTTATCTGGTAATCATCCAAAACCTGACCTTTTTTTTTAATTTAGGTGCCATGACATCCATCTCCACTGTGGCCAGCTAACTACCACTCTCCTGTGCTATTAGGACAGTTTTTCAAAGTTTTTATTTTTTCATATCACTTGGGATACTGAATAAACTTGGAAAATGATGCCACATAAATAAAAATACCACCAAGACTTATCCAGCCATAGTAGCCTCATGCTCCAATGGAATTTTACAGTGCTTAAGATGTCATCAGAATGGTGCATGTGTAACCTTCGGGTGGGCTAAAATTCATTTAATTGCCCTTCTCCAGTGCCTCACAGAAATCAATACCATGGAGAAAGCAGCTGGAGACCCAAGATCCAGTCTGTATAGGACTCACAGCGAAGCTTGCTCAGAGCTACACTCCCACGTTAAAATACTACTACAATAAACACAACAATGAACTTTATTAACTACTAACTAAATGAACCTTATCCTAAGAAAATGAAATACAATTAACCAAGAACAATCCTTACTCAACCCCCTGCATGAAACATACCCAAGAGTCCCAAAATCCAGGTGGAGTTCACCCAACTCTCAGCTACAGTCTCTGTTCCAGTGTAGAGGCTTGAGTGGCAAGAAATAGCTGTCCTCTTCTTCCTTTGCTGGAATCCTCTGTAGCATTCCATGCAGGCTTTTTCTTCTCCTTTGCAACCAGCCCTCAGTCCCATATGCATGTTTGCAAGGTCTGTTGCAAATGACTCCATTATAGGGAGAAAACATCTTGTTCACTCCTGGCTCAGCTTCTCTCCAGAAAACTGACCACTGAGCTGTCTCCACAGACTGCTGCTCCCATGTCATCTGACTGACCACACCACATCACACCAGCAGAACACCCTGTGGAGCATGCTCAGAATGCTACCACTCCCTGCTACTAGAAGTTTCTAGTTGTGGGTAGCTAATCTGCCCAGCAACAGTAACCCACCCTCAGCAGGTCTCTCAGAGATAGCCTTTTCAGGCATGTGGGTTACACATGTTATTGGCATCACAGTAGTGCTGGATCCTGCTGACCAAGGCAGGAATAAATTCTGTAAAACCGGAAAAGACCTGTGAGGGCTATAGCCAAATAAACTATTGCTTGCTGCTTGTAACCTGTTTAATGAGAACATTCTGCAGGCAGTGATGGAAAGAGAGTGGATGAAAGTGACATATTTTGCAGACAGTATTCCTGTACACTATGATTAGTAGCCCTTACTAATAATCCCTGAGGTTCAAATTCTAGTTGAGTATCTTCTTGCTCTGTAGGCAGCCCTAAGTTTTTCAGTGAAGAACAAGAGGCTGTTCACTGTGTAAAGGTATATTAAGATAGTTGTGAAAATATTGTAGAACTTATCAAATATTGTTGGAAATCAGGCAAAGGAACCAGTAACCCTTACCAGCTAAAATGTTTCTATTTGTTTTTGCATGATTCATTTTTCCTGGGGTTATTTCTTTGTTTTGGTAAAAATTACTGGCATTAGCGTGGAATTCCCTATAGCTATATGCAGCCTGAATAACTGGGATTTAGGCTGGCAAAAAAAAGGACAGGGAAGGATTTTAACCCCATGTTCAACAACAGGCTGCAGAGCCTCATGTGGCTCCTAACAGCAGTTAGAAATTCCTCTGTGACATACTGAAGGTTTCCTCTCTCCAGTTTATGAAATTACAAAAGTAAAGTCATAATAATGAAGCTATCTTGGCTAATGTTTAAAAATAGTTCTCATAGATTCTAAAACTTTAAAGTCAGAAGGGTCCATTATGATCATCTAGTCTGACCATCTGCACAAAGCAGGCCACAGATCCTCACTCAGCCCCTCCTGTAATAGACCCCTAACCTATGATCTAATTATTGAAATCCTCAGAACTGTTTAAAGAGTTCAAGTACAGATAATCCAACAGAAAGTGACTTGTGTCCCATGCTGCAGAGGAAGGTGAAAAAATCCTAGGGCCTCTGCCAATCTTCCCTGGGGGGAAAATTCTTTTCTGACCCCAAATATGGCAATCAACTAAATCCTGATCATGTGGACAAGACTCACAAGCCAGACAGCCAGGAGAGGATTCTCTTTAGTATCTCAGAATCCACCCCATCTACCCTTCCATCAATGTCACTCCAATAACTTTTTAAAAGCCATTAAAATTCACTCAGCCTGAGAAGAAATTTTTTTCCAACTTATTTTTGTGTATTACATTGTGTCAATATAATTTACAGGATATACTTTTTTTAAGAATCAGTGATTGCTTCATCTAGGGTAAGTGCCCCTAAATAAATTATGAAGAATTAATAATTTTCTTCTCATCAGTGCCATATGTTACTCTTCTAAGTATCTACAATGCAGCAAGCTTAAAATAGACAGTTATAAATATCCTGCAGAGGCTCTCACTCCGCTGTTGTCCTGAAGTATGAAGGACAGGAGCTCGAATAGTCAGGAAAAACAACCTCTGAAAAGAACAAAATACAAGTCTTCAGGTAATTCTCATGCCTTTCTTCCACCATTCAAATGAGTCTATAAAGCTTTGTCAGCACCTTTTACATGACCTTAGGATTTTCATAGGAAAATACAGGCTTTAAAATATCCGGTTTTAGAATTAGAATTAAACAGCAATTTGTGAAAGAAAGGGATTAACACATACACTAATCTAAAACAAATTATAGAGTATTTTAAAATGTGGCTTATCTATCACATCATTGTTAAATTGTACCAACATACTACTGCTGCTGAGATGGAGGTCCAATGTGTCTACTTGAAAAGGATGAAAGGTATTGTTAATCCTGGTTGTGTTTGAATTCCTCATACCATGATTTCAACTATTTTAAACCTGTTATTTAACTGTAAGTCACTCTCTACCTAAAGATACCTTTATTTGTTTCTTAAATTGGCTTGTAGTATTGCTCTGTGTTTGTGGGCCAGATCCCACTTGCACTGCAACAATGTGAGTTTCATTAGTGACATCAATGGAAGTAGCATTAGGCCTGATTCTACAAAGAATATACTTATATACCTAATGCTCTCCCTATTCAGAAAAACATATAAGTCATAAGTGCTGAGGCTTTGCACAAAACATAGTAAATGAAATAGATAGTCAGCTACAAAAATCCCTACTCCAACATCTGGAAATGTGAAATATGATGAAATGAAACATTTTACTTGGATTTCAAACTGTAACTCAATGAGGTAGAGCTTGAAATATTTCATATTCTTAAACCTCAATTTCTATTCAGCATAATCAAATCAATGACATTTCTTTTGGTCTTCTATTCTGAAATCAGTGGAGATTTAGACTAAATTTAGAAACAAACTTGACTCGTCTTTCATGTTGCCTTTTTTCATCTTGGTAATTCAGTATTTTTGCTAGTGTGTATCTTGGAAGTGGTCCAAGTATTGTAATAAGATTGAACATCAGCTTTACCCAACACAACAGTGTTATACCAAGGAGATCTTTACAATAAAGTAAATTTTCCTGTAAAAGCTTTAGAACTTCTCTGAAAGATACATAATGGAAGGTTTTATTCCATCAGAAATCTGGTTTATCACTAGTAAGCCCTGAAAGCTCAGAAGTTTTAAAAGTACTTCAAATACAAATGTTTTGTTAGGGTCAGATCAGTTCCAATGTCACTAATATGTGCATAATAATGCAGTTAGGTTTTCACATGAGGCCAAAGTCAGCCACAGTCAGAAGTCTTATATAAGTCTTGGATAAGTGTTTGTAGATCACATAGGATCAAAAAAGATTTTAGAAAAATGAAAAATATTATTCAGAAGGGCACACCCACAAATTATAAAGATGAAGTTCCTAGGTCATAGAATCCAGCCACCTTTGAGCTTTCACATGAATAAGAAAAGAGTCCTGTGGCACTTTTAAAGACTAACAGATTTATTTATCGCATGAGCTTTCGTGGGAGAAAATCTCACTTCGTCAGATGCTTTGAAGAACATGTAGTCAAGTTTCAAAGAGTGTGTTAGTCTATTGCAGAAAAACAACAGAGTCCTGTAGCACTTTCAAAGACTAACAGATTTATTTATCCCATGGGCTTTCATGGGAGAAAATCCCACTTCGTCAGATGCTTTGAAGCTTTGAAGATTTTCTCCCAAGAAAGCTCATGCAATAAATAAATCTGTTAGTCTTTAAAAGTGCCACAGGACTCTGTTGTTTTTCTTCAATAGACTAACATGGCTACCCCTTTGGAACTTGACCACATGAATAAGCAGTACTTCACTGCTTTTTTCCCAATGACTATGCATTAAACATTTTTTAGAAGCTGATTATCCCATAGATATGCACTTTTCAAGCCAGTTAGCAGCATTCGAGAGCAAAACTGTGCACGTTAAAGTGGTACAAGCTTGAGCTGAGGTGGATTCATATTTATTAACAAACTAGGGTGCAGATAACATTGACATGAATTATCATACAGATAGCCATTGATATGATGGATTAACAAGTGCCTCTTGAATACCTCATGACCATATATGATTTTTCAACCATTATCCAGTGTAGCCATCATTATCCACCCTCTTCCCAGGAGTCCCTTTTGTACATGCTCAAGCTCTCAAAGAGCATCCAGTGGGCAGCTTGACTGACAGCTTTCAACTGTCACCAACCTTCTATTCTCTGCTTAGCTATGTCTCAAGTGACATTATCGCCTACACTGATGCCCAGAACTATTCTCCAAGTGCCCCCAGTAACTTTCCTAGCTAGCTTAGGTAAAGATCTTTAGAAACCTCATGATAATCATTCGATTATCATTGACTCAGGCCTTCTAGGCAGATCAGTTCTACTAAAATTCTATTTGCATAAATTATTTCCTTATGTGCTGAAAAAGATGGGAGGAATGTATTTAATGTGCAAAGAAATGGTTTCACATTTTTTCTTGTTTAGCAATAACAAGGAAAACCATTAGTTGATAGTGGGGCAAGGCAATAGCAAATCAAAATAAAAAATAGATGTGAATTGTGGAAGTAGCCATCCTTGTCTTCATATCCACTAATTTATGGAGGGCACGCTTTGCTATGACTATGCAATGGAATATGGGTGTCCTCCCTTGAAGTCCTGCTGATGTTACTTTTTAGTCCCTTGATGACACATACTCTGCACAGTTGGGTACCAGAGAAGCTGTCTCAACAATAGTCATTTATTTGGAAGATTAAGTCAGCAGACTGTTAAGAACTACTGTTAAAACATATTTTTTCTTAAATTTAATTTTCTTATTCTGAATGTGTCAGTTCCCTGTGTGTGTCAGTGGAAAAGCCACCACTCTAAAGGGTTAGAAAGAATATCCTGCAGCTTTTCTAAGCCACTCACATCTCTCTGATTGCCCCCCCACCACCACCACCATCACACACACACACACACACACACACTAAAATGGGAAGCACTCATTTCAGAAAGGAGTTTAAAGCCTCTTGAAAAATAACTTATCCATAATACTTTGAACCATTCCTGGAAAGAGGAAGTGTTGCTTCAGGCAATCTCCTAAAATTATTTCACGTATGGTGTCCATGTGGTTATTTTGACAATGACATATTTTTGTTTTCTCCTATAAACCTGTTTATTCCAGGTATGCTGAATATCTGTTTATGTTAGATCTATTTTACATGAGGCACACAATTTCAATCTATAAGTACCTTCATGGGGATAATGATATCTGAGAGCAGAGGGCTCTTTAATCTAACTGACAGAAAACATGAAAAAATTCACTTGGCTGAAAACTGAAGCTTGACTAATTCAAACTGGAAGTAAGGAGCACATGTTTTAACAGTAAGGCTAATTAACTACTGGACTAATTTAGCAAGAAATGCAGTGGATTCTCCATCACATAATTGTTAAATTAAGATGAGATGTCTTTCTAAAGATACGGTCTAGTTCACCCACGTGTTATTGGAATAGACACAGGAATTACTGGATGAAATTCTATGGCTTCTATTATTCAGGAAGTCAGTCTGGATAATTACAATGGTCTCTTCTCACTGTAAAATATATTTAAAGAAAATACATAAGATAAGGAGTCATGGACTAGGATGGGAGTCCATATATATTCCTAACAGGACTTAATCTTATGCTGAAATTGGATCATTACCTATAGTCCAATAGAATTTAGGGACCAGGCCAGATATTATACAGTAAAGTATATGTGTGGCATGCATGGATTGCAACACTTTTATAAAATCTTTGTTCAGATGTTCTCAAAATTTACACTGATAATTTGGGAGAAATAAAAACATCAGGGCCATGCTACAAGAAACACCAATTACATGCTGATGCTACTGTGAGAACTCTGTTGCAATGACAGGATGTTTAAGTTTGGTTCTTGTTCAGCGATGAGGGAAGACAGATTTAGGATTTACAGAAAGGAAAAATATTACCTTTTTAAAGTAAAAATTCTGCAATTATTGTCAATATGTTGTATGGAAGGGCACTGGCTTTGTATGGATATACTAAAGGGACAAGAGAGTATGTGTCGCTTGCCCTTTTGGCTGTCACAGAGGGGAATGAACTGGAGAACCTCCTACACTAAAAACACAAGCTGCTAGAGCTAAAGAGCTAAGGCTGCATAGCTGAGGGCTGTAATCTCATATCCTCTGCAGTGTGGTTCAGAGGGAAATCTGTAATGTGCACTTGGTTACCCACTGGTGAATGTATGTGCTCCTACTTTCCCATTTCAATGTACCTATGCATGGACCAGCCATAATTTGGCACGTTACCCTACGCAATGCAACTTGGGGTACCAATAAGTACTACCGGCAGGGCTGGTAGCCTCAGAATGGGTTTGTTTCAATTGAATAGATCCAAGGCTCCTGTGCGCATTAGGCAGCACTGCAAGACAGCACCATTTTGAAAAGCTAACATAGCAAGATTTAGTGCACAGCACAGTCTCCCCAGCATCTCTTAAGAAAAGATAATGCCTCAAAGAGAAATGCCACTCATTGGCTACATCACCTGCCCTCCCCCATTGCAGAGCTTTGACTCTTAGGCCTAGTCTACACTTAAAAACCTGAGTCTATACTTAAAAAACTGCATCAATCCTGGAGGATCGATGCAGCGGGATCAATTGAGTGGGTAGTCTAGACCCGCTCAGTTGATCCCAAAGTGCTCTCTGGTTGATGTAATTACTCCACTCCCTCAAGTGCATTGACCAGAGAGGGCTGTAGTCGACAGAGCTGAGTGAGGACACTGCAGTAAGTAGAATTAACTAAGTCGATGGAAGATACGTATTCTGCGATATAACAACAGAGTAACACGGCTACCCCTTTGGAACTTGAGTACATCCTGCAATATGTATCTCACGTCGACCCACCGCCATAGTGTAGACCTGGCCTTAGAGGTATAATTTAATCCATATTTTTTTGCTGCTGTGACTTGTCACAGCTTTGTGACCATATCCAGCTAACACTCAAAGTTTCCAGAACTTTGAAAAAACTAAAAGCTGGTTGTTTTTGTAATTAATTTAAAGTTGTAACTCCTGTCTAAGCAAACCAACTACTGACTGACTGCATCAATAAACATAACAAGAGTCACAGTATGTGGGACCATACCATAAAATAATATGTCAGTATGTATTTATAGCACCTGAGAAAATAGGTGAATAAAGAAGTCCATTATTCTATGGCATATGAGTGGAAAGTCGTGGGCATAATAACATAAACACTGTAATTGTAGGAAACAGTTACGAGAGTACCCTGTTGACATGTCTCAAGCAAACACCATTTCCCAATCCCTGACCAGAACAGATTCTGTTACACAATTTTACATATTGTGCACAATGTCCAAGCCCACCCCTAACTTTGGGTCAAGTTACAGCACAACCTGACTAGGTTAATTCAAAAAGATCAGATGCATAATCTTGAAGGCTCGTGCCTTCTATTCTTTATCACAATCCCTTGGTGTTCATGTAGAGTTATATATAAGATCATGAGGTCTCATTTACTCTGAACACATGAAAAAATTCCAGAAACCATCATCACAACTAGGCATTTGGTACCTAAACTGCAGCAACAAAATTTCCATGGGTATAATATTATGAGTATGTATAAACATAAGTAAATACCTCCTTATGTACCCATTTTCCCATTTTGTGTCTCTATGTAGTTGTAGTTTTTGACACACACATATAATATAGTGATGAACGCAGCATAAATAACAGATGTTTGCCAGAGTTGTACAGACAACAGATGTACAAGTTTTACTGACTTGGTTTAGGTGGAAGGCACTAAAAATACAGACCAATATTTCAAAAACTAACACATAGGAATGACAGAAAAAAGCATGAAGAGTGAAAACTTTAAGTGATAGCTCTTACAGTGCAGTTCAAGGAAGAAAAATATCTGGGGTGGGTGGCAGTACAACACACCTAGAATTATTGGTCTCTGACCTTCTTTTGAAAGGTCAGTCACCCAAATTACAGAAAAGTCTTTGAAAAGTTATCACTGAACTACTTCCCAGTGCTATTTAAGTATTACATTTCCTCCATTTGTGATGACATGTCTTAAGATGATGTAGAAGACATGGTCTGTCCCTCCCTGTCAATCTTGGAGTGAGGCCTTAACCTCTTGCTCAACACCTGTCTGGATGAACTTTAAGCAGGGAATTAACTTCTTCATGGTCTATAGCTTTTAGTCCTCAAGCATGGCGAGGCTCATAAACAGACTTTAGCCCTAGGCCATCCAGCGAGATGAGTCAGGGCAGGCAAAGCAGTCTATTGCTCTTGGCTCTCAGGCAGAGTGAGACAAGCAAACAGTCTGTGGCCCAATGATGCTTTGCAGGCCAGGATGAGGCTACTACATAAGGAGCGGAATGGAAAGGGGGAAGAAAATGCTGGCCTTCCCAACTCCACCAAGTACCAGCCCAGGTTCCTATCAGTGGCAGAGTGTTCTGCCAGTAGGTCAGTGTGACTCAAGCCACAGCTCACTGACAATGTACTTACAATCTAAATAATAAGATTTATAATAAAGAAAACAAATGAACCAAGAGTCCTGAAAAGCAGTAAGCACCAATAAAAAAACATGTAATGAACCTACACTAGGACACTCTTCTTTGACAGTGTCACAAGTACCATCCACATATCAATGCCACCACAAGGAAAACAATGCACAATAAGGGCCATTTTTCAGATGTGCTCAGTGTCACACAATCAGTTTCAGATTTTCGAAAGACTTCAACAGCACATTAGGTACAGATTTTTTAACAATCTGTCATTAATGTCACAATGGAAGCTGAAGGGTGCTGAGTGCTTTTCAAAATCTAGTCCACACTGAGATACCAGAATGAGTTCCTCCAAAATTGAGATTCCAATAGTGTGTACTGAGCACCAGAGAAACTAGCCCTGAGCTCTTTTGAAAATCTAGATCACCTGGGTGTGTGTCACTAATGTGCTATAAATAAAACGATCTTGCATGCTGCACAATCCTTGTTATGCCTCTTTAAGTAAAATGTGTCCTACACTGTAATAGCTAGAAATCTCACCACCATGCTTTGAAGGCGGAACTTACGGGAGTATTTAGGGAGATGGTTCAACATGGTCAGAGAAAAGAAAATGACAGAATGAGGGCAGAAAGCTCTTGATCAGCAGAAGGAGGGAAAAGAAAACCCTTTTAGGAAGAAGGTGTTGGGTAGGTTTCTTTATTTAAAATAAGAGAGCTACTAAGCCCATCCCTTTCACCAGTTATGGAGAACTAGACATAACATTGTTGCTCTGACTGCAGCTAGATGATCTCAGTGCAGAAGGAAGGGTAATTTGTATCAATTCTCTTTTATCTATAGATCAATGATTATTAATTGAAGGCAGACAAATACTGTAAAGAAAATCTAGGACTATACATTCAAATTTTAAATGAAGTCACTTCAAGAATGTTCCCCACATCTTTATATATTTCCCACAAATCTTTCAGCAAATTGTACATATCAATGTGAATATTTGTGAGAGTTGAAATACTTACCAACAGCAAACTAGAAATTCTGTATGTGATTATAAATTCAAAATCTCCAATTTCTCCTGTGTTGGGGAGGTATGTAAGCTAAGTCAACAAACAAACAAAGCCTGCATATACCTAACAAATAAAGCACAAATGTTAAATATACACAAACTGTTCACAAGAAATCAACAAGCCAGTTGTTGGTTCATGAAGTAAAGGATCAAAAATTTTGAGTAGTGAATAAATCTGAGAAAAATCACAATTTACTTAGGAACAATTCACAAACGTATGTGTATGGGGGAGAAAATGTGTCAAATAAATTCTTCACTGCAATCAGCTCTCGTGTCAATTCAGGCATGACATAGGAAAACAGACCAATTATTTGTCAAGTCTAAAATCCCTTTTCACTCCCGATTCCAGTATAGCTCTTCCAAAGATGTCAGGGGAAGTAAATTACTTCTTAACACCAACTGGTGATCATGTTGGATGAGTCTTTGCAATTTTATACTGGTTTCATAACCAATTCCTATCAATAAGAGATGACTCAAAATTCAGTGAAAACCTTTCAAGGACTGGGGACTTTTGACCTTAGTTGGACAGAGTTTGACCAGCCATTGAACCTATATGCCAATGGGTCTTCAAAAATATATTTATTATGGAAAACCTACAAAAACTGTTGATCAAACTGCAAGATATTATTCCTTCTATTTTCCTCAATAAACTCTTTTGACTGGACAACACTCCACTGATCTGGTCGCCTTTTGTCACATTCCTTTTGAGGTTAAACCATGGTTTTTACCCAGTAGTCCTAGAATCTTACTGCAGATTGATTTGGTCCAGGCCCTCATTCAGGCCCAGTAGTCTTTTGGGCACTTTGCCAGTTTTGAGTGGGGGTCTGACCCAGGATTAAACCCCTACTCACAATCCTCAAGGCAATAAAGGAAGGAAATTAAATTAACAGAATAAGGAAAAGTATCAGCTTCATTGTCCTACTAGGACTGTCTAGCTATCTGTCCTACCACTCTGTGCTTGCAGACAAGTGAAAATATCTTGGCTCTCTTCTGTACTCCTTTGTTGGAGCTGAGGATAGGGGATCTGTCTAACTGCAAAGGCTAGAGCCTTCTGAACTGAGCTTCTCAATTTTTAAGGCTCCTCCTCCAAGACTGGTGTGGCACATCCCACACAGGTATGGCAGGGCAAGACTGCCTGTGCCCAAATCTGTTCTTTAATCCCTTCTTGCCTGCCAGCAGAGGAGGGTACTGGACTTTCCTTTCATGGGAAATTGTATGATTTCCCATTTTTATTTTCATTCAAAAGGTGAACAAAAATAAAACTTTTCAAAATTTCTCACAAAGCAAAGTTCTGAACAAATGTTTTTTTATCTAAATGTCTTGTTTCAGTAAAAGTGAAACATTTCATTCTGAGTTAGGTATTTTAAGCTTTTAAAATTGTTTTTATCTAAAACCAATTAATTTAGTTTTCGAGAGTCATTTAGAAACAAAAAGTCAAAATTTCCTATTTCACAGCTAATTTGCCAAAGATTCCATCTGCAGGGGGCATCCTCTTGTTTAGTAAATGAGGCCAGTATCCAGTGGTGGAAGGAGTATTGATCATGTAAGTAAAAACTGCACTATAGTGCACACATGGAAGGAGGATGGAGGTGAATTAAGGTTGACATTTCCTAACTTTCGAGTGCTTGATTGTGCAACCTTAATAAAGTTAGAAAGTGGTAGATAAATAGATCTAAAATCAACCAACAAAATGCACCAATGTTTGTGGTAAAATACTACAGCTGCTTAATCATCCCCTCCACTGCATCAATTATTGGGTCAATGGACACATGAGTGTGTACCAAAACATTTCTCATCCGAATTGTGCCTTTGACTTGATCCTATTTTGATGAAAGTTTAAATTTATCTGGGAATATACCTTTCACTTTTATTCCTCCACAATACTGTTAATTATTGAATGACTTTCCTTCAAATGAATGTGTCTTTCTATAAAATTAAAGTGAATCCTTAAATCCTCCAAGTGGCAGCTCTGTCATGTACAAATCCTACTCCTGCTTTATTATCAAGCCACTTCCCAAATAATAGTGTACTAATTCTTTTCCTCCGATAGCATGAAGGTTCTCATTTTAGACAAGTCCATGAGGTCTATAGCCTCTGCCAATATATTTTTTCTAAAGCTCTGCAGAGGCAAAACAAAAAACAAACACCCCCCCCCCCCAAAAAAAAACCCTCAATTTAACTTTTGCTAAATGAAATGTTTTAGAGTACCAGAGGCCACAATTATCAATTTTTTGTGATCTTTCTTGTACACTACGTTGGTGGGCATGAATATATCCAAAGATAGAGCAACATTTGTTATTGTTTCATTGAAGATTCCCTAAAAAAATAAGATGTGGTCTGACGGATCAAAACCAAACTAGAAATTACAGAGGATAAAGCCCTCAATGAATTTTGTCAGGTGGCTGGAGAAATTATAGGAGGAGAAATTTTGACATGTCTGTCAACAGTTACTTACCTTCCATGAAACCTTTATCAAGATAGCATCAGGAGGTGTACTGAGAAAACCAGGCGAATGGTCAGATACTTTTTTTTTCCTGCAGAGGGAGGGAGGCAGATAAGTTCTTGCATTTTCTCACCCTTCTCCTATTACTATTATTAGGGCAGAAGGGTGATTGAAAGGGAGGAATGGGGGTTCAGGACATTTAGGCTCCCAACTCAAGTTGAGTTCTTACTTCTCACTGAACATGCTATAATAATTATATATAGGTAAAATATTTTGAATGAATAATTTTTTGCCAAAAAAAATCACTTTCCTTCACTCCAAAAATATTTGTGAATTGGATCTGATTAGATTCATCTTGGGAGAAATTTGTCAGGGCCAACTAGACTGGGACAAACAAGCATGCATGTGTCCTTTAAAATCTTTAGCCTGTCGGATAAAGCAGTTAGCTGGATTGCAACAAACATAAGTTTCAATCCACATTCTGAAGCAGGGACTTGAACTCACATATCTCACTGTGCAACTAAGTATCCTGACCACTAGCTATTCTACAGAAGATGGGTCACCATTTCTTCTGTTGAAGCTGTCCTATATTTTTATAACTATTTAAATAGTTATTGGACCAACGGGACAGCACGGGGGACAGCTTCTATAGGCTTGTGATTAATGCATTCACCTAAGAGGTGGGAGATACGGATTCAAACTTTTCCTCTGAATCAAGCAGAGAGGAGATGTTAGATTATTCCACGGGTTGAGCAGAAGGCCTGAGTTCAAGTATCTATTCCCATGATTATGTTAAAAGAATGCTATTTAGGTTGGAAAGTCAAGCTCGCAAGAGTTAGGAAATGCCAAATCTACAGTTCTCTGTGCAACCTTAATTTTATCCCTCTTGTGCACTGAATGAAAAATAATAGTGACTGTATAATTAAACATTGTATTATTATGCATATGCACTGAGGCAGCATAATTAAGGCAACCTTCATTACAACTTTTCTTAACTTTCAAAAATCACACAGCACAGTTTGTAATAGCAGAATTTCCCATGAGACTGCTGCTCTCCTCCCTGAATAGGTGGGTGAAGCCATGGTTCTAATGACACACACATAAAGCATAACCACCAGCTGCACCCTTTGAGAGCTGCTGTAAATTAATTCCCCCTTGGAACAAGAGAGAAGAAGTAAAATTATTTGCTCTCTGAATGTTAGTAAATGAAAGCTAGCCCACTGTAACAAGTACAAAGACATGGCAAGCTGTATCTTCAACCTGCATTGCAATACATTAACAAGGCAGAAATTCATACTGTCATGAGAAAGAGTAGGGGGAGGTCTTCTTTGAGGACTGCCTCTTTTGTTTCTGTTTGCATGCTGTCTCTTTTCCCCTCCCCAGATCATATTAGTATTATTTGTATCAGCAAACAACATCAATGATCTGAACCACAGACTGAGCAAGCTAATACTTCAGTAAATCGTTGCTGCCTCCTGTTACATCTGTTCTGCTCTGTTCACTAATTGCCTGTCACAACCACTGAGCCATGGTGCCATCTATGCTGCCGCTTCCTGTTTGGTCAGCTTGTCGTCTCCTATTAATCTGAGCCCTGTTGCTTTTTCCACAGTCGCTGTTTTTGCACTCTAGATATAATGGAAATCTATTACCTTGGTGTGACAAAGTACCAAAATTATCATTCAAAATAGAGAAAAAAAGCTAATGACTTTTTTGTGTGAAAATTGACAGTCACTCACCAGAGCAGAAAATTATTTTCTCTGATGCCCTGTTCAATTCAGGATTGTATGTATCCTTCAGTGGTTTATTATTATTCTATGAGATGGAAAGGATCTTGTAGCATCAAACATTGTCTAAGTGCTAAGCGATATCTAAACACAAAAAGTAGTGCTAGGTAAGTTGGGACAGTTATAAAATAGACTTTGGTTGGTTTGTTTACGGGAACCCAGGTTAGATTAGCTAGAAAACCATTTATCTTTTCCACATTCTAATTCACTAACTCAGATTCCAGGGATCACAAGATATACATATATCACAATGGCAAATTTCTTTCTCTCGGTCAGATTTTTTAAAGTTGGTCCCATCCCCACCTTGGTTTCTGGAAAATCAAACCAATCAGACTCCTTTGGGCATCATCCTGTGGCCCTGTAACAGAGTCTTCCAAGTCTTTTTCTTAGTATGTGAGTCAATGTGAAGTCTTGTTCAAGACATTTACATTGTTATTAGATTTGAGTTATTCAAAGTTCTTGGTAGGTGGAACCGTGCAAGCAGCAGAAGAAATTTTCAGTTCACAAGGTAGTTTCTCCCTGAGAACCAGACACTGGTTGAGATTCCTGAAAGGAAGAATTTCCTGTATGCCATCTGTAATGAATTCTGCTCTAGGATTGGTGGATGGATATGTGTAAATAAGACAAGTTATATTAAATTATTCATTATGTCTATTATTATAGTACCTTGGTTATGGGACCTTGGCTATAGGACCTTGGTTGTGGACCAGGACTCAGTTGTCCTAGATGTTGTGCAAACACAGAATAAAAAGACAGCTCCTGCTTCAAAGAGCTCAAAATCTAATTAGAAATCCAGAGACGATAACTGAAATAGTACAAGTAATCAATGATAGACTACTAGTCAGAGTCATTCACTAATTATACTGAAGGTTAACTTTGAGTACTCAGAAGGATAATGGAGCAAATAATTAAGCAATCAATTTGCTAATACCTAGAACAGTAGTTCCCAACCTTTTTGGCTCGGGGGCCACAAATATAATTTTTAGACCCCTGAGGGGCATCAGGGGCATTTTTAATTAAAATTAATTAAAACCAATTACATAAATTTAAATAAAAATTAATTAAATAGACTAGTGGCCCTTCAGGGTTGTAAAAGTCATATTTGTGTCCCTTGAGCCAAAAAGATTTTTTTTAAAATTTGAAAAGTTGGGGTTTTTTTTAAGGGGTTGTGAGGCTGGATGTCCTTGAACAGGACTAGTTTGTAGGCAGGTGTTTGGGCTGCAGCAACAGGGCTCCCGCTGCGGTTGTGCCAGCCCTTTTGCCGGGGACCCATGGCTCCCTTGTCCTGAGGAGCCGTGGCTCCCTTGTCCCGGGAGCCACAGCTCCCCGTCAGTGGCAGCTCCCTTCTTCCCAGGAGCCTCGGCTCCCCTCTCAGCAGGGAGCCATGGCTCCCTTCTCCCCGGGAGTTGTGAATCCCTTCTCCCCAACCCATCTCCCTTAGGTCGACTTAGGAAATTAGGTCAACGTAGGGCATCCACACCGGCTTTAGGTCAACTTAACAGGTGGTAGTTATAAAGTTTAAGTTATTAAAGTTAAAGTTAATATTAAGTTATTAATTTGACTTAAGGAAGCACTTAAGTCTACTTAATGAAAGCCAGGTGTGGACGCAGTGTTCTGTAGGTCAACTTAAGCATCCTTAAGTCAACCTAAGTTGCTAGTGTAGACCTACCCTAAAAGTGCCACTAGAGTCCTTGTTTGTTTTGCTGAATTAGACTTACACGGCTACCCATTTGGAACTTAGTTTCTTATCAGCTAGCTATAACCCCGGAGAAACTCATTAAATCTTGCACATCCATACACTAGTGTATAATTTCAGTTTGTGCATACATTTGCCCTACAGCTGTCATAGTCTCATATGCATTTAGGCTATCAACAAGTCTGTTCCATGAAATTCCAATAGGAATGGTCATACTAGGCCAGACGAATGGTCCGTCTAGCCCAGTAGCCTGTCTTCTAATGTTGGCTAATTCCAGATACATCAGAGGGAATGAACAGAACAGTTAATCATCAAATGATCCAACCTCTGGCACCCATTCCTAGCTTCTGGCAAACAGAAGGTAGGGACACTTCAGAGCATGGTTTTGCATCCCTGCCTATCCTGGCTAATAGCCATTGGTGGACCTAACCTCTATGAACTTATCTATTTTTTTTTTAACTCTATTATAGTCTTGGCCTTCACAACATCCTCTGGCAAAAAGACATACAGGTTGACTGTGCATTATGTGAAGAAATGCTTCCTTTTCTTTGTTTTAAACCTGTTGCCTACCAATTTCATATGGTGACCTCTAATGAGAAAGAATAAATAATACTTACTTGTTTACTTTCTACACATCAGTCATGATTTTATAGACCTCCATCATATCCCCCTTTAGTCACCTCTTTTCCAAGCTGAGAAGTCCAAATGTTATTATTTCCCCCTCACATGGAAGCTGTTCCATACCCCTAATTATTTTTGTTTCCCTTTTCTGTATCTTTTCCAAGTCCAATATACCTTTTTTGAGATAAGATGACCAGTTCTGCATGCAGTATTCACGATGTTGGTGTCTCAGGGATTTATACAGAGTTAATATGATATTTTCAATCCATTTATGAATTATTCCAAACATTCTATTAACTTTTTTGATTGTCACTGCACATGGAGTAGTTGTTTTCAGAAAACCATCCAGATTCTCACTGGAACGTATCAAAGGTGACTATGCCAGGCTGGGGAGGACTCTCAAGGAAATAGAAGCTCAGGTGATCTTTAGTGGGATTCTGCTTGTCCCTAGAGGAGGACAACAAAGGTGTGAGAAGACCCTGATGATAAACAGATGGCTTAGGCAGTGGTGCTATAAGGAGGGCTTTAGCATGTGTGGTCACTGGGAGGCATTCATGGACAGAAGACTGTTCTCCTGGGATGGACTGCATCTGAGTAGGGAGGGAAATAGACTTCTGGGAGGGAGATTGGCACAACTGATCAAGAGAGCTTTAAACTAGAGAGCTGGGGGAGATGGTTGGGAGATGCCCAAATAATCTCCGCGCCTGATATTAGTGTTGAGAAGGAAGAAAATGAAATAAGAAAGGACACAGAAATAGGGAGTGGCATGAGGGTTACGAGAAGGAGGAGTAGTGTAAATGCCAGTCTAGTGAGTGATATTGTCTGTGGAACGACTGTGCCAAATCAGGCAAAGAACATGAGTGAGGCCAAGCAGCACAAACTAGAATGTTTATATACTAACGCGAGAAGCCTGGGTAACAAAATGGAGGAGCTGGAGCTACTGGTAGAGGAAGTGAGACCAGATATTATAGGGATAACTGAAACATGGTGGAATAGTAGTCATGACTGGTGTACCGGTATTGAAGGCTATGTGCTCTTTAGGAAAGATAGATATAAAGGCAAAGGTCGGGGAGTGGCATTGTATGTCAATGAGGAGATAGACTGCAGGGAAATTCAAAGTGATGGAATTAACAAGACAGAATCAATCTGGGTAAAAATCATGTTAGGGAAAAAAGCTACTAAAGTTTCTCCTGGAATGGTGCTTGGAGTGTGTTACAGACCACCGGGATCTGATCTAGACATGGATAGGGACCTCTTTAAGGAAGTTAATATTACTGGAAACTGTGTGATTATGGGAGACTTTAACTTCCCAGATATAGACTGGAGGACGTGTGCTAGTAGTAACAAGACGGCCCAGTTTTTCCTGGATGTGATAGCTGATAAATTCCTTCTCCAAATGGTTACCAAACCAACGAGAGGGGATGCCATCTTAGATTTAGTACTGGTGAGTAGTGAGGACCTCATAGATGAACTGGTTGTAGGGGACAACTTAGGTTCAAGTGACCATGAGCTAATTCAGTTCAAACTAATTGGAAGGATAAACAAAAATAAATCAGTGCCCAGGATCTTTGACTTTAAAAAGGCTAACTTTAAAAAATTAAGGGAATTGGTTGGGGAAGTGGACTGGATAGAAGAACTCACGAATGTAAATGTAGAAGAGGCTTGGAATCGCTTCAGATCAAAGTTGCATGAACTATCTGAAGCCTACATTCAGAGGAAGGGGAAAAAAATCATAGGCAAGAGCTGTGGACCAAGCTGGATGTGTAAGCATCTCAGAAAGGTGATTAGGAAGAAGCACAGAGCCTACAAAGAGTGGAAAGGGGGAGGGATCAGCAAGGAAAGCTACCTTTTGGAGGTCAGAACATGTAGAGAGAGAGTGAGAAAGGCAAAAAGTCAAGCTGAGCTGGACCTTGCGAAGGGAATTAAAACCAATAGTAAAAGGTACTTTAGCCATATAAATAGGAAAAAAACAAAGAAAGAAGAAGTGGGACCACTAAAAACTGAGGATGGCGTGGAGGTCAAGGATAATCTAGGCATGGCTCAATGTCTAAATAAGTACTTTGCATCTGTTTTCAATGAGAGTGAAGTTGAGCTGGGGGGTAGAGGTAGGGAAGCGAATGAGAATGAGATCATGAATGTGGAAATTACCATACCTGAGGTAGAAGCCAAACTTGAGCTGCTGGATGTGACTAAATCGGGGGGTCCGGACAATCTCCATCCGAGGATACTAAAGGAACTGGCTCATGAAATTGCCAGCCCTTTAACGAGGATTTTTAATGAATCTGTAAATTCGGGGGTTGTACCATATGACTGGAGAATTGCTAATGTAGTTCCTATTTTCAAGAAAGGGAATAAAAATGATCCAGGTAACCACCGGCCTGTTAGTTTGACCTCGGTAGTATGCAAAGTCTTGGAGAAAATTTTGAAGGAGAAAGTACTTAAGGCTGTAGAGGATAACGGTAACTGTGATAAAATACAACATGGCTTTACAAAAGGGAGATCTTGCCAGACCAACTTGATCTCCTTTTTTGAAAGGATAACAGATTTTTTAGATAAAGGGAATGTGGTGGACCTAATTTACTTAGATTTCAGCAAGGCATTTGATACAGTTCCACATAGGGAGTTATTAGTTAAGTTACAGAAGATGGGGATTAATATGAATATAGTAAGGTGGATAAGGAACTGGTTAAAAGGGAGACTACAGCGGGTTATACTGAAGGGTGAACTGTCAAGCTGGAGGGAGGTTACCAGTGGAGTCCCTCAGGGATCTGTCTTGGGACCGATCTTGTTCAACCTTTTTGTTACTGACCTTGGCACAAAAAGCAGGAATGTGCTAATAAAGTTTGCGGATGACACCAAGTTGGGAGGTATTGCTGATACGGAGAAGGATCGGGATACCATACAGAAAGATCTGGATCACCTTGTAAACTGGAGTATCAGGAACAGGATGAAATTTAATAATGGGAAGTGCAAGGTCATGCATTTAGGGACAAACAACAAGCATTTTTCCTATAAGTTGGGGATGCATCAGTTGGAACGGACTGAGGAGGAGAAGGATCTGGGAGTACTGGTGGATCATAGGATGACTACGAGCCGCCAATGTGATGTGGCTGTGAAAAAAGCTAATGCGGTTCTAGGATGTATCAGGAGAGGTATTTCAAGTAGAGACAGGGAGGTGTTAGTGCCGCTGTACAAGGCACTGGTGAGACCCCATCTGGAATACTGTGCAGTTCTGGTCCCCAATGTTTAAAAAGGATGAATTCAAATTGGAACAGGTGCAGAGATGGTTTGTGGAGTGGAAAACCTGCCTTATGAGTGGAGACTCAAGAAGCTTGGCTTGTTTAGCTTAACCAAAAGAAGGCTGACGGGGGATATGATTGCTCTCTATAAATACATCAGAGGGATTAACATCAGGGAGGGAGAGGAATTATTTGAGTACAGCACCAATGTGGACACCAGAACAAATGGTTATAAACTGTCCATCAAGAAATTTAGGCTTGAAATTAGACGCAGGTTTCTAACCATTAGAGGTGTAAAGTTCTGGAATAACCTTCCAAGGGGAGTTGTGGGGGCAAAAACCATAACCGCTTTTAAATCTGAGCTTGGGTCTGATCCAGGGCCTGGAGGCGAGGTGTCCTCTGTTCAGCTCTGGAGTAGCTGGGGGCAAAGTGGCCTGAACTCTTCGGAGCGGGGAGGCACGGCTGGCTGGGGGTAGGCGGGGAGTGCTGCTCTGCCCCGCCAGCAGACAGCAGGTGATGCAGCCTCTGGACCTGGTGGCCCACACACCACCCCTCCCCCCTGCTCCCTGTGCGCACTAGGGTCCACGGCGCTTCCGCGCGGCTGCCTCGTGCTCATGTGGTGGTAGGATGTGGGTGGCCCCAGTGACCTGAAACTGGGTGGCCAGGGCTGGCCGGAAGCCCCACTGCAGCCCGGTGTCCCTGGAGCCACATGGCGGCCGGGGGTAGACGGTACAGCTGGGACCAGAGGCCGCACTGCGCTCCCTCCTTTCTACTGCGGACCCAGAGCAGTGCTCTCCACTGCCCAGCCTGCCCCTGGCTGGCTGCCCCTCCCCAGGAGGCAGAGAGCGGCTGGCGCGGGACTGCTGCTTTTGGGAGGGGGGCTCTGAAGCAGCCCATTTTGTGGAGTTCGAGTTGCTTTGCTCCTGCCCCCCAGCACTGAACAGGCCCACTCCAGGGCCTGGGGGTGAGGTGGCCTGTGTTCTGCGCTGGTGGGGCTGCAGACGAAGTGGATGAACCCTCTGGAATGGGTTCACTCCAAGGCTGGCCCCCTCCCCCCACAAAGCAGCAACCCCATGATGGCTTCTTTCTGCCCCTGGGAAGGGGCAGCCACCTGGCCGGTGGTGGCAGTGGAGGGAGTGTTGTGCGGCTTCTGGTCCTGGGAGGGCCAGCTGCAGCGGGGAGGGACCGCTGGGCTCCAGATGGGCCAGCTGGGTATGGGGGGGGTGCCAGGAGGTCTAACCACCTGGGACTGGGTGGGGAGGAGGTGTAGCCATGGGGGAGGGCGTGTGCTGTTTCAGGGCTGGGTGAGCATGCCAGTAGGATCAGCTGCACTGGGGGCGGGGGACTGCTAGGAGCTGGAAGGCCATCTGGGCATGGGGGGATGCCGGGTGGCACCTGGGGCCGGCTGGGGGGGGGGGCAGGTCAGGGGGGCCAGGTCAGGGCTGCCTCTGTACTAGGGAGCTATGTTCCCTCTAAGCTGCATGGTTACGCGGCCACGCACCCCCCGCCACACCTCCCACGCAGCATTGAGGGATCTCCCGGCAACCCCTGCTGCCCCCCTCCAACGCCCCCTGGGTTGCGACTTTGCCGTGACAGACCCAGCTGGCTCCTGGCCTCTGGACTGGCCCTCCCTACCCCCAGGGTGGAGCAGGCAGGCCCAGGGGCAGGGCAGGTGCCCCAGCACGGGGCCGGGATCAGCCGCTGGGGTCGGCTCCGCCCCGCCAGTGGCCTCCTGGGGCCAAGGTCAGTTCCCGCTCCCCCTCCCGCTCCCGCCAGTGGCCTCGGCTTCTTTCTTCCTTTTTTTCCCCCCTTTTCTTTTCTCGGCTTCTTTCTTTCTCTTCTTTCTTTCCTTCTTTCTCTTCCTTTTTCTTCCTTCCTTCTTTCTTTTTCTCTCTCTCTTCCTTCCTTCTTTCTTCTCTCTTTCTCTTCCTTCCTTCTTTTTTCTCTCTCTTCTTTTCTTCTTTCTCTTCCTTTCTCTTTCCTTCTTTCTCTTCTTTCCTTCTTTCTCTTCCTTTTTCTTTCCTTCTTTCTCTTCCTTTTTTCTCTTCTTTCCTTCTTTTTCTTCCTTTCTCTTCTTTCCTCTTCCTTCCTTCCTTTTCCTTCTTTCTCTTCTTTCTTTCCTCTTCTTTCTTTCCTTCTCTCTCTTTCTTTCCTTCTTTGCTTCCTTCCTTCCTTTCTTTCTCTTTCTTTCCTTCTTTGCTTCCTTCCTTTCTTTCTTTCTCTCTCTTTCTTCTTTCTCTTCCTTCCTTCTCTCTTTTTTCTTTCTCTTCCTTCCTTCTCTATTTCCTTCCTTCTCTTTTTTTAAAAAAAGCTTTAAAAATAATTTTAAATAAAAACCTTTCTAAAAATTAAATATCAATTCAAAATTCATTCAAATTCAATTAATTAAACCCAATTAATTAATTCTATTTACAATCACTTTACCTCCAATTAATGCCTATAATTTCTGTAATGTGAATTTGCACAAAAATTTTATTCAGAAAAAGTTTTGCACATGGCTTGAAAATTTTACACACAAGCCGCCAAACCTTAGTGGGAACATCGGAAGGGAGGGAGAGGGGCTGCAGCTGGGCAGAGGAAGAGAGGGCATTCAGCTATGCTGTGGGGGAGGGGCAACAGTAGGGCTGGATGGGGGAAGGGGCTGCAGCCAGGTTGGGGGGGAGAGGGGAGCAGCACGACTGTATGCAGCTCTTGGAATACTTGTTTATTGAGGGGCAGGGGGGAAATGGCTCTTCTCTTTTGGGTTGCCGACTCCTGCCCTAACTGCTCCCAAATACTAGGGCAGAATTGAGGAAAGCATAAGAACATAAGAACATAAGAACATAAGAAAGGCCGTACTGGGTCAGACCAGAGGTCCATCTAGCCCAGTATCTGTCTACCAACAGTGGCCAGTGCCCAGGTGCCCCAGAGGGAGTGAACCTAACAGGCAATGATCAAGTGATCACTCTCCTGCCATCCGTCTCCATCCTCTGATAAACAGAGGTTAGGGACACCATTCTTAACCCCTTTCTGGCTAATAGCCATTTATGAATAAAGGTACTTGTTTAACAAGTGGCCTGCTGGAGGCTGGCCTTATGAGCCAATCTGAGGCAGGAGGTCCTAATGAAAGATGAATCCCAGGTAATGGATTTGAATGGCAGGCAAGAAGGTGGTGCTCACAGTGATCAAGAAAGGAGGAATCAAGAATGACTTGCAGGTAAGATTAAGAGCTCTGTTTCTGCCATGTTCCAGAGGGTAGCTGTGTTAGTCTAGTTCAACAAAACAAACAAGGAGTCCTATAGCACTTTTAAAGACGAACAAATTTATTCATCACATGAGCTTTTGTGAGTCGAATCCCAGTTCATCAGACGCTAAAGTGGGATTCTACCCATGAAAGCTCATGCGATAAATTTGTTCGTCTTTAAAAGCGCTACAGGACTCCGTGTTTGGTTATGCAATGTTTAGCTTCAGCTGA
The DNA here is from genome assembly GCA_007922175.1 of Pelusios castaneus. Taxonomy (NCBI): domain Eukaryota; kingdom Metazoa; phylum Chordata; order Testudines; family Pelomedusidae; genus Pelusios; species Pelusios castaneus. Next base: position 10,455,456 of record ML685802.1, on the reverse strand, counting down.
CAAACTAGATGGCCATGAGGAGATTTCAGAGAGAGAGGCTGAGATTGTAGCGGGGAAAAAAGGACACAAGTCTGGTGTAGAGAGGGAGGTCTGTAAATCTTCAGTATAGAAAGAGTAGTTGAACTGAGGTTTGCAAATGAGATTGCCAAGAATGCTATGAAGGAAAGAGAGAAGAGGTCCAACAGCAGAAATTTGTGGAAACTTCATAGAAAGATGAAGAACGGATGAGAAAGATACTGAAAAAGCAATAGAGAGGCAAAAGGACTCAGACACTGCATCACTGATTTCTTATCCACTGAGAAGTCAACCTGTAAAAACCCCAGACGTCTGCTGCTTCCAGACAAAGAGGCAACATATTGTTAAAGTTGTATATATCCCCCTCTAGTCCTTTGGGAAAAAATAGAGATGATTTTATAATATAATACTACTTCTCCTATTTTGCATGCTTTTATAAACAATGACGTAGTTAACAAGAACATTTATATCATATTCACTGATGTATGATTTAGCTATCATTTCAATCTGTGTGAAAATTTCAACGTCAGCACCCCCTGCAGGGCATCTGCCTCTGTGTGCAATTCAGCCTCCCAGCTGAGTTGCATTTTGTACACTTGCGCATTTTCCCTTTTGTGAAAATTTTGCTAATACCCTGACAAACCCATTTTAAACTTTGTTCAGCTCCCTTTTGGGGTTACAAGAGCTCAAACTAATATCCAAAATCTCTTAGCAACTCAGCCTGTCTTCTGTGCATTACCTTCCATCTTCTTTCTCAACTACTCTGGAGTCTTCTTCCCCAGCTCTGGTACTAGACACTGCCTTCTCAGACTGAGTTTTTCTGAGGAAACTGTTTTCCTGTAGCTCAGACCTTTTCACAGTAGTCCCTCAGTTCCCTATTGTTTTCCCTTCTCCTTCTCAATAGAATGATTTTTTCCCTTCTTATGAGGCCCAGCTGACAGTTATTTCAGTCTCACCACTCTGGCTAAGAGGCAACTAATTAACAGAGGTGTAATAGATAAAGTCATAGAATCATAGAAAATAGGGTTGGAAGGGACCTCACGAGGTCATCTAGTCCAACCTCCTGCTAAAAAGCAGGACCACTCCCACTAAATTATCCCAGCCAGGGTTTTGTCTAACCGAGCCTCAAAAATCTCCAAAGATGAAGATTCTACCACCTCCCTAGATAGCCCATTCCAATGCTTCACCACCCTCCAGGTGAGAAAGTTTTTCCTAATATCCAACCTTGACCTCCCCAGCTGTAATTTGAAACCATTGCTCCTTCTTCTGTCCTCTGTTACCCTCGAGAACAGCCTAGCTCCCTCCTCTTTAGCAACCCTTCAAGTAGTTGAAGGTTGCTATCAAATCTCCCCTCAGTCTTTTCTTCTGTAGACTAAATAAGCCTAGTTCCTTCAGTCTCTCCTCATAAGCATGTGCCCCAGCCCCCTAATCATTTTTGTTGCCCTCCGCTGGACTCTTTCTAATTTGTCCACATCCTTTCTGTAGTGGGGAGCCCAAAACTGGACACAGTACTCCAGATGCGGCCTGACCAGTGTCAAATAGAGGGGAATTATCACATCCCTCGATCTGCTGGCAATACTCCTACTGATGCAGCCTAATATGCCATTGGCCTTTTTGGCAACAAGGGCACACTGTTGGCTCATAAAAGGGCACACTGTTGGCTCAAGTCAACTGACTGTTATCCTTTTCTATCCCATGATGGAGTTTCACCCAATCACAGAGACTCTGAAGGACCATTGAGAGGTTTGTATTTTTGGGAGACACTCTTCTTTATCTGTTCTGAGTCATTGAAGAGTTGGCAAAGAATTTCTCTCATGAGCTGAAAAGAACAAAGGAAATAAACATGCATATGCTTATATTAGAAAAGAAAGCAACTGAATGATTTTGTTCTTGACCTCCCTCCAACTTACCTCCTTCCTCAATATTAGTTATCTTCCCTAATATTAGTTATCTTCCCACTCCATTTGACACTTTAATGGAGGGCCTGAGCTCCAAATACTTGCTAGCAGGCAGTAAGTCAATGAAACCACTCAAACTATATATTAGCAAACTTACAGACTTCTGAGGGCAGTAACATTGCATTTCACATGTCTTCAAATAACCATGACACTTTATGATTTTGGATAAAAAAAAATCACAATTAATAAGTTAAGGAACTGGCACCCAGCAGCTTTGGAGATCAAATTCCTGAAAGTGAAAATCCTTATTTATACATCAAAACAGCACTATGTTATTCCAAATAATGAGGAAACGCTGCTCAAAACAGATCTATAACTTGAATAACCGCTGAAGAGTAATTTCTTTGATTTTGATCCATCTCCTGTTATGGGGTCCACTCTCTGCAGGTGCACATTCTGGTTAGGTCTAGGTGTTAGCTCTCACCCCATCTGTGGCCCCATTCTGGCAGTTGCTCACACTGGCTATGTCTACACTTGTTAATTTAAGTCGACTTAGTGCGTCTACACTTAAAATTAAAGTCGACTTAAAAGGGAACTTAGAAAGTCGACCTAGAGCGTCCACCCTGGATGCCTAGGTCGACTTCTAGGGGCTTAGGGGGACCTAGGGGAGGTCCACGGGGGAAGGGGGGCACCTCTTTCCCAATGCCAGGGGGTTCAGCCTGTGTACCTATGTACAATGGGGCAAAGGGGGTCAGGGACCCTGGCAGGGCATAGGGGCAGGGTGGGCAGGGCTCTGCCCTGCCCTGTGGGGGAGCATGCCAGGCTCCCCCTGTGTTCCCCCCAGCAGGGAGGGCATTGGTGTAGCCCCGAGGTAGCCCTAAGTCGAATTAGGGGTACCCCACGTCTACACTGGCTTAAGTCAACTCTAGGAAGTCGACTTAAGCACTAGGTCAAATTAAAATGAGGTTTAATAAAGTCGACTTAATTTTAATTAAGTCGAATTTATTTTCCTTAAGTCGACTTAAGAAAACTATAGTGTAGACGCAGAGTAAATTAAGTCGACTTAAGCAAGCTTAAGTCAACTTAATTTACAAGTGTAGACACAGCCACTGTAACCCTTCTTTCTGCTTGCAACTCAGGGTAAGTCTATACTGATGGCAGCAGAGTTGCACCATCAACGTGATCTTCAGTTTTCAATTGAGGCATTTGTGTAGACGCACTCAATCAATAACCAAACTGGAGCTGAAACACCAGTTCCGTAATTGCACTTAAACTATGCTGACCGGATCCCATTTCTGGTTGGTTTAGTGTAGGGAGGATTTAAGAAGTTGGCGGCAGATACGCAAGGTATCTTACGTACCTTCTGTATCTCCCGTCAGCCAAAAATGGCGGTAAGTGTAGACTAAGGCTCAGAGTGCTCCCTTTGATGATTTAACCCTCCAGCCAGGTCATTATATAATCCTCTTCTTCCCAGGTAACAAAGTCCCACTGGACAAACTGTCCACATGTTATCTCAGGAAGTCTTCCTAATCTCTTTCATATATAAGTTCCAATTACTTTCTTGCTTCAGGTAAAAGGAGTGGGATGTTCAAACATCCTTCTTTGTTTGCTGGAATAAACATGAAAACTCTGAAAGCAGGAGCCAGTAAGCATAGAAGCAATTTACATATTAAAAAACAACTGTCCAGTGGTTATGCAAACACTTACACTTTGATTGACTAATGATTATTGAAGTTCATGGGTCTTAAAAGTATCAGTACAATGATTATGCAAGTTGGGCACTCAGGAAGTCTAAAAAATTGCATAATGGGAAAAACAACAGAGTCCTGTGGGATTTTTAAAGACTAATAGATTTATTTATCTCATGAAGTTGGATTTTCTCCCACGAAAGCTCATGCGAGAAATAAATCTATTAGTCTTTAAAAGTGCCACAGGACTCTGTTGTTTTTCTGCAATAGACTAACACAGCTATCCCTTTGGAACCTGAATAAATGGGAAAAACATTAAAAAACTTTACAACAGCTGCATAGTCTCATTTGCCAATGCTGTTCCATGCTGGTTCAATGAAAAATACAAACTATGATGACTGACTCTAAATATTTTTCAGTGAGTTAGAATGAAGAGGTGATCATTATGCAAACAATCTATTCTCATGAAAAATAAAAAAGCCTGTGTGAAGGACAATGTGATGTGAAAGTAAAAAAGAACAGCTTGCAGGACATGACATTTCATTTCTAGAGGACTTGAGAGATCAATATGTTAGCTTGAGTAACATCATCTGAATCTATTCATAAGCTGTAGACAAGCCTATTGATTTTTTTCAACATTAAATTTTTTTTACATCATAGTCAAATTTAACACAGATATAAGTCTAAAGAAGTGATACCTGGGAGGAATGTAAGCCTGCATAATTATTCAATTTTAATTGACACATTTTATATATCTTTATTATTTATTGGAAATTATAAAATAGTTGTGCCATCTGAGGATATTTTGATCACTTTACTTGCTCAGTCATGTAGTTATTGTATGCCTGAACATGTGCATTTCAAAAAGCAGAATCCCACAAATATTTTGTTTTTCTATTAGGCCAGTAAAGTGCTTATACTGTCATAGTACTAGACTGCACTTGTTCAGACAGGATATCTAAAAATAGATATACATTATGAGATACTATATTTCTATGTGCTTTACCAGCCAATCAAAATGCGGGCAAGGCAACCAATATGTTAGAATGAAATGTCATTTACTACACTCATTACTTGTAAAAGTATGAGGTTTTGAGAATGACTGACTGGGAACTAAAAGCATGATAGTAGGAGAAATTACTTTCTTTGTAGTCCAGCTACAATACTGGAAAGCAGCAAGGGAGTATGGGGAGGAGTTATTTTCTGTTCAATTTATCTGTATGGGACTGCATACAATAGCTATGAAGTTCAGACATCAAGCCTTCTCTAGCCATACTCCTTCAACAAGGCCAAGGTCACAAGTTAATCCTATAGTAGTATAGCCTGCCGCTCTTTTCAGTGGGAAATATTTACACATAGGAATACCTTCTCCTGTTAAAGAAAGGGAATATTTATAACATCCATTAATGTTAGATGAATTACTTCCATAACACTTATAGGAGACTTTAGCTGAATTAACATCACGTTAGCTGGAAATTAGATTTTTTTTTCTGTTTTAATGGAGATCTCTTCAAAGACAGGCTGTTAATGCAGAGTGACCTCACCACAATATTGTGTAATTCTTGACAGAAGCAAGTTAAATGTGACTGGACTTAGAGCAAATTGCTTCATTAGTAACACAGCCTACAATACCTGGAAAAACTGTAACGTGTATTTCTGAGCACATGGTCCATGTAATTTGTTCATTTAACTCTCAGAATTAGACTACATAGTGTGACAAACTGAGCGCCCTCTGTCCCCCGTGGGTCCTGTGCTTCAGGGAGTGGCAGCCAGCTGAGACACAGTCTTCCCTTCTCTAAACCCCCAGTGCTATGGATTCTCAGTCCCTCCTACCCTGGGGCTGGGCTCTCCGCCCCACAGGCCACTGGGCCTAGGGATCTAAGGCCCATCTGGGCAAGTTTGCCTTGATTGCCTGTACCTCCTAGGAGCTGGCAGCAATGGCTATAGGTCAGCTCACTCTCCTTCGCCCTGTTCTCCTCCACATACCAACTCTGCTCCTACCTCCACCTACAAACACCACACCCACATTCCCTCCTTGCCTGGCTGCCCCAGGGGCCTTTTTAACTGTTATTTTTAATTGGAGTCAGCTGTTCCAACTGACTCCAGGCTCCTGAATTGCCTCAAAGCAGCCCTGCCCTAGCTACACTGGGAACAGGGATTTGCTGAGCCTCGGGCTAATATACTTGTCCTCCACCACTCTCCTGTAGCCATCAGGCCTGGCTCTGTCACAATAGCTATAGCTAAAGCTATACTTACTTGGCATATTATTAGGTTTTGATATTAAGAGCATATATATTATTACTTACTATTAATTATAAAGGCTCCAAACACAAACTGAGTTGGTGGGGAAGAGATCTAGTGCATATGGAATGAGTTAAAACACCACTAAAGGCCCAATCCAGCAACTGGGTCTGTTCAAATGCACTCATGTGCCTAGTCACTGAAGCTCCACACTGATCTGCTTGGATAGGTTCAGTTGCAGAAGCCATTTTTAATTATCAGTTCAAATACTAATATTAATTATCAATGAAAATATAAAATACAAAACCCTCTACGGGAGACCATTATTTCATTGTTTGTTATTACAGTACATATTTTTTACAGGTTTGTCGTGCAACAATGTAAACTCATAGCAAAGCTCTTCATGACAGAGATTTTGTTCAGTTCAGTTTACCTAATATAAGGTATTGTTCGCAATTAAGATGAATTATAATTAATTGCATCATTGTGCAATTATGATTGCACTATTATTATGTTTAAGGACAATGTTGCAAAGTCAAGTCCTAAAGAGTTAGGGAATACAACCTTAATTCAATCTCTTTGCATGACTGACTTGCCAAACATCACATATAGAGGCTGCAGCAGAGCCAGAACTAGAATTCTTAAGGGGATGTCAGGGAAAACTCAGCTAGCCTGGTTCAAGTCCAATGCCTTAACCCACAAAAGAAAAATTAAAGACTATATTATGCATACAGACAAGAGAACCTAATTATGTTATTTCCTAATTTTTGAATGCCAGACTTCGTAAACTTCACTTTCTTTTATTACAGTTTTTTTACTGTAATTTCACAGGTTAAAAAGGGGAAAGAAAGATTAGGAGAGGGACGGGAAAATAAAGAAATTAAACATTGAAATCTATTTTGCAGAAGAACATTCATCTTGTGCCTGAGTCTTCAGGAAGGTTTGAATTGAGGCCCTTTAAACTCAAAGCATAGATCTAAAGAAGTAGCTGATAGCAATGGTAGGCTATTTTATCTTATGTGTTTCAGTCATTAGAGGAAAATATATAAAGGCAACATAAAAACCAGCACCAATTTGGGGAGACAGTACAATGGAAAATTCAACAAAAACCAATAAGCAGAACTCACCCTCCCCCATTGTATGTAGAGCATGTCCTTCACTTCTCCATTATCCCCATACTGATCATCTAGGGTTTAGTGTCCACCTCTCAAGAGGGGGTGGGGCTCAACCAGTTGTCTCCAGTTGTCTTCTGCCACCCCTGGGTCTCGCCAAGGCCCATCTGCTGATTCTCAATAGATGGCGACTACATGAGACTCCTGCTGCCCACTGGCACCACCATCACTGGCACCATCCGCTGGCTGTTGGAATAATCCATTAGCCACTTACTCCATCCGTTGGCTTTGCTTGCACCATCCACTGCCGCTGTTTGTTCTGCACACTGGCACCGTCCACTGGCCGCTCACACCATCCGCCGGCCGCTCGCATGTTCCGTTGGTACCACTCATTCATACCATTCGCTGCAAGCTCCTCTCCTGTCAGAGGCACCAAACTCTGCTTTGGGATATAGTGAAAACTAATTCAAGGTTGTAGGTGGCATTCATGGAGCTGCAGATGGTGGAGTGCCACTTCTGAGCCTGAGACAAAAGCACTGAGTAGTGGGATCACACAATAGTGCAGGGTGGTAGGAGTTGAGCAGGGGCTTCTGATGCCATGTGGAATATTTAGGAGGGTTTAAAGAGTTCCCAATATTGAGTTGCCATTGGGCTGCAGAGGGAGGAAAGTCCAGGATTGTTAAACATGCAGGTTCACCAAAGTGTGCAGCATCTGTGTCTATGTCTTGGTGCATCTCTCTCTTTTTCTCTTCTCCACTGTTTCTTCCTCCAGCTGTTCATCCTCCAGGCCTGTGCTCACAATCTATTGCAGCACTGGCTTGCAGAAAGTTATTGAATGTCATCCCGAGTCCTCTTTCTTCTGCTCCTTAGCTCGGTCAGGAGTTCTCCAAGTGGGAAAGAAGAGACCCTCGAGGTCACAATGGCAACAACTGAAGATAAAACACAGAGGTACCATTGTCAGTACAGGGGTTAGCAACCCAAAAAATAAGACAAGACATTTTTTAAAAATTCTTTCAATAACCAAGTGTTTGGAAAGCAACGATGGGTGTAGCCTCCTAGTGGTGGTGGGTGCGGGAGCTGGAAGCTGAGCCAGGGTGCCTGCTGCAGGGTACTCTGGCAAGAGGGGAAGCTCGGAGCCAGGAGCAGGCCACCGGTAGATTCCCCCGGTGGTGGGGTAGGGGAACAGCTGGATCCACAAAGGGGCAGCCAAAGAGGCTGCCACAAGGCTCTGGAGCCACAGGTTGCAGAGCCCCAGTACAGTCACTTCATAAAGTGAAATTTAAGATGCAGAACTCACTTCTCTAAAGTTTTAAGCACTACTTGGTCATTCTCACTTCTGCTTAGGATTGCTTGTGCACTGCAGTCACATCATCACAGTGGTGGAACAAAGAAGAAGAGGTAGGGAGGGACCAGACCCCCAGGCACCAGGCTGCAGGGTGGGGGGCGGCGAATGCTGGGCTGGTCCTTCACAGGGTGAAGGAGGCAGGGGACACAGAGCCTCCTGTGCTCATCCCATGTCATGAAGGGCCACCCTATCTGAACTGGAACTGGGCTGGAGCAGCAGCGGGTCAGTGCTGGGGGGGGGGGCGGTGCCCAGTACCCTTCTGGGGAGATGGGCAATGCAGGAGTCACTGAGGGGCACCTCTCATTGCCTCCTTTCCCACACTTTGTCTCCCATCCAAGCTGTCGGCTGGAGTGGCAGATATTGAGCAGCGAAGGGGCATGCTGGGCTGGGCTGGTCCTGCTCTGCTTGGGGGACACAGAAGGCACTGAGGGGCACCCCCTCATGCATCATGAAGGGCCGACCCAGCTTTTCCCCCTCCCCTCCTTTCCTCAAGCAGCGTGGGTGAGGCTGCCCTGTCCCAGTTAGGGCTGAGCTGCGGGGCTGCTGCAGCAGGAGAGGCGGGTGCGGCATGCCTGGTAAGTGAATGGCGGCATTTGCACCCACTGCCTCATTCTCCCCCCCCAGCCTCATGTCCCCCACAGGTACAGCTGGGGCCCCTCTGACCCCTCCTGCCATGTGCAGAGTGCGGGACATGAGCCCTGGGGAGGCACAAATGTGGGTTTGGCCTCCCCAGGCGCCAGACACCCTTGATACGCCACTGCAGCACCAGTAATGATGAGTATGGCCCACCATGTGTTAGGGAAATGAGGGGGAAATTGCTCAATTGCACAGAACTAGTAGCATAGGGCATTAGCACTGAATACTGACACCATTTTCCACTGGCAGTGGTGAGTTAGCTGATATCTAACTGCTGAATGGAACAAAGGCAGAGAGCACAGCTGCTGCCTGGACCTATACCCTGTTAGTCTATATACTGCAATGGTACCTGCTGAAGTTATCCCTGACTGACATGGGAAAGTGTCCACTGCAAAGAGGATTTCAGAGTATCCCCAAGAATACTTCATCAAGATCTACAGGGATCTAGATTCTAGAGACATCCCTGTTTTCATAAACTGCTTCTCATGTCTCCTCCTCCTTCCCCCCACCAACTCTAGATGGAGTGAAAAGCACAAAGCAACTCTACCTCTCTTAGGCTATGTCTACACTGAGAAATTTAGGTCGACTTTACCAAGTTGACTTTACTAAGTCGACTTTAAGTCGACCTTATTAAGTCGACTTAGAGAGTCCACACAGGATTCTTAAGTCGACTTAAAGCTGGCCTTACTAAATCAACTTAGAGAGTCTACACTAGACTCTCTAAGTCGACTAGTTAGGTCCAGGGGGAGGCAAGGCGCCTTTGGAGTCTCAGCTTCCCAGGCTAGGGGGGCTTATCCTGGGGATGGCTCTCCTGGAGGCAGCAAGCCCCGGAGCGGTCTGGGGGAGAAAGGATCATGGAGTTCCCTTCTGACCTGGACCGCTCAGCTCCCTTCTAGCTGGTACAGAGTGGTCCTGGCCAAAGGGAGCCCGGAGCTCCCTCCTACACGGGACCGAACAGTCCTGGACAGAAGGGAGTGCAGGCATGGCACTCCAGCTGCTGGGGAAGCCCCTGGTGGCTCCCTAGCAGCTGGAGCGCGGTCCCAGGCAGAAAGGAGCCGCAGGGACCCATCTCCTTGTTGTTCACAGCTTATATGGACAGTATTATGTTGGTGGTGGAATCTTACTGAGTATGGCATCCAACTTGTTGTAAAAGCAGCAACTCTGCAGCTTGGCGACAGATCAATATGCCTGATACAGCTACTTGGCTTTCAAATGGCAGTGCTGATAGTCCCTGTTGTGGCCCTTCTCCTGCATTCCTTGAGCAATCTACTCATAGATGTCTACATTTTACAGCTGGTTTGGAGCTGGGCTTGCACAGCATCTTCTCCCCAAGGCCCAGGAGATCCAGTATCTCTGGCCCACTCCAGGTCAGAGGGCATCTGGAGCATGTAGCTGGCACAGTCAGGTGGGCAATTTCACACAACAGAGGTGGGCTTCTAGACAGGCAATCAGGAAATGGAATTTAAAAAATTCATAGGACTTTAAAGAGAGTGGAGGGCTTTAATTCTATGTGACCTCTGGGCAGTGGAGTTCACAGTGGTGATCACAGCGGACTATGTGGGGCATTACGGGATAGCTCCTGGAAGATTGTTAGTGTCAATGTAGGTAGTTCAGTTTCTGGATGTGCACTGAGGTATTACCATATCAATATACTGGCCACTTACATCAGTGGGAGTCAATTTAAGAATAAACACATGCACAACTAGATCAATAAAAGACAGCTCACATCGACATAACTTTGTAATATAGACCAGGCCTCTGCCTGCCTCAATGAAGAGCACGGAATTAGATGACGTAAAAAGGGCCCTTCCAGTACCACATTTCTGTGTTTCAGGAAGTTAACATTTAAAAAATTGCTTTTCCACCTTGATGAAAACCGTTTTAGATAAGATAAAAAGCAGCACATATAATAAAGTGTAGTAGCATTTGTCAAAAAATATAGATGAGTAATCATACAAAAATGTGTAATTTCTATGCAATCTCAATCAAAAACATTTCAGACAGACATTTGTGGCAGACATCTCTCATAGCAGTAATAAACCTTTGAGATTAAAAAGAGAAAGAGAGAGAAATGAGTCATTTAGTTTTATTAAGTATTTTAATGTGACATATATGGAATTAATATAATACTAATTATTGAATGGTATAACATATCATTTTGATAGCAAAAGAATGTCCAGGCAATATTAAATTACTTTTTTGTTAATTTTAAAACCGGCTGCCATCTCTTAGCAACTGTCAATTTTAAGAGTCTCTCCAAGTTACTGTGGAAGCTTGAACCAACAAAAATGAAATTTTGATTGATTTGGAATATAGCCAGTCATGATATTGCATTCTATCAAATAAACAGGTGTTATTTTTAGGTTATTTAGAGGTTATTAAATGTTTTTTCCAGTGTAATTTGCAACACCATCCTAATCAATCTCATAGTTATTACTCAAAATAGAGGTTTCTCCTGTAGTTCATGCATACACTGAAGTAAAATTTGTGGGGGGTTTTATGTTACCAAGGTAAAAGAAATTAAAAAAATAATTTTGAACTATTACCCAGAACAGTTAAATTCTTTGGCTGTGTTTCTATCACCTTTACTCACACTGCTTCCAAAGAGTCCCACTGAGCAAGAGGTAAAATAAAAATACAAACACAATTTCAGATACTAGAATTTGGAAATATTTTACAAAATGTCTTAGGCACAAAAAAGTACTACTTGCTGAGGGAAAAGTTGTCAAAATTTGGCTCTTTACAAATAGACCTCAGATTGACAGAGTGATTTTAGAAAATAATGGAATTCTGTGACCAGGTTTTAATTTTTTATTTAATATCACTCTCCTCCTGAGATATGATACAGACTGGTAAAAATAAAAATCAGAATAGAATATATAGAAGGGGGAAATATCCCACAGATGAAAAATGACCCAGAAAATATGGACCCTGAGTCATTTCTCTCTAACAGCTGCAAAAAATGTCAACACCAAGAAAACATTAAAAACTAGTGGTGATTTTATTAATAATACTTATTGCTCCTTTGCAGAAGGGATCATTCCAGCATGATCTCTAGGGACAGACGTTCATTCCCTTTAACATTCAAATAGCTAATTTTTTTCCTCTGCTTCAGCTTATCTGCTGTTACCTACACCAGTGAAACTAGCCAGTTGGAGATCATTAATCCTCAGGTTCTGCAAATCTTCCATTGTCTTCATGAGTGGAATTCGACATATTAGAGAGCAATTTATTACAAGCAAGAGCAACAAAGGACCCAGAGACATGGGTAATGAGTATTGTAAATTCACTGCAGCTAATAAGAATTGACTCCACTGCAGGATGATAGCTACTATACTATGCGTGCTTCAGTCACTGTGCATATGGATTATAAATTTTAGTATTTCAGGCTAATATTTTAGCTAATCTTAAAGACAATCTCTTGAAAAACAAACGAAAAACATTGGCTGTAAGAGGAAGGACAGTGTTTTGGTTAAAACATTGAACGGGGACTCAGCAGATGTGGGCTCAATTTTTACCCCACCACAGAGTCCCTGGGTGACCTGGACAAATTGTTATTTGTTCATCCTCTGTGTGCATCCTTCAAACAGGAATGATAATACTTCCTTTCTCACACTTTTCATTATAAAGTTTTTAAGGCAAAGACTTCCTCTAAATGGCTATGTCTACACTTGAAAAGTTAGGTCGACTTTATGAAGTCGACTTAATAAGGTCGACTTTAAGTCAACTTAAAGTGGACCTTATTAAGTCTACTTAACAGAAGTCAACTTAACTTTTCTAGTGGAGATGTGGCCCCTTTTCAACCTTATTAAGTCAACTTAACGCTTTAAGTCGACTTAAAAAGATCCACCTAGGTACTACTCCACATCTCCACTGGCTTAAGTTGACTTAAGTGTTAGTTCGAATTAAAACGAGGTGTTAATTCAAACTAACTTTTCCTTAATTTGATTTAAGGAACAGCTTAAGTAGAATTAAGGGAAGTCCAGTGTAGACACGAAGTAAATAAAGTCAACTTAATTTGTAAGTGTAGACGCACCCAATCTGTATAGTTAAAGCACCTACCAAAGTGAGGCAAGAGTGGGGGCTTCTATACTGAAATACTAAACAATAGTAATGGGTGAAAGTGCACTTTTGAGATGAATTTATCAATGTTTCCCAACTGTATGAAGTACAATAGGTATAATCTAAAGGATTTGTGTGCTCTCTGTTATCTTATACCTTCTATCCGTTAGCATGTTTCAACAAATGTACTCCCAAATGTACTTGCTTTCTTACAAAACAAATACAAATGAGTAGCAGAAGGCTTAGCATGACTCTGCAAAGCTCAGCCATTCATGGGAGGAGCTAGCATACTGTCTCTCAAACCTGTGGTAGATTGGTCACCATCATTTGCTTTTACCATGAAGCTATCATATATAACGCCTAAAATTTAGTGTTCTGATAAGGGCCAAACTAATTGAAAAAGTGAAATGCCTGAAGAACTGAAATCCAAGCACAACCTGGAAGGATTTCTAATAGTTAAGATCTCATTAAAAGATAGTGTTTGCATGTAAAGCCAGACAATAGTAAGATAGGCCTCAAAGGCTAAATGATTGACAGTGCACCTGCACTTTTCATCCACAAGAGACCTCCATATTTATGGTTCAGTGACCAAGGACATGATGCTACTTAATTTTAAATTGCCAAAATGCAAAACATTGCTGGTTTTCTTTACTTGTTTTTCTTCGCGCACAGGTGACCCTTATCTCATCAAAATAGAGATAGCCAAGTATAGTTAATACAACTGCTTCAGACATTTTTAGTACTGTTAATTTCTAGTGAAATACTATCTCCGCTCTTCTATGCAGTGGCACTTGCCTGGGCACTTTCCCAAGCCCCACTTTATTAAATACTGTGACAGTTGAGGGCATCATAGCAACAGTCTGGCAAGCAGACAGCTACTTTTTTAATTCTCCTACTATTTTCTTCAGTATAATATTTTGAAGAACTATAGACATATCAACAAAATCTTAATGAAGTCGAATTTTAGGGTTCTCTCTTCAAGCTGGCTGACTGCTGTAAGACGTGCCTCAGATATGGCAGAATATAAATCACCAGGGAAAATAAATGAACCTCTATATTACCTCTATGGCACCCTTCTCTGGCAACCCAAAAGTAGGCCTGATGTTGACTGTGACATAGGGCTGGCTGAAAAACAACAATTCTGTTTCAAGGTAAAGATCTAGGTTTTGAAATTTGTTTATAATTATATAATTATTATAATTATATAATAATTATATAATATAATTATTGTATAATTATACATATAATTGTGTGTGTGTGTGTGTGTGTGTGTGTGTGTGTGTATATATATATAATCTTCCCCTCCCTATTTATTAAATGAAAATTACAAAAGAAGAACCAGAAATTACAATAAGCAATATGCAGGCATACACACACAAAACCACTAATCCTTCATATTCCATTGTCCTGAGTACTAAAAAGTCAATTTTATATCATAGGTCTTTGGGCCAACTGCCACTTTTTCAGACTCATCTGTTTTTATTCACAGCTGAATGACTGCACTTATAGTTTGGATTAAAGTTTTGGGTGAGTTGCTGAGTGCCTCAAAAACAGCTGAATGGCCATGCCAAATGAAATATGAAAACTGCTACATTAACACCTTTAAGGGTCTCAAAGAAATAACTCACCAAACATCTCTCCTTCCCTACTGAGGTAGACTCAGAATCCTCTGTGTCTGAAAAGTCTAAAAGATAAATGTTCAGATGTCCGGTTACAAAACAGTGGAAATCTTGGTTTTGAGACCAGCAAGTCCCAAATATGGGTGTTAAAAGAGACAAACAGTAAAGAGTGTTTCACAATCTCCTCTGATCAGGTGCGTCTACACTGCCAACTTAGGTCAACTTAAGGATGCTTAAGTCAACCTACACAAAGCCACGTCCACACTGGTCTTTTATTAAGTCAACTTGAGTGCTTCCTTAAGTCGACTTAATAACAGCTTATGTCGACTTAATAACACCATCTCTGAAGGTCAACTTAAAGCCAGTGTGGATGGCTAGGTCTACTGTTAAGTGTACTTAACAAGGTCGACTTTAAGTCAACTTAAAGTCAACCTTGTTAAGTCGACTTAACAGAGTCGACTTAACTTTATAAGTATAGACATAGTCATCGAAAGCAGCGTTCCTAGGGGCAGCCTGTAACTATCATATGCTTCTCTCATAGGTTGTCTCTGACATACAATTTATCATGAAACACCTGCCACTTAATATTCCTGTATTTGAAGGAAGCTCAGTGCTCTACTGAGTCAATACTCCCAACAAATCAATATTGCCAAACGGCTTTCTGCAAAACACTTCTTAAGGACCTTCTGATACATGCTCTCCCAAACTGCGAGCCACTGTACTGGACTGCTGCTGCCTGAACTTGAAAATGGGAGATACACCTTCCAGCAAATTACATGTAAGAAGAAGTCTGTTGGACTGTTATGGGAAAAAGAACTTTCTAGGTGTGGCATCCTTTTTTCCTACAAGTTAGTTCATTTCATCCCGTGTCTTTTCCCAGTAATGGTGGAAAATAAGTAACTATTCCCCATCCTCAGCTGCATGAACCTTAAGAAAATTTTAAAAATGCAAAAATAACACATCAAGAAAAGTTCTGGGGATACATGCCCAAGCCCCTTCTTTAGCAGGAAAATAGACTACCGGTATTCTTCTCTTACAGTTATTTCCAGGAAGAATTTATGTGTTTGTCACATAAATGTAAAGTAGGGTGACCAGGTGTCCCTCTATTATCAGGAACATCCTGATATTAGGGACTCTGACTTATATATGCAACTATACACCATCTACAAGAAAAAAAGTGTGCTGATTTTTTACACTTGCTATCTGGTCACACTAACGTAAAGAAGGAATAAGAATGTTTTAATTAATCTCTCTTTTTCTGCCAGCGACAGGTCAGTCTCTTCCATTTCATCACCTCAGCCTTACTGGAGGCAAATTGCTTCTCCAACTTCAACTCAGCTACCAATCTACTGCCAAACGTTAACTCTAAAATATCAATAACTGTTGGAGGGCTCAAAATGATTAGTAGGTCATCTGGCAAAACAAAGGAGCACCCAAAAATCCCCACCTACTAAGCCCTGTATGACAGCCTATAACTCTAAGAATATGATATGTTTGGTACAACGTGTACTTTGTGAGGTATCATTTGAACAATTCTGTGTCTGGTTCTATTCAATATTTTCATCAATGATTTAGATGATAGCATAGAGAGTAAACGTATAAAGCTTGAGGATGATACCTAGGTGGGAAGGGTTGCAAGTGTTTTGGAGGATAGGATCACAGTTGAAAATAATTTGGACAAAATGGTGAACTGGTCTGAGGTAAATAGAATGAAATTCAATAAAGACAAATGCAAAGTACTCCACTTAGGAAAGAACAATCCATTGCACGCATTCAAAATGGCCAACGACTGCCTAGGAAGGAGTATTGCGGAAAGGGATCTGGAACTGGGAAATTGCTTGTGTTGCTCTACAGTGTAATTCAAGGATGGCTGGCCATAGCACTCATAGGCTATGTTTACACTAGAAAAAGTTAGGTCGACTTTATTAAGTCGACTTAATAAGGTTGACTTAAAGTTGACTTAACAAAGTGGTTACCCTGAACAAGGACTTAGTAAGTCGACTTAATAAAGTCAACTTAAGGGTTAATCCATGTCTACACTGTGCTTAAGAGTTAGGTCGACCTAACTGGTGGTTTTTACTAAGTCGATCTAAACTTTCATTAAGTCGACTTAAGGAATTTCTTAAGTCAACTTAATGAAAGTCCAGTGTGGACAGTGAGTAATTTAGGTCGACTTAAGGCTACTTAAGTCGACCTAAATTGCCAGTGTAGACATACCCATACAGTATAGCTGGAAGTAATTTACTTGTGGAAGGCTGTGTGTGAGCAGACTAAGATTGTTTGATCTCACAGGGAAGCAGAGAAAAAGTGACTAGAGAATGGAAGGGAAACACTGATTTAACAGTCCAGACTGTACCCTAAATAATGTCACACCTACTCACATACATGTTCATATCTGTTTGGCTGCAACTAAAGAATAGTTGAAGGTGTCAGAAACTATGTCCCTATCTTCTATTCTGCCCACCAGCACTGTGACATTATTCGCTTGAGCAGAGATTTTCACTGACCTTGAAACTTCATTTTCCCCAATCTGTGCATTTAAACCATGAAATCCCTTTACCATACACTACCTACAGTAAAAGACCCAGGAAAAATGATACAATAGTGGACTCAAGAGACAACCTTTTCTTACTCCAGGTTGCATCTGTATAGCCTCTCCCTTCCACCACTTACATAAAAGAAAGATCCTAAAGTGACGCTAGTCAAGAGATTATTGAAAGTACTGCCGAGAAGGAATCAATGAACTTCTCATAAAACTCTGATATTAGTCATCAGCCCCAAGGGAAGTTCCTTTCTTCACAAACAAGATAGCTGTATAAATATCCATCTCCTCTATTCTCTTCTCAAACAAGTCCCATTCCACTTCCGCCAAAGTTAGAAAAACTCTAATACTTGTAATCCTTTAGGCAGCTCCTATCAGCAAAAGGTGCAGATGAGCTTTCCAGGGGGTTAATACAAAGAGAAATTTAGTCAGTGGGCAGAGCTGGGGACATGTAGGGAGATCAACAGAAACTAGATACCAGCAAATAGTAAATTAACAATATTAGGCAAGACTCCTAGGCTATGTCTACACTTGTTAATTTAAGTCAACTTTAGCTAAGTCGACTTAACATGTCCACACTTAAATTTAAAGTTGACTTAGGGGGGGAACTTACAAAGTCCACTGGATGCGTAGGTTGACTTCTAGGGGCTAGGGGGACCTTGGGTAGGTCCACGGTGGTGGGGGGGGCACCCCTTGCCCAGTGCCAGGGGGCTCAGCCTTTGCCCCATTGTACCTGGGTACAATGGGGCAAAGGGGGACAGGGATCCTGGCAGGGGGGCAGTGGGGGAGTCCTGGAGAGGCTACTCCAGGTCTACACTGGCTTAAGTCGACTTTAGAAAATCGACTTAAGCCTAAAGTCGAATTAAAAGTAGGTTTAATAAAGTTGACTTAATTTTCATTAAGTCGACTTTATTTTCCTTAAGTCGACTTCAGCAGCTTGCTTAAGTCGACTTAAGGAAAGTGTAGTGTAGACGCAGAGTAAATTAAGTCGACTTAAGCAAGCTTAAGGTGACTTAATTTACAAGTGTAGATGCACCCCTAGATCCATGGTGGTTTAGCAATTGTCACAACCGTTAGTGGCTAATTCAGTCTAGCCACTTCCCTCATTCCTAGCTCACCCAATCACAGTTTGTTTCCCTACTGATGGAATCCAAAAATTCTGACAGGTGAGTTTCCAGTCCCTAAGGGAAACCTGAGCTACTTTGAGGGACAGTTCTACCACCTGACTCAGCTGAAGTAATTTCAGGTTTGATTGCTAGATAGGGAGGCCCACACCAGAGACCCTCGGGTAAGTGGTGCTTGCTTTCTGCAGCTTTAGCCCAAGCCGCATCCACACCATCATCAGCCTCAGTTCAATCCACCACCTTGAGGCCACCTCAGTACCCAGTGTCTTGAAACTGTCTCTTCACTAAGCATTTAATGAGGGATATATGACACTTAATAGCGTTCTTGCCTACAGAGAGATGCTAGACCAGAAAGTAGGAGGCCATTTCATCTCTTTAACTTGGTCCAGGCACTCTTAACCAACTGTGTCTGGCTGTGGTATTGGTCACTGTGATCCATCACCCCAGGCATGTTTGGGGAAGTTCTCATGTCTTTTCATTTCCCAGCAGGGATACTAGTATTTTATTGCCCCCAACCTCAAAAAGTATTTTAAACAAAATTCCCTAAAATGTCACAAAATGGAAATGCAAATGAGGCCTTGCCCATTCAATCAATTCCCTACAGATGCCAGCAAAGGGCTCTCCTCCATGTGGAGCTTCTGTCCAGCTGTTCTCAAACAGCTGTAGCCTTCTTCCATTTCACCAACAGATATCAATAGTGAGGTCCCTACTCTTTCAGGCTTTGGTCCACGGGACTTACACATTATTTTAAACTGCTGTTGTTGAAAAGAAGAATGGTTTGTCCATGAAAGAACTCACTATAATATTGCTGAGCTGTCTTCAACATACCAGCAGGGTCCCTGCAGACCTGCCTAATACTGAGGTCCCATAACCCTACCATATCTACTGCATTCTCCTTTTCTTACAGACTGACAAATATATCAAAGGGTACCAAGTCCTTATATCATGAAGGCCTTTACTAGTTTACTAACTCCAGTTTTTTTTCATTTGACACTGAATCATCTTCTTAACTTCCTTGTTAACATCCGGGCATTCCCCAGCTTGCAGTCAGGTATGAAGGTCTCTCAAAAGACTCTGCAATGCTAAATAACACTGATAATCAGTTGAACACAGACATCCTGAAAAGGAACACACAGAGGGCACAAGGCTCTGCAATGTTAATTCTCACTATTCCATTTGGGATGCATAAAACTCCTGAACTGTTTCTCATTCCATACAGACATCAACCTTTCTAATTGCAACTGCATCATTGAGTAAACAAGCATTTAGTTTCCAATAACTCCAGCCAAAAGTCATTGTTCCATACTCCCCAAGTTTAACTCAGGCCAAACAATGGTGAGGGAAATGTACAGGTTTTCCTTCATATCAACCAATCATTGTAGCTTTTTACTTACACCCTGTCTAATCAATTACAATTCCCCTTTGATAAATATAAGAGCTTCTAACTTTCTTCAAAGATACCCCAAAATATCATGTTCCAAAGGGGTAGCCATGTTAGTCTATTGCAGAAAAACAGAGTCCTGTGGCACTTTTAAAGACTACGGGTGCATCTACGCTTACAAGTTATGTCAATTTAAGGAGGCTTAAGTTGACCTAAACTACTCCACGTCCACACTGGGCTTTTCTTAAGTCGATTTAAGCATTTCCTTAAGTCAACTTAAGGAAAAGTTAAGTCAACTTAATAACACCTCATTTTAGGTCAACTTAATGCTTAAATCGACATTATTAGGTCGACTTAAGCCAGTGTGGATTTGGATTAGCGCCTAAATCGACTTTATTAAGTTGTCTTAAAGTGTTAAATTGACTTAATAAGGTCGAAAAGGGGCTATGTCTACACTAGAAAAGTTAAGTCGACTTAATAAGGTCGACTTTAAGTCGAGTTAAAGTTGACCTTATTAAGTCAACTTAATAAAGTCGACTTAAGCTATGTCTACACTAGAAAAGTTAACAGATTTATTTATCACATGAGCTTTCATGGGAGAAAATCCCACTTTGTCAGATGCTTTAAAGATAAGTATCTGAAGAAGTGGGATTTTTCTCCCACAAAACCTCATACGATAAATAAATCTGTTAGTCTTTAAAAGTGCCAAAATATCATGTAGCCATGGTATATCACATACTTCTTAGACGTAATGTTTAATAGCTTATAACCCTTTAAATTGTTAGATCTTTCCATGGCTTTTGATGCTTTGTGCCATACATTGTGACACAATGATACCTCGGATCCAAATAACAGAAATCAACTAATAAACCCCTTCCTACTTACCATTCTACTACCCTTTGCACTGATTCCTCATACGTATAAAATCCTACTCCATCATAAATATCAGGACCAGTGGTACAAAAGATGGGTCTCTCCTCAAATCTGTCTGATCTCCCAAGATTTCACACCCAGAATATAGTTTGTTTTGTGAATCCTGAAAAGATCCAAATCTTGTCCCTCCAGAAACTGAAAGAATGTGAGAACACACCAACTGGAATGCATGTTCCAAGTTGCTATTTAACCAAAGGCTCAAGTCCAAGATCTACAAGTACTTGTGATCCTCATTTGACTGACCACCCTGTTGCTATTACTAACCAATCAAGATTTACTTCAGTCTCTCACCCTTTCATTTTGTTTAGCCACTTTTTTCTACCTGACTGTTTCATTATTCTTAAATGGGGAGTCTCTCGAGTCTCCAGAATGTGATCCCAACATGAATGGTTCTTCCTGCAATTGCTCAAGCAAAGAACCCCAAGAACCTATGTCATACCGTCTAGAAGACTCTAGAGCAGCGGTTCTCAACCACTGTGCTGGGACACATTACTGTATCGCCACACTGTGATAAGTGTGTCACGGAGAGCTGGGGAGATGGCTGGATTTGACCTGGGAGGAATGGGTTGGTGTGTCCTGTAGGGTCGCAAAATGCCACCAAGTATGTCACGACGAGATGATGAGATGACTGGATTTGTGGATGCGGGAATAGCCGTTGACGTGATATGCCTCGACTTTAGCAAGGATTTGTTACGGTTTCCTACAGCATTCTCATTGGCAAGTTAAGGAAGTATGGGTTGGATGAGTGGCCTGTAAGGTGGATAGAAAACCGGCTAGATCAATGGGCTCAGTGGGTAGGAATCAATGGCTCAATGTCTACTTGGCAACCAGTAACGAGTAGAGTGCCCCAGGGGTTGGTCCTGGGGCTGGTTCTGTTCAACATCTTCATTAATGATCTCGATGATGGGATAGATTGCATGCTTAGTAAGTTCGTGGATGACACCAAGCTGGGGGGAATGGTAGCCACCCGGGATGGCAGGGACAGGATTCAGGGAGACTTAGACAAACTGGAACACTGGACCAAAAGAAATCTCACGAGGTTCAAACAAGGACAAGTGCAAAGTCCTGCACTTAGGACAGAAAAATCCCATGCACTGCTATAGGGTAGTGACTGATCGGCTAACCTGGGGGTTATGGTGGACGGGAAGCTGGATATGAGCCAACAGTGAGCTCTTGTTGCCAAAAAGGCCAATGACATACTGGACTGCATCAGTAGGAGTGTTGCCAGCAGATCGAGGGATGTGATTGTTCCCCTCTATTCGGCACTGGTGAGGCTGCATCTGGAATACCGTGTCCAGTATTGTGCTCCCCACTACAGAAAGGATGTGGACAAATTAGAAAGAGTCCAGTGGAAGGCAATGAAAATGATTAGGGGGCTGGGGCACATGACTTACAAAGAGAGACTGAAGGAACTAGGCTTATTTAGTCTGCAGAAGAGAAGACTGATGGGGGATTTGATAGCAACCTTCAACTACTTGAAGGGGTTCTCCAAAGAGGAGGGAGCTAGGCTGTTCTCAGTAGTAACAGAGGACAGAACAAGGAGCAATGGTTTCAAATTACAGCTGGGGAGGTCAAGGTTGGATATTAGGAAAAACTTTCTCACTAGGAGAGTGGTAAAGCATTGGAATGGGTTGCCTAGGGAGGTGGTAGAATCTCCATCATTGGAGCTATTTAAGGTCCAGTCAGACAAAACCCTGGCTGGGATGATTTAGTGGGAGTGGTCCTGCTTTTAGCAGGGGGTTGGACTAGATGACCTCATGAAGTCTTTTCCAGCCCTAAGATTCTATGATTCTATGACCCACGAAAGGTTGAGAACCACTGCTCTAGAGTGCCTCATATCCGTGAGTGCCTACCTCAAAGTAGACAGTCAAAAACAGAATAGACACCCCAAACTGATATGTTCGATAATTAGATTTCACCAACTCCATAGCAAATGTGAACTCCTGGATCACTATAACAGTTTTACCCTGTCCAAACAGTCCCCTTAGGCTCTCCACTCTATCTTTACACCCAGGTAAGATGGAGTTAGTGTTAAATCATTATTTACACCAGAAATTACAACATTTTCATGTTGCTCCAAGTCCAAAGAGACCAGTCTCTTACCACAGATGAATAGATAATCTCAATCTTACGCCAAAGGCAACGTAATTCCATAATAAACTATCTAAAAGTTTATTACCTAGGAAAATTAAATGAGAATTCTTTATAGGTTAAAGCAAGCATGCATATACACACAAATAAGTTGCATCTATGCTTCCTAAAGATAACAGAGTTGTAGTAATCTGTCAATTCAAAATATCCTTCAAGACAGATCCAGGGGTAATCCCTGGGGAATCTCTGTCTTAGTTTAGTGTTCCAGTCCATGAGAGAAGCTCCCTTGTACATAGCATTTCAAGGTATGATAGGGGCATTCACCATTTTTTTCTATTGTGATGTTCCTTAACGGCCTGTTTAATATTGGTAGGTCTCCTGAATCACTGGGGGTGGGGACAATACACGAGCCTTGGTTAACAAGTTCAGACCATACACTTTTCAATTTATAAAGCAAAACCTATATATTTCTTATACCTTGGAATACAGATATTAGAAGTGAGATCAATGCTAACAGCAACTTAAAAGCATTTCTTAGAGTCTAAGTAATAAATACATTCTCATAAAACTAGCATATATTTTGAACAAAATGAACATACAGGTGAGCTGATTTGGTTTCCAGCTATGGGTCTGCGAGTTTTTAGGTAATGAAAATGGCCTGGGCCAGAGCTGGCATTTGGTCTACCAGTGTCACATACCTATGGCTCAATAAGTCTCCCACAGGCTCCTTTCCCTGCATTCCCTCTTCCAGAAAATCTTATTATCCAATAGAACTGCAAAAATGCTGAGTGGTTCAGATATAGCTGAAGAACACTTTCAGTTATTATAACCCCAGCATTTTCCTTGGATCTCCTCTTTTCCTGTCCAATTTTAAGAAACTCTCCTGTTACTGAAGTTGGGCACAAATAAATCTGCTCTTTAAACAGAAAGTCTGCTGTATTCATAGTCCATATATTCATTCCCCACATCTGAGATTCCTGCAGATGTTTCTTCCTCAGTTTCCCTTTTTCCTTCCTCATCTTTTTTTCCTAATCTGATTAGTTTCTCTACATTATCAGTACTTATACTACATTCTGTAGCTTCCTGATTTTCCAGTATTTCCCACTTCCTCTCCTTTACCCATTGCCAACTCTGCATCAGTAGGCGACAAGATCAATCCTTCTCCCAAATGTAGAGAGGTCCTGTGACTCAAAATAGGGTCTTCATCAAACCTGCTCAAGATCCTCTGACACAGGGAAGGATCCCTGTGTGATTGGGAAATAAATCTTTCCCTATTGTGCTATGCTACTGGGCACTGCCTATAAACACGTGCACTTTTCCAACACAAACTGCATCAAATGAATTCCCTGCAGAGTGCAATCTTATGAGCATGAAATCCACATCACATGCATTTCCTAACTCCACAGCCAGAACTAAAATGCTCAGTAGAACCACAGGTAAAACAAGTGCATGGCTAACTTGGATACCTACAGTAACACAGCTTGAAATTTACCAAAAATATATTGGGGAAAAGTTGCACTATGTTATTAACCTGGAAAAGTTCAATAGTGCCTTTAATTACACCATTTTGAACCCCAAACCTATTGCAAATTTTAACAGGGACTGCAACACTGTAGTGTAATGGATAATCCACAGCAAACCCTCTGCTTTACATATATTTTCATTATAGAAGAAAAGTCATAAGCTTAACAGAAGACTGAAATCAAGAAATGACAATTATACTTCATCCCAATCACTTCCTAACTCCAAATGGTTCATCTTAAAAATTCTACTTTTAATTTTCTGCTGCCTAGCAGGTGAATCACAGCTTTCCATTATGCTGGAGATAATCCTAGACACGTTAACAAATGAAAACCAACACCGAAATCCATTGCTTTGTTCAGAGAACCCATTGGAGAAATAAAGGCTATGTCTAGACCTAAAATGCTAAATTGACTCTGTTAAATTGACTTACAGAGTCTATATTAGACTTAGAAGTTGGCGGAGAGCCACAGCACCCAGCCCCTGGGAACTCCTGGGGACAAGGGACCCATTGCTCCCTGACAGAAGGGAGCCAGGGCTCCCTTCTCTCTAGGACCCACACAGATCCCAGCAAGAAGGCAGTTGCAGCTGCCTTCTCCCTGGGACCTGTGCTGGTCCCAACAAGAGGGCATCCGCTGCTGCCTTCTAGCCGGGACCCCCATGGGTCCCAGGGAGAAGGCAGCTGCGGCTGCCTTCTTGCCAGGACCCCGAGACTTCCCTGCAAGAAGGGAGCATGGCATCCACCCTAGTTTTAGGTCAGTTTAACAAATCGACTTAGCCATTAAGTCAACCTAAACAGCGGTAGTTATTAAGTCGACTTAAGGAAGCCCTTAAGTCGACAATGAAAGCCTGGTGTGGACCTGGGGTTCTTTAGGTGGATTTAAGCATCCTTAAGTCGACCTAATTTGCAAGTGAGACATAGCCAAAGATTTCTCCAGCCACACCAACTGAAGCTGCAGCCATCTTGGCAGGAGGAGGAGAAGGAAGGAAGAAGTGAGTGCACAATCTCACATGTACAGACACACACACACATCTGAAACATGTTCCTAACAAAATATTTATCAAAATAGATAACATTTCTGCAAAACATTTAGGTTTCATCTGAACAGTGTTTTCAGCAGTGTGGCACTGAGCCAGAAAAGATTAAGCCCCAGAAGACTGAATGACCCAAAAATCAATCTTTAAAGACATACAAGAAAAGTATTGAAATGGTAATGAGGGACATCACTTGTGGATAATTAGCCAAACACATTAAGAGGGCCAAGTTCTTGAAATGTGAGGCTATATTGTTAGAAATAAATACTAACATGTTTCAGTGTTTACTTGTTAGACATTTCACAATCTGATTTTATTAGCTAGAGTAAACTGGTTTTCCCATCTATTACCATGCTCTATTGATCAAGAGATCAAAAAGGAATATTGACATTTATATTAAACTTAAGTGCAATAATATCATTGCTTTTATGTCTCTTTAAAGTAAGCTACCTTTCAATGGATATTTTTTCTTATATTGATCAATGCAGCTAATTACCGGTGTGTGCTAGGAAACAGAGAGATTACTTCAAAGCCACAAGTAATTACCTAGTATCCACTCAAGGAAGTAGTTGCTGTCAAAAAGCTATCATAGCCTGCTAAAGAACCATAAAGGAAACTTCTTTGACCTGATCCTGCTTATTTTAGACCTGCTTGGTTTTCACCATGGGGAGTTCAAGTCGTGAGACTAAGGTCCCATCACCAAATCTGGATTTACTCTCCTGTTTCTTGTGGGAAAAAAAAATTACACTGACTTTATACATGAACTGTATGTATGGATTACAGTTTGTGAAACTGATCACAAAAGAACTTTTGTAACTCTTCTTATCATCTCTATTATAAAACTGACCTTTGGGCTTTATTTTCATCTCTATGTATAATGATCTGTAACCAGTACTTTCTCTTTTCTTTTGTAATAATTGTTTAGCTTAGTTAATAAGAAACAGCTGTAAGCAGGTATTGGGGTAAGATCTGAAATATTTATTGACCTGGCCAGTAATACATACAGTCCTTTGGAATTGGTAGTACTTTTCATATAATGGATAAACTTTTCATTAATCCACATCATATTTGACTTGGCTGTCTCAATGGAAGCCAGAGGGCTGGATAGTTTTGGCTTCTGGATAACCAGTGAGTTAATTAGAAGCTGTTTGATGCTGGCTTGGTGAATCTAATTTTTAGAAACAACCACCAGTTTTGGGAATTGTCTTTCCAATTCTTTGCAGATCTGACCTAATTAAGCTATCTCAGCATTGCTCCTCCAGAGGCCAATGTCATATTATTTAATAGAAAAAATTTTCATCCAGCTCTATTGTGAAGAAATGTTTATTTAGATGTGTTAGAAAACGGGATGAGGGAAATATCATAAAAGAAATTTACATGGGATTATGTGTATTTTTACATACTCATGGACACAAAGAACACTATTTATACAATTATATTAATTAACTTACATTATATAAACAAGAGATGTATCTGTTTCTTCAGATTCTGCTGCTCTTTTCTTTTTCCTTTCACACCCTGAGGTTCATAGGATGACCACCAGTTTCTGCCAGAAACAAGGCAATATACCTCTTGAGGCTCCTTCTATATAATATACTTGCATAAATGAGAAAGGCTGCAGACTAGCTCTCAAGAATTTGATGCACCTTAGGTCAGTGGAGTTTGTCCTCCTCGTTTTTGTACTTTTTGCCCCCTTCCTCTGTCTGCTTTTCCCTGAGTAGCAAGGTAAACAAATCCACACATACTGTTTTCCCATATCTTTTCTTTAACCCGTTTGCACAGATGATTCCTAATTGAATCTCACATAAACTTCAAAGACATCAGCTGTCATATCTCCTACCTTGTTTCATTGGGAATGATACCACCTGGCAATCCTCCCTAATTGCTCTGGATTCCTTTGGAGGATAGTCATCCCACCCCAAACCTATGACTGTTCTATACCCTCATCTGAGAGGGGCCCACTCACATTAGGCAGGCTACCCAGTCCATGGA
Organism: Pelusios castaneus; assembly: GCA_007922175.1. Lineage (NCBI taxonomy): Eukaryota > Metazoa > Chordata > Testudines > Pelomedusidae > Pelusios > Pelusios castaneus. The sequence goes on along the minus strand of ML685802.1, from coordinate 10,428,221 downwards.
CCACCAATGTCAATAATTTTGCCAGGTCAGCCCATATCCCCTAGGAATGCCCAAGGGAAGAGGGACTGGGCTACCACCCTTGAGTACTAATGTTCACAATTCCCTCCTTCAATGTCTGAGGACTGCTGATGAATCCCACCCTCTGCAGCCTGAGGATGCCTGCTAGACTCTTGTCAGATTATGGAGGATGAGGTGCAGGCCCAAAGGTACCATACACAGGCCTTGTCATCTTCATCCACTTATATGAGGCTTAGATACCACTATCCTCAAACTGAAATGTCGCATATATCCCATGAACTTCTTGTATGAGGTGTTCAGAATTGCAACCACGATGGTGACACTCTTCCAGCTCACTATCTACTGCAAAGTGATATATTCCCACTGAAGCCCCATCTTCTGCCCTGCTCCCCTTAACTTATGACTCTCTTCCTGCACATGTTGCAGGCCATTGATCCTTTTCTGAGCTCCATTCCTGCACAGACTGAGCACATCCTTCCCCATAGAGCTGTGCTCCTCATCCCACTACTCCCTGGCAAAGCTATCCAAATGAACTCTTGCCAGCTCTGAGGGCTCTACTCCTCATGCCTTCGTTAGGACAGAACTGGGTTTCATCCCTGATTGCTTGACTCCTACTGCCTCACCCAAAGAGGGCCAGGCAAAAGGACTGTGCATCCTGCTGGACTCCTTCAAAGTAATTTCTGGAGCAGGTGCCTGCATGCACCTGATAGTACTATTGACCGAAGCTCCACAAGCCTGCACACTCACCACTCCTTCTCTCACACATACAGATAGAGTTGAGGGCTGAAGCAGTGGACCCTGCTCTGTCAAATCTACCTGGGGACCCAATCCCTCACCCCTACCAGCAGTTGTAGCAGCATCATGTGACACCAAACCCCCTCCCTCTCCTTCCAGGGAAAAGAGCCAACATAAGAAAATGCTATTCTGGCAGGGTCCCTCCAGCTGCTGTAATAACATGTTCTGTGACCTTGGATAACACACATTTTGTAACAAATAACAGAAAGCATCTTTTTCCTCATCTAGCTTTCCATTGGAATGTACACAGCATTGTAGAACTATTAGTTTGAACACACTAATCTGAAAATGAACTCTAAGATTCTTTCATTGCCTGATTCCTAGCCAGTCACTGCCTGCTCTACTTCTTTCAACTTTAGAATTGCTGACCCAGCTTCATGTCTATCACCCACATTCCCAGAGTAGACGACCATCTTATTTGTTTCTTTAAGGTGTTGTTTGTTTCAACTTGTCCATCTACACTTACTGATTCTAAGGACATCAAGATGATATCTTTCAATTTCCTTAATTACTTGAGCAGTTTTAGTAATTTTGTACATTGCTTCTCACCTTCCAAAAGCCAATCCAAGATCTGTCCACGAGCAAGGGACTTTTCAGGACATGGACTTCCATACAGGTTTGGCCAATGCCCGTCATATTCTTCACACATAGTTGATCTCTGTGTTCGCTTCTGTACTAACATTATTTTACATGATGGCCTTCCAGCCCCATGCACAACCTTAGGTCCACAGCTCTTTATTCACTGTTTTGAGCTGTCCACATGTGGATAATCTCCCATGGAAAATTACAGGTGACAGAAGCAGTTTAAACCCCCCACTCTCAACCTGGAGCCAAGGCACAGGGCTGAATGTTGTCACACTGCCTGTATGGGATGTTGATCTGGCATGCCCGTAGCCCTGCTCTCGCTCACAGCTCTCTGCTCTAGGCTATGTAGAGTCAGCATGAAATCCCTTCCTCAGCACATGGCAGGTGAATAGGGTCGCCACAGCTTTTCCTGCACAGCTCTCGTGTGGGCTTGAATGGAGTGCAGGATTAAGCAATAGCCCACTAAGCCACAGATGAATTTGCTTTCATGTGCTATGTAAGTATAATGAGAGCATGACATTACGCAGACTGAATCTTTTAACAATCCAAACTCATTCACATCTTTCAGTATTATAGCATGGCCTCGTAAGAAAAACAACTGTACCAAGGGCAAAAGAAGTGAGACTCCCAAACTTTAAAGATGCGGGTGAAATTAATCACTACTCTACCTCCCACATGACCATATTGACAATGGAACATTGCACAAAGTGAAAATCAGTGCTCAATTAGGTCCACTGTATTTGCATATATTTTAGACCTATTCAGGGACCAGCCATGAAGCTACTGTCATTTTAGCTGTATTTCAACATCAAAATATCAGATGCATAGAAAGTAACAAGAAGAAGATTTAGTTTTACTGACTCCCCTTCAAAATTCTTGCCATGTATTCAAAAGGCAAAGTGCAGCATGTTATTAGCAGGAAATACTGAACTGGTCCCCAATTAATTTATATTTCTGAGATACACAAGATGAAACTGCACTATGTATCAATTTCCCCAATACTTATGAATATGCTAATGAAGTCTACTATTCTGTTAATCAGATTTATATTTATTTCTGATCTGTAATATAAATGATTATAATTATCTTGGTTTTTCCACTGTCTTTTTCCTCCAAATCAATCTCATTTTGTGCACTTTGCTACTACTACTGAGTTAGTGCAATGAATTAGTAAAGGGCTGGACTTCCAGGATTATTATTAATATATAATGAAGGTTACTGGCTGAGAATTAGGCCTGTTTAGAGGAATCCATGGGTAGCGGAAATTTTAGTGCTGTTGCATTTTTAGTTTATAACCTACAGAACACATAACTGTAGGTCACAGACAGCTCTGATTACTCCCAAAGTCTTTCAATACAGCACATTAAAGGTCAGCCTGGATATAAATTTATTAGGGAGGGCAGAAGAAGAAAGGAGTTGTTATTTTTAACTGATGCACAGACTTGGTTTTAAAAAAAAAATCAAGAAGAATAATATTTTTGTCAATATTCTGTGTACACGGGATGAACCAAAGTAGCTTGAGGTCAAGGGCTGTATTGCAAGATAAATGTTCTTCAGCTGTACTTTCCTGGATCAGCAGTGACATCATGCTAGTTGGGCCAGCGGCAAATGAGAGACCTAGAGAAGGCTGAATCTTCACCTCAATTATATCTGTATAACACAACTTCCAGGAGTTCAGTAAAGCTGCATGAGTAAAAATAGTAGGCAAATTGTAGTCTGTATCATTATATTTCAGGTATGTTGTAAATACGACAGGTCTGGGGTTTTGTTTGGTTGATTTTTTTTTTAGATTTAAAGAAATACTGAATCAGATTATAACTGGCCCTCATGCACAGGCACCCCCAACCTTTGGTAGCTCATGAAATAGCTTGTCACAGTTGCAGTCTCTGCACTTGGAAGTGCAGGTGCTGCTTTCCCGATGCTCAATAAAAGAAGAAAGGAGAGACAAGAAGGTGGGGTCCAGTCACCATGCCCTCTCTCTGCACTCGCAGCTCCAAAGGGAGCAATCCATTTTAATTTATTGTGCATTTTGCCTGATCACCAGGCCCCTTGGCTTTATCTGTTTGCCTGAGTGTGGGGTATGGAGGAACAATCCCTCCCTCCAACTCTCATTGGATTCTGCAGTTCATTGCCCACTACTTGGGCATGTAGCTAATGCCACAGTTTGGCTCAAATATCTATTTCTGCCGAGTGCAATGCACTGCCAATGGCTATTTGGTTTTTCTGCTCATAAACTCTTACTTGATGTCTATATCATAACAAATCACAACAAATTGCAAATATCCAGGTATGGTTACATGAATTAGTATGCACAGATGTATGGTAACTCTGAGTCTGCTGACTACTACTATGGTGACAAAGCTAGTATCAGGCGACTCCAGTTTTTCAGTGTTGCCTTTTTTTGCTACTAAGATACAAAGCATTGCATTTCTAAAAGACCCTCCACCAAAGGGTCTCATTGCTACTAAGCTGCATAACATATTTGCTAGTTATAGATGGGAAAATGTAAGATGCATGGAGGTTACAATGCAATTGCAGGATAGAACTCAGGACACCCACCTCAGCATATCTGCTAGAATGTGTTTTTAGAGGGGTAGCTACAGATGGGTCTGGGTGGGTTCTAGCCCTAAGTCAGCTCAGCCCCTCCCCTCTGACTCTGATGGAGCAGCAAACCCTGAGCCAGCCAGCAGGGCAGAGTAGCAGACCCCCTGCCACTCCAGCCCAGAAGCTGGCTGGTAGGATGGGTGGAGCAGAGCCAGGCCTACACGCGTTAATTAGTGACCCTGCCAGATAATCATTTCTGGCTACGCCCCGTATGTTTCCTTTCCCTTTTTACCTGTTTCTTCCCATAAACATCAGACACACCATTTTTGACTACAGACAGATTCCTTATAACACAGTTCACCAGCAGTGGCATCATTTTGACTCTTACTGACATTTATATGCTGTATTTCTTGGGGTTTTGTGACACTAATAATAAATCTTTAGTGACAGCTGTGTTCTGGACACCTGCTGGTGGTCTGTAAGAACTTTCTTATGAAGCTAAAGCCATAAAAGTTAAATACAGAAAGTATTCAATAAGTTATCTAGCCTATCCCTCTCTGCCAGTGCATATCTGTGGCCCGAATAAGAATAGAAAGATAAGCTGTTTAAAAAAAAAAATCACAATTTTTATTTTGAAGAATTTTATAATATTATGCATTTGGGGCAATTTTTTACCCACAAAAATGATTTTATGATAAACAATAATGAAACAGCTATGTTCACATTAAAATACACAAAGAGCATCTATGAATTTTTTCAGTGTGCCCATCTGTATAACCAAGCACTTCTTTGTCTGAAAAAAATGCATTGAATGTCTATTCATTAGTTTTTTTGTCTTCCTCAAACCTTTCATTAATGTGCTGAGCTTTCACATTTTAACTTTATTGACTATGCTAGGGATTTACATTGGTCAGATTCTGCTATTCCTAGTTAGCTCAGTAGCTCCATTGCTTTCAGTCGGCCAGTTATGTTTAATGGCATGCCTACGTGGGGGGATGATAGGTATGATTTGTGGTCGAAAAAGGCACAGTGAAACAAGGCACATATGTGGCAAGTTCAAGCCTTTCAATGTTTGAGTTCTATTTCTATGAGAATGAACTACTACCTGAATTCCTCATATAACTTATGATCAAAGTAGTTTATAGTAAAAAACCAAGCAATTTTATACTTTATACTTTGTATTCCTAGGAATACAGCCTTCTGTGCACCCAGTTACCCTATTGCAAAAAAGAAATACTTTCATATACGTTCTTATAAAATGTTCCTCTGCGAAGGACCCTGAAAGAGTTTCATTTATTCAAATAAACTCAAGGGAGCAATCTTTACTCATGCAAGTAGTTCCACTGACTACGTGACTCGTACAATAAAAAATGTCTGGCTTGCAAAGGGGTTGCTAGATCAGGCCCTAGGAGAGAATACACACACTTTATGGGATTCTGTTTCCCCTTTCTACTTCCTCTGCAGTAGAGAAGTCTCTTTCGATTTCAACCTATCTAGCATGTTAAAAATATCCTATATAAGTGGATAAAGTTTATTCAGCAATAAGAATTCCTGCTCAAGAAGATCAAGTTTGTAGGACTTTTTACCAGTAGATTTTTTTTCTGATTTATAGTATCACTTTCAAAAATCCTCTTCATAAGGAGGTAATTTTTGCACCTGCTTCTTTGAACCATAAACTGAAGGAATTTTCTTAATGATTCTCCTAACTCTCATATACTGTTCTGAGGAACACTTGTGAACATTCAAACAACAGTGTTTCTTAGAACTGTCTAATTAGTGCAACCTTTTGGACAAGGATCAAGTGTAGCATCTGTGTCCTTCAAAAGCAGTTCCAATAAATTTATCCCAGGAATCCTAAATCATGTGGCAATTACAGCCACCTCTGTGAGTTGTCTTTGAGAAGACCCTTGTTAACAACAAGGCTTTGGAATCCTCCTGATGATACTTCACACCTTAGTTTTGCAAATTAACATATTCCTGGAAACACTGGTAGGGATCCTTCAAACAGACTCTGGAGGCTAATTAAATTTTTAGCTTTCACATCTCTTGACAGATTCTGAAAACAATTCTAAAAGCTTTGGGGCTGTTGGCTTCTTTGCACATCTACAGAATTTACAGCTGACCTTTTCTTTCCCTTCACTGCTTACCCAGGTCATTCTCTCTCCAGCCATATTCTTGATAGGATTCCAGCTTTAAACTCTGGGCCAGATCCCTTAGCTGGGCTGTAAGTTGCTGTAGCTCAACCAAGACAATGGAACTACACCAATTTACACCACCTGAGGCTTTGGTCCTGTATACTGTCTGAAAGCCTCATTAAAACATCTTTATTGCCCCTTCTGGTCTATGGATTCTTTTTCTTGGATGAATGATGCCTTCTCTCTAGTGTGACCAGAAAAAACAGACTTGACAGCAGAAAGGCTACTTCTTCATAATTCACGTGCAAACTGGACAACATGCATGTTCAGCTTATCAGACTGAGCTATATTTCTGGTGCCCCCCCCCCCCAAAGTATAATGATAGTGCAGAGATTAAATATTGATTTTCCCATATTACTTTAAATTAGCAAGGGGAAAAATCATTCTTTTGAGGTTATCTGTTTCAATAAAATACAGCAAATTTTATTAAGTCAGATTTATTTTGTTAAATGGCTGTACAGTGCAAGAAACACTGCATATAATTAACAATACAGCACTTGTATTATCATGTTGGTCATACTAAAATGACAGCACAATCAGAAATACACCACTGATCAAATCACAGGGCTTTCACTCATAACATTACCTTTTTTTCTACAATAAATTTTAAAGTTCAATAAAAGGTATTGGACTGAAAGCCCTGAAGACCAACATTTTCTTTTGATCCACAGAGGTTGTGCGGCTCAGACAACCTCTTGCAAGCTTTCTTAATCTCCATTGTGCCTCAGTTCTCTACAGAAAAGGCAAACTCTCTGAGTAAGAGTGAAAGGGCAGCTCACTCTCCAGGACACTCACTTGCCAGCCACTCCTTGGCCTTTGGGCTGATACTGCCAATTAATACCATCAATTAATAAATATTTGGTTATTTTATAATGCAGTCAATCTTCTCTTTATAATGAGACCATCAACTCGGAGAACATCCATCAGATGGTAACAATTTTCAGTCAGTGAAGTCAGATTTGAAAGGGGAACTTTGAGGCGAAATGTTCAATACCCCACTAGTGATCAGAGTCTTTCCTCACTGAATCAATGCTTATATAATCCCTGAGTGTAAGGCGTCGGCCTGTCCCTCCCTCGCTATACACTCCAGCCAGGACAGGTTCAACGAAAGGGGAACTAGTGGGTGCAGGCCACAAGTGGGCCAGCGGTCAGTAGCACCTAGTCCTAAGGCAGGGCAATGTAAGGCTTTAATGTTTTTTCTGTCTCTGTAGACTTTTCTCTGCCAGGTCTTGTCTGTTACAGCTTGGATACTTTTCCTGCCAGTAAGTTATGGCATGAAACTCAGACCTTGTCTACACAAGAATACTTGTCCCGCAATAAGTTATTGCGGGACAAGTAAAGCGCTATAAGTATAGCGCTTTCCCCTGTACACACGTGCTCTTTCTTTCGCAAAGGAGCATTCACCCTTGGAATGCTCCTTTGCGAAAGAAGAGCAGTGCATGGTGGGCACCTGTCCATGGTGGGCACCTCTCCTGCTGAGAGCCGACCCAGCTGGGGGTTCGGGTGGTGGCAGAA
>ML685802.1:10399146-10420169 GCA_007922175.1 Pelusios castaneus | reverse complement strand
CGAATCGGAGCCGGCCCCCCAGCACAGTCCAGCGGTTCGGGTAGCGGCATATATGTCAATTTCACTGCTCAGCTAGAGCAGTGAAATTGACATAGTTGACAGCTCCGATGTCCCAGAGTGGCATTGATTGGCACTCTGGGACATTTCCGGAGGCCAATCATTGCGCAGTAAGCATACACACAAGCTCAAATGCGCAACAGATGATCCACAACAGCTGTTACCACTCTCGTCGGAGTGGTTGTTGGATTGCGCTACAACAAGGCGCTTGACACGCAACATCACCCTTGCACGTATGTACACTGTGCTTGTTATCGCGCCTTAATGAGTTTTAAGGCGCAATACAGTGATCGTGTAGACAAGGCCTCAGGTTAACAGTCATACCAGACCCACCCAAGGACAAGGATGCTGTGAACAATCAGTAAGGTAGTGGCCAGCTGCCTATTGAGAAATTCTGGCCTAGATGGGAACAATACATTTCTGACGAGCTGTAAGGACCCTCCTCTTCATCCCATCCTCCCACCCAACCCTAAATGTAGCCATAGGGCCTTTAATGTAATTAAAGTGTCTCTGCATCGGTCATTATCACCTCGGTCCTCTCTGGGTGGAATAAGTCTGTACTTGTAAGTAAACAGGTAAAGAATTCCAAGTGGATTATGTAACTGACAAAGAAGCATATATATTTGACCACTGTAACATCACCAATTTGAAGCTGTCCTGTCAGTCTTCCCGGTATCATGAATAAACCTCTTCAGTATTATCTGTGCTGCCTGATTCTTGGGGAAAGAATCTTTCTGGCTTAACAGCAAGCAAACAGTCTGTGGCCCCAGGCAGGCTCAGACAACCATCCCAAGGGTGCTGTGGAAGGGGGATGGGTACACAAGCTCTCCAGATTCCACTGCATCCCAGTCCAGGTCCTTATCAGTGGCAGAGGGGTCTTCCACTGGGTCAGAGGGGCTCCAGCTACAATGCACTGATCCAGCTGCAGGCCACATGACCACCAGACTGTCATCCAGCTCCCCTGAGCTACTTCCTGCCCCCTTTCCCAGTGGTACCTGATGCAGTGGGCCACCCTGGGCCTCTTTGGCGTATTCTGCGAGGAGCAGGTTGCACAGCCCATCAATGTCATCAGCTGGTGGCAGTATGGTAGCTCCTCGGGTCATCGGCAGATGGCAATTCTTGGTCACAGCCATTTGGGGACCCTTCCTCCTCATAGGCTTCTTGCATCTCCTCTAGGTCCAAGGCAGCTGGATATGTCCCCAGGTTACCGGCAGCAGATTGCTCTGGGGGGTCCCAGGATGTGGACTGCTCCCCTGGCTCATTGGTGGCAGGCAGCTCAGCACCTCCAGGACCTTAGAGATAGAAGATATTAATTTGTAAGATATGGTGGTTCCCAAGAACTCCAACTTTGAGAAAAGGAATATTTTCTACATACCTAATGCATTGATTGTCTAATGGCACACAAAAAAATGTGCACACAATTCAAGAAGGTCTCAAGAAGAGTTCCTATTATTATTAATCATTTGTTTTCTGATAGCATCCACAACACACTGTGCATTGTCCACACACAAACAGGAGGACCTACTTATAGTGTTGGGACCCAACCCTGCAAATACTTGTGCAGAATAACTATACCAATACAAGTAAAATAACTGAATTCAATAGGACAATCTAGGTCAGGGGTTGGCAATCTTTGCTAGCCCCCTTGCCAGCCCTGTTCACTATACCCTCAGAAGGTGCCAGGAGTGGGGACAGTGACTCCTTCTCCCTGCTGGCCCCGCCCCGCCCCTGCATATGGGGCTCCTGTCCCCAGCTGGTTGCACTCCCCACCTGGAGTTGTGGCCAGCAGAGGCCAGGAGCTCTGTGCATCACAAGCCCTTTGCTCTGCTGGCTGTGCTCCCCAGCTAGGGGGTGGGGCCAGGAGCCAGGTGCACAGAGGATCCTTTTTCCTGGTGGCCGGGGAGGCGAGGCCAGCAGGAGCCAGCAGCTGTGGTGCGCGCACGGCTCTTATGGTTCCAGGTCCCGATGGGGTGCGAAGCCAGCCAGGGCAGCCTGAGCGGCGCAGCAAGCCACTCAGAATCGGCAAGGGTGCCAAGTCTGGTACATATGCTAGGGGTTGCCTGCTCCTGATCTAGGTACTTAACCACATCTTCATTGGACCACCTCAGGTCTACACAAACAATTAATTTATCCTCATTAACCTGTGCAGTTGGGCAGTATTTTATTGCCATTTTACAGTTGAAGAAACTTAGGCAGGGGGAAATTGCATGATTATGCCTGAAAACTCCAGATCTCCCAACTCAGAGTTCAGCTCCTTACCAACCTAACTACCCTTCTTCTAGAGCTACATTTTTCTTTATAATTCATTAAACTTTGTAGATATGCTCCAACAGTGCAAAAATAGTATCCTACATACAAACCTACACTAAGCTTAATACATTTTCCCATGGATAAATAAATAAATAAAGTACAGCCTTAACTCTTCTGTTCTGTCTGCATTAATCAAATGCTCTCTCCTGAATACAGGTCAACATCATGCATTTTTTTTCTATAACCTTGCACATACATTTGTAACATTTTATAATTTGTTTAACAATTTTTTTGCATTTATACTAATGTCAGGCATATTTTTATTCAGGATTAAATCTCTGACCAAGAATCTCGTCCTGAGTGCTCTTACTAGACACAGGGCAGATATGGGGAAGGGAACAAGAAGACACATGTCCTTTCTCCAGCTTCATAGAGTGGCTGCAGGGCCAGTTCTAAACCACCCCTCTTCATTGGAATGAGGCACTACACTGGGAGAAGGTGATAGGAATATCTGTAGACATTCCTTGGCCCTTCCCTGGCCCTGCATAATTTGTTACAAGAAGCTCCGACAGAGCTTTTTGCGATGCCCCGATTCAACAGTAGATGACCTCCACAATTACAGAGATGGGAGCTAGATTTGTTCCTTAGAAAAAAATGTAATTTAACTACATAATTTTTATAATTGTTAAGCATGATTAACAGTATTTTAAATATTCTGTATGGCACACAAAATAATAAAGAGTAATCGCTTCAGAGCAGGAACTATGTTATCATGCATTTGTATAGCATCTAGCACAAAGGGACTGGGATGTCTAGACATTACTGAAATACGGACAAACAAACAAATAAAGGACTCTTAATAACAATACCAGATGACACATATGTGCTGATAAAATGAGTATGATACTATGATAGTATGATATTATGAATTATTTGTATGACATTATATATTATTAGTATATTATAATATTATGCTAGAATGATATTATTGACATGACTTTTACAAAATACTATGTGTTCATATAACTAAAGAAAGCTGTAATTACAACCAGGTGAAATTTTAAAACAAAACTATTTTTTATCCAAACAAAAAAAAAATGGTATCCAAAAAATTTTGCAAATTTATATTTTTCTGAGTTAATTCAGCCAAAAGAAATACTGAAGAATACCCCCCTAAAAAAATTAAACCCTTTCATTTTGACATTTTCTAAATTAAAAATTTCACTTTTCTGAGCTGAAATTACTTAATTTCAAAATTTCATTTTGTATTCAAGATTTTTTAAAATAAAAAAATAATACTTGTCTCCTTCCTGCAAACCTTAGGGAATAGCTCTCTCTTTGTGCTATTTCAAGTCCCAGATATTTGTAATGTGAATGTATATAAAAAAGGCAGATTAGAATATTTTATATATAACAGATAAAAAGTATGTTTCCACTCTGCCTTTTGTTCAAAATTCAGTACCCAAAACATTCATCTTCAGACATGACTAAGTGAGACTCCTTTGGGCTGCATTAAAGGGCTGAAAAGTCAAAAGAAGCCCTAACAGCCCCATAACCCTCTAGGTGAGAATTTCCCTGAGGCATGCTTGGTAGGAGACCGCCAGACAGCTGCTTCCCAAGAATCCTCCATAAAGCTAAGGCATTGGCTGATTTCCACGCCTTCATTGTCTCAGGGATCACAGAGAAGGCCAGAATTGGAAACGTGCAAAACTGGCTTAAAGCCACTATAACTCCCCACTTCCCTCATCTCTGAGGCACAGTACAGAATCTCACCCTATAAGTGATTGAAAACAGAAGATTTGAATAGAAACTATTATGAAGTTTTAAGTATAGTGCTTATTGCTGCTCAAGATGTTATTCAACTATTTTGATCATTCCAGTAACATGAGGACATGTCAAAAGAGCTCTATAAGATGTCAGTGAGGAATTATTTTGACCTTGATATGGTAAAGCAACCACATCTGTGGCTATGTACACACAATCAGATTAAAGAGCAACATGGCAATCGCTCTATAAAAAACACGTGACCTTTATTGCAGGATAGTGCGTACACACGTCGCTCCTTGTAACACAACAGAATTCTTTGCAATATCGCGGTATAGCGCAATGAATTCTGGGCACCTATCCCACAGTTTAATTTTCCCTCAATCTGCGCTTGGAATCATGGGATGAAGGAAAGGAATGCAAAGCGCCATGGGTAAAATCTCAGTTTCCCATGGTGCACTGTGTTCCCCTTGCGTCTTTCTCGTTGCCAATAGCAACTCGCGCCTATTTTCAACAGTGCAGTGATGCACTACTTGCGAGCAATCACAACAGCGACAGCATGGATCCTGCTCTGATCTCCACTGTCGCCTTCAGCATTCTAAATACATCTCGGCTCATTGCTCAGTACGCAATGACCTCCGAGTCAGATGAGGATGCCGAGGAGAAGGGGCTGATCGATGCCATGCAGAGCAACAGCACCACGTTGCTCAGCTTCTTCACCAAACATCTGCACACGGTGCAACGCCGTTTCTGGTCGCGAGAGACGAGCACCGAGTGGTGGGATCGCATTTACAGCTGTGGGATGATGAGCAGTGGGTACAGAACTTTCGAATGTGGAAAGCAAGCTTTCTGGAACTGTGTTCAGAGTTGGCCCCTGCCCTGCGATGTAAAGACACCAACATGAGGTCAACCCTAACCGTGGAGAAGCATGTTGCGATTGCTGTCTGGAAGATGGCGACTCCTGACTGCTACCGGTCGGTTGCAAACCAGTTTGGAGTCGGGAGGTCCACCATCGGATTAGCCCTCTCACAAGTGTGCCGAGCCATCAATCGCGTTCTGCTACGGAGGACGGTGACATTGGGCAATGTTTGTGAGATTGTGGACGGCTTTGCTGCCATGGGATTCCCGAACTGCGGGGGAGCCATAGACTGCACACACATCCCTATTTTGGCTCCAGACCATCTCGCGACCGAGTATATCAACAGGAAGGGCTACTTCTCCATGGTGCTGCAAGCACTCATGGATCACAAGGGGCGTTTTACAGACATCAATGCTGGGTGGTCGGGAAAGGAGCATGATGCCCGCATTTTCAGGACTACTGGTCTGTACCGCAAGCTGCAAGGGGCTACCTTCTTCCCAGATCAAAAAATTACTGTGGGGGATGTGGAGATGCCCATAGTCATCCTCGGAGACCCAGCATACTCACTGATGCCATGGCTCATGAAGCTGTACACCGGGAACCTAGATCGCAGCAAGGAGCGGTTCAATTACAGATTGAGCCGCTGCAGAATGACTGTGGAGTGTGCCTTCGGCCGTTTAAAATGGCGTTGGCGATGTTTATATGGGAGGCTAGACTTGGCAGAGGACAACATCCCTGCTGTGATTGCGTCGTGCTGTATCCTTCATAACATTTGTGAAAGTAGGGGAGAAAAGTTTTCCCCGGGGTGGGCTATGGAGGCACAGCGCCTCGAGGAAGCATACGAACAGCCAGCCACTAGGAGTATTAGGGGGACCCAAGGAGAAGCTGCTCGCATAAGGGAGGCACTCAGGGACCATTTCAATGATGCCCTCCCCTAGTTAACTTCCAGGATGCATCAGGTGCACCTTATGAGATTTTCAATGTGTACAAATAAAGCCACACTTCAAATTATTTGACACTATTTTTATTAAAACCTAAAGGGGGCGGGGGTTACAGGTGGGTGTAGCTGCGGGTCTCTAAAAAGTAGCTCTGGGGGGGACTGGATGTTGCAGTGTACCAGGGGGACGGGTGGCCTTCAAATAAATTCTTTGAAGGACTACGGGGTGTGGGAGGCAGACACAGCTGAACTGTATGGAGTGGAACCCGTGCATTATTCGCCTGGGTCTGCAAAGCAATCATTCTCTTGAGCAGTTTTGTTTGCTCCTTCATGATGCTTATCAGTTCGTCCCTGTGTTTCTGCCTCCTCTGTTGGGATTCCTCTCTCCAGGCTCGATTCTCCCTCGCGGATTCCTGTGCTGTTTTCAGCAGGTCCTGAAACATATCCTCCCTGTTTCTTCGAGCACGCCGCCGACTGTTTCTCATTGTGAAGATCGAATCTAAAAAAAAAATAATAATAATAAAGCTGTTGTTAACACAGAGCCTAGATAACCAATGTAACCTTCCAGTAGCACATTCCACTGGAAGGTGCAGGGCAGTCAACATCCTATGCTTCGCTGAAGCGGACAAGGTACGTCCTAATAGAAAGCTTACTGGGGGCTAACATTCTGCACAGGGCACACAGATGGAACCCGATATCTCTCTCCTCAGAGTGCCCCTGCCAGCTAGAATACATATCCTACATGCCACCAGTTGCAAGCCAGGACCGTATGCTGCTGCACTGTGTGCTGCCATGGTTCCCAGGGCTGTGCTTTGCAGCTGGCGAGGCAGAGTATCCGTCTTTGGGAGCATAGACACAAACACTCTCCCATCTAACCTGAGAAGTAGGCTCTGGAGGTACATTGAGGAAACCTTTACTGACCTAAATACAGATTTTTTTTGACAATCACTGCTTGTGTTGATGCACTTCTAATGAATGCAGAGTAAAGAGCGTGCACAGTGGGGACTGAGACAGCAAGCACCCCCACCCCGGACAATGATATTTTAGCAGGAGCCATAGCTGCACGAAAGAGAAACTTACCGGAACCCCCCTCTGCCGCCTCAGAGGACACGCTGCAATTCATGTCTTGGGTGGACGTCTCAGCGGGGGTGCAGAAGAGCTCCTGGCTATACGCTGTTGCGCTTTCCTAGAGGTCATCCTCCATCTCCTCCTCCTCATCGATCACATCCTCATCCTGCTTGGGTCTGGCATTCACTGGATGAGGGGGGGCCAATGTGTCCACAGGACTCTTTGCAGTAGTTGTGAGATCCCCACTGAGGATGGCTTCTATCTCTTTATAGTACCTGCATGTAGCAGGCACTGATCCAGAACGGCGGTTTTCCTCCTTCGCTCAGTGATAGGTTATTCTTAGCTCCTTCACCTTTGATCTGCACTGCACAGTGTCTCTATCATAACCTCTCTCTGACATGGCCCGAGAAATTATCCCAAATGTATCATAATTTCGCCTGCTGCCGCATAGCTGCGCCTGCACATCGGACTTTCCCCAGATGCTGATCAGGTCCAGCACCTCTGCCGTGCTCCAAAGGGGTGCGTGTCTTCCACGACGGGCCGCCATTGCTACTGATGATCGGAGCTGCACTCCACTCCACGAGGAAGAGAACAGCAAGTGAAACAGACGAGAAATTCGAAAATCATGGGAATCTGATCAGGGCGGGGACAGTTTCATCACGGCCACAGAGCGGGTGGGGGGAAGACCAGAGAGGACGACTTTGGAATGCTGGGACACTTCCAGAGGCCCATCATTGCGCGGTAAGCGTACACACGAGCACAAAGGCGCAACAGCTGTTCCGCGTTAGCTGTTACCACCCTTGTCGAGGTGGTTTTTGTATTGCACTACAAGAAGGCAGTTAACGCGCAACAGCCCTATTGCACGTGTGTACGCTGTTGTTGGTACCGCGCGGTAATGATTGTTAATGAGCGATAAAGTGATCATGTGTACAAGGCCTGAATTAAAACCAAGTTAAGAGTGATTTAAGATCATAATTGCAAAACATTTCAGAATTTTATTGTTAGTTTAAACAGATTGTGTGTGTGTGTGTGTGTGTGTGTGTGTGTGTGTGTGTGTAAATCTACTGATTAGATACAGGTACAATATGATTAGAAACTTCACAACAATTGAAATTTATTTGAAAGAAAGAAAGAAAGAAAGAAAGAAAGAAAGAAAGAAAGAAAGAAAGAAAGAAAGCGCCAACTAAGTCTTAGGCTATGTCTACACTACAGAGTTCTTCCGGAAAAAGTTTTGTCAGCAGTCCACCATAGCTACAATTATAGTGGTGGGTAGTGTACACACAGCCATTCTTTAGTAGCTGGAGTTTGTCTTCACTAGGACCACTTGTAGTGACAAAAGAGGCTTCAGCCCCCCACCCCCCCACCCCTGCATTGCTGGGGCTCCTCAGTCCCCGCAGGCTTCAGCCTCCCCGCCGCCGGCACTCCTCCATCCTCAGTGGCAGCATGCCTGAAGCCGCCGGAGTGGGCAGTGGGGTGGGCAGGCAAGAGGCTGGCAACAGAGCTAGTAACAGAGCAATGAAGTTGACAAATATCATTGTTAGAGCTGTATCAGAACAGTGAAATTGACAAGTATGACAGCTCCCTACTGGTATAAGAAGGTAGAGTCTCCACACTGAGACTCTAATACATTAATTTCGCTGACAAAAGCCCTCTGCCGCTTGTTTTGATGGTATTATTTTGTTGGCAAAACACGGCAGATTTGTTGGCAAAGAGGGGAGTCTAACGAGTACGCTAGGACTGTTTTGCTGACAAAAGCTGACTTTTCTCAACAAAACTTCCTAATGTAGAGCAGGCCTTTGACAGCTTAACACATATATACAAACCACCCCTTCTGCTACCAGAGTTTCTCATACCCACTTTGGTATGTGTGTGTAAGGTTATATAAAAATGTCTTGCCTCTTCTAAAATGTATCAAGGGGAAAAATCTTAGCTCCTGAATAAGCACACTTTGATTAAGGTTATCCCTATGGATTCAGAGAGCCTAGGTCAGGCAGCATAACTAATTTCATGGGCTTCTTAAGAGACATTAGTGCCATGGCTGCTAAGTGAAATTCAGTATATTTATTTATATATTTAGATTTTTAACATTTGACAGTGGTTCACATAAAAAAAAACAAGGGGGGGGGGTTAAATACGGTGTTGGGTAGAAAACAAGAAAACACAAGTCAATCAACAGAAACTTAAGATGGAGAGGATTTGTGGAGAGCTGAACATTTAAAAGGGTTGGTTTTAGTACATCGATTGTACATATCATCTGTATAAATAATATGGACAAAGTTAACGAAACCATGATAAAATTCAGCCCTCTTATAAGCAGATGACATTTCTTTAGTTTCAGTGAAGCTGTTGCGTGCTCATTTCAGGGCTTGATTCAGAACAAGGTTTCTAAGAACCAAATTTGGAGAATGAAGGGACTGACTTAAAACATAAAAAGGTGGTAGTGAGATAAGCAAACTGGTTCAGACATGGTGTGTCAAGGGCCTCTTCCTATTCTGATAAAAGAAGGCTGGCTCCTTTTGAATGGATATTAATCACTGGGGCTGGCTGTGCAAACTTCAAAGAGGCTTTAAAATCATCCACCCACCATTTCTATAACTGAAGTGTTCCCATCTTAGTCAACCAGACTAGATAAATCTCCAGTCTGAAAGACTGTTCCCTGCTAACTTTTCTCAGTAAATCACCTAAGCTTGTAATAGATTCTTTTAGGACAATTATGCATCTGTTATGAGAAAAGTTAGGAACTATGACATATTTTCACCTGTAAAGCTAGAACTCATTGCGACAACCTGAGAAATAATCTAGCTTTACATTTATCTATAATGGAGACAAAAATAACTTTTTTTTTTAACATTGCCCAGAAGTCACGTGAGGGCATATTTAGAATTATCGTCTAACTTCATCTGCAGTTTCAAAGATCTTTCTCTTTAGCCCTCTGATAATAAATGTCATGTATCCTTCACACTTATGTCAAAGAAGAAAATGTACCACTGCAGCGAGTCTTAACATTCTTTCATCTTTTAAAAAAGATAACCATCACCCAATTATAGTATTAACTGAGGTGTTAATCCACCTACATTTTTAAAAACCTTCTAACACAAGGGCAACTTTTTCCTCATGAAAGAATGAAACTCCTTAAATAAACACAGAAGATAATTTTTTAATAGCAACCAATGTATTATCTTTTACCCACGTTTACCACACACAGTGTGGTCTGAAATTCATTGGTACCACAGACAATGCTGTTTAGCAACTGTGGGGAAATGTTGATGTTTAAAAAGCAGATTATATGAATTTCTGTCTTTCCTAAAGCTTCAGTAGACTGAGCTTATCCAGAAATGCCCGATTCTACTTCAGGAACAGGATAATCTGCACCATGCCTGCAATCTCCGTTGCTCCCTTTCTCTTTCCATGATAACAGCTTGCCCTTTTATCTACCTCTAAATTCTTTGCCCTGGCCTGTGTCTCTTGAACCTGGCTAAACCTGTTTTATTCAGCCCTTCTTTGGGGGAATTGACAACCAAACTGTTCATCTCAAAATGATAGATGTAAAACTTCAAAGAGACTGACACCACATTGTCCTCATTGTCCTTAAAGTACTGGTAAATGGGGCTACCTGAAGCTATTGTATAACTTTTGGCCTTCATGAAGTCTGCTTCTGGTAGAATTAGCCCCTTGTAACAATATACTAAAATGCAAAACAAAGAAATGGATGGGCATAAAATAATACAGGTACCTCCCAATTCCTTCACACTGAAATCCAGTCGGTACAGTGGCTTAAATCCACTATGGTCTGTGCCAGGCTATAATCTTCAACCTGGCAACCTGCGGAGGGGGAAGGGGGGGCGAGAGCATCACACAATAATGCAATACAGAATCAAAACAACAGAGGTATCAGGTTAAAAAAACATCACAATGGACTGCAAAGCACAAACACCACTGATCTAACTAAGCACTGTTTGAGCCATTAAACTCAGTCAGTGATTCAACTGATTTTTTCATTCTGTTTTAGTGAGCAATAGGTTAAAAAGTCTTTTTTGCCTCCCCATGGCAAAAGCTTTTGCTTCTCACTTTTTGATAGTCTGTATTGTTTCCAAGTACACTACTCAGGTATCATTGATGCAGTTAGCCTCCTTTATTCTAACAAAAATGTTCTGCTCTTTCAAACTGAGCATTCCAATTGTTATTTCCCTTCCTGCTGTGGGAGCCTGTGTTTACAAACAGATGCAGCTTTCCTCTCCATTTGCAACTATTAGTAGGGGGAAAGGTTTGTATTTTTTTTTAAACAGGCCCTGCCTTAGAAGCATCTCAAAATCTGTTTTTGTCCTTTCCCTGAATAGCATTTAGTTTGTATGCACTGAAATACAGAAATATCTGCCTTGGGAAAGGCGTTTTGTAGTCTTTCTGAAAGAATAAATTGTCCCATCCTGACCATTTGGCCTGTTACAGGCACTGTCTTGCCCCCATCGCTCCTCAGTGACCTGATCTGTGCTCAGTACTGTGATTCAGTTACACTTCACCAGGCATTCAGCAATTACATTTGAAAATGCAATCTTCTACTTTTTGAGACACTGAAGATGAGCACTTAACTCTAGCCGTGCCCCTTTCCACAAAGGCGTATCAGACAAGGCACAATACGTGGACTCAATTGTTTATTGTCTATGTATTAAAATATTAGAATTTATGTTAATAGATATTGACAAGAAAGGGTTTTATTCCTACAACGGAGGATGGAAATACAAATGGTAGAGGCACTTCTACCAAAACTGATTCTTAAATGAAAGAATTCTGTTACAGAAAGGAAAAGTGATAAAATAAAAATCAGTTCAGATTAGATGTTCTCTGAGTCCCTAGCTGTTTCCCCAGTGTATTATCTTCGTTATCAATTAATGGGTGAGTCTACACTTAGAAATTGTCAATTTAAGCTTGCTTAAATCAACTTAATTTAATCCGTGTCTACACTACACTTTCCTTAAGTCGACTTAAGGAAAATAAAGTTGACTTAATGAAAATTAAGTCGACTTTATTAAACCTACTTTTAGTTCAACTTTAGGCTTAAGTCGGCTTCCTAAAGTCAACTTAAGCCAGTGTAGACCTGGAATAGCTCTAAGTCAACTTAAAGTCGACTTAGGGCTCTCCAGGACTCCCCCACTGCCCTCCCTGCTGGGGGGGGGGCACAGGGGGAGCCTGGCATCCCCCCCCAAAGGGCAGGGCAGAGCCCTGCCCACCCTGCCCCTATGCACTGCCAGGGTCCCTGTCCCCCTTTGCCCCATTGTACCCAGGTACAATGGAGCAAAGGCTGAGCCCCCTGGCACTGGGCAAGGGGTGCCCCCCTGCCACCATGGACCTGCCCATGGTCCCCCTAGCCTCTACAAGTCGACCTAGGCATCCAGTGTGGACACTCTAGGTCGACTTAAGGTCCCTCCTAAGTCAACTTAAAATGTAAGTGTGGACATTCTAAGTCGACTTAAATTTACAAGTGTAAACATAGCCAATATCTCTGGCCAAAAATGGGGGCTTGAAGTAATGCTGCTTATATTTAGACAAATAAGTCACTGGATTTTCAGAGGTGCTGAACACCAGGCACTTCAGTGAATTTAACTTCAAACTGACTTTTGATTTGTGAAGGTCTTGGGTTTGGGATTTGTTTGTTTGTTTGGGGGGGGGGGTTGTTTGTTTAGTTTAATGAGTAGAGCAATTTTTTTCTTCTTCAAGGATGCTTCCCCACACATCCTTTAACTGACATGAAGTAGCACTTCACTCACTGTTTGGTCCCATTGAAGTAAACGGTGCTGCTTGTGGAATATGCTCCTACACAGTGTGAGTGAGGGCCTCACATGCTGGTCTCAAGGTAGCAGTAGTCTTAGTGGTACAGGGCTGAAGCACATCATGTAATACTCTCTGCCTTTACATTTAGTAATTCAGTGCATACCCTAAGAGGGGCAAACCAGAACAAGAAATGTCTTTCCTCCTCCCAGGTGCCATTTGATCTCCTATCTTTATAAAAAGTTATTCTGACTGTCAATAACCAGTTTTGCCCTCCTTTCTAGAGCTAGACAAACAATTCATAGTGAATTTATTCCACTGAGTTAGCTCCTTTTTTCCCTTTGTAAAATACTTACAAACATTTAATTTCTCGATTGCTCACAACCCCTGTTCACCCAATCTGCTGCTTCACTCTTTGCAATAAATTTTCAGCAAGATTCTGGCCAGCTCATAGTCATACAATGATGGAGAAGTTCCAAAAGAGTAGCCTTGTTAATCTAGGTCAGCAAAACAAACAAGGAGTCTGGTGGCACTTTTAAAGACTAAAAAATTTATTTATCACATGAGCTTTCGGGGGAGAAAATCCCACTTTGTCAGATGCTTGAAGATGAAGTGGGACTTTCTCCCATGGAAGCTCATGCGATAAATAAATTTGTCTTTAAACGTCCCACCAGGCTCCTTATTTGTAATGATGGAGAAGGCATTACAGAACTTCTACTTCTTGTGCAGCCTGCATGAAACCTATCTGAAATTTCAACCTCTAGCTTTAGTAGGAAGGGAGAAGATTTTCCTATTAAATAATGTACTGGCTTTGTATGAGTTGCTATTGTTGCTCTCCAGTCTTACTGAAATAGAGTATAAAGTATCCATTAAAAGCTCCAAGGATTCTTCTTTAGTTCAAGTGGCTGGGGTCAGTGTTTCTCAAGCTGAAAGATGGAGAATCTTGCCCTAGGGCTAACAGAGGAGTAGCGTGCTGTCTGCAGAACATGGATTTGTTTACAATATCCCCAATCATAGCTACAAAGAGTGGAAGATATTTGGGGATGGACAGAGGGAGATTCTTCAGCTGGCTGAGTTATGTCTCATCTCCCTGGCTGGGCTCCATTTTTGAACTGGTACAGCCCAGTTACTTTGTGAGTTAGCTATGAGGCGGAAGTGGCATCAATGAATTTTGGGCTGAAAGGAGCTGTAGTTTAGGGATTGATAAAGGAGTTTTTTAAAAGGCTCAGGAACTATTCATAAGAACAAGAGAATGCTCACATTATGTTACACCAATGGTCCATCTTTCCTAGTATTCTGCTTTCTAACAGTGCCAATGCCAGATGCTTCAGGGGAAATGAACAGAACAGGGCAATTATCAAGTAATCTATCCCCTGTTACCCTTTCCCAGTTTCTGGCAGTCGGAGGTTTAGGGACAGGCAGAGCATGGGGTTACATTCCTGATCATCTTGGCTAACAGCCATTGATGGACCTATCCTATCCTCCAGGAACTTATCTAGTTCTTTTTTGAACCCAGCTATATTTTTGGCCTTTGCAACATCCCCTGGCAATGAGTTCTGCAGGGTCACTGTGTGTTCTGTGAAGAAGTACTTCCTTAGATTTATTTCAATCCTGCTGCCTATTATTAACCTTTCTTACTAATTTGATTTGATTTTTTCTGAGAAACATGCATATTTATTCAGCATTTTAGGGAGAAAAGATGGTCTTGGTGTGAAAGTCCATAACTAGGAGTCAGGAAAGCTGTAAGGGTAGAAGTTCCCAGAGATCTGGCTCCAGTCCAAGCCTCAAAATCTGTACAGCAAATGTTAGCCCTGCATCCCAAGCCCCGAAAACCTGAGTCTGCTGATCTGGGCCAGCCGCAGCCATCCCACATGTCTGTTATCCCTGTGTAGGTGTACTCTCTATGCCTCAGAAGTTTTATATGAGAATAATACTTCCCTACCCACCCCCTATCCTCAACACACACAGGTGCTAAGAGTCTCAATCAAAAGGTGTTGATAAAGTCAGATGGGAAAACACTCAAACGGTACTCAAAAAGTGCAAATTATTCTTAATGTCATTTTACAGATGAATAAATTGTGATTGCTCCAGTACGTAACTTTTTCTATGTATTGTAAGAAAAATGTATACATTGACAGGAATAGTTTCTACTGTCTAGTACGCTAAAACATGCCATCAACTTACCTTTACTTATGGATAATAAAGTAGCTAGATCTTTGATGTAAGCATTCCAAAATTCACAGCTTTTTCCCCATCTCTACTTTTATGTTAATGAAGAGTTTAAAATATCGTAAAGGGAAATAGAATAAAGACATCAAATAATATGGGCTAATTTTCCAAAGAGCTTCCTATAGCTATAAATTTTTGCTAAGTGCACCTCATTCAACTAAAAGCTTTCATACCTGTTTTTCAAATGGGAAGTTTAAATCTGCAATCAGATATACTGCACTTCTTAGTACATGCAATGGGAAATGAAGGCTGCAGGTAGACTGATAAAGAACTTTAACTAAGAGCTACTAATGAAATCATCCCAGAATCATAATTGGCAGAATCAAGTATCCACTGACCTGGGAATTTTCAAACCTATTTGTGCTGCTACTTATGTGATTTCTATACAGATGTGGCATGTCTACCCTGGAAGCTGTGAAATATTCTAAGTAGTAGCATCTATAAAATTTACAAAGTTAACTGGGCTCCATATGGTAAATATTCATTGTCCCCTATAAATCTATAATCTCTCATTCTCTAAGTCACCTCTCAACTCCAAAAAGCCTTCATCACCCATTTGTTAAATTTTCAAACACCTTAGTGCTTTCCCCCATGCTGCCCCATACTTGGGAGAAGGTCCCCATAAACATCTGCAAAATTATCTCCTCATTCTCCTTCAAAATCCTCCTTAAAACTCTCCTTTGCTGCAAGATCTACAAAAACTGGACAACTGTTAGGCCGCTGGTATGCTGAAACCACAGCCTATCAGGCAGGCCTGTATTGTCTTCTCGCTGCCTGGTCCTCCCACATCTGTCTGTATCCATTGTTTGTCTCTTGATTTATACTTAGATCTTTAGAGCAGATAATCTTTTTGTTGTACATTTAGGGCACTGTGGGTGTCAGACACTTTGAAGTTTTACTTCTGTCATTCTACGTTGAACAGTTTGGTTGTACACAGCATTTAGTACATAGGGTCCTGGTTCATAACTAGCGCTTCTAGGTGCTACAATGATACAAATAATAAATAATAAGAAAAAGTATATATATGGTTTGTATTTCCTTTGAAGTGACTCTAGTCAGTGGTTTATCTATATTGTAATATGACCAAGAAAATATATTTGCCTTTTGAATTTATCTCATCTCCAAGTCTCTAATACACAGGAGGAAGCCAAGGCTAGTGATTCAACCTTAGCCCCTTTTTTCTTCTTCTCTTTTTAAACTCTTTTTGCAATGATCTATGACATAGCATGTACGATATTAGTGGGGATTAGGAGGAAAATGTCCCCAGCAGAAGAAAATTTGATGCATAAGAGACAAGAAATTCATTTAAATTTTCACTCTGTAAATCCTGTCATTTTATATACTGAATAAGAGAGCCTGTTACGCAGCCAGCATCAGAGAATCAAAAGCAATATACATTTTAGATTCTGACCCTTTAAATAGAAAATAAGCAGGAAGCCACATATTTAGACTGAAAATATCCATAGAACTACTTACAATTAATAGATTTAGTGCAACATCTTGTTATATTGTGACCTTTCTAAGACAAATATATATCCTATTTGAAGCAAAAAATATCAGACTGCAAACTGAATTAACATAGAAATCAGGGTTTACTTATTACATAAACACTGAGTGAGACCTGTTTAATGTTTTAAAGATAACTGACTGCATATGTCTTCATTATAACATTCCAAACATCATTTGAAATGAACATCATGTAGGAAGTCTGAGGGAAACAATAATGCAATTTGTACAAAACCATTCTTAAATTTCATGTCACTTTGCATCATCCATTTGTATTCAGTTATAAGTTACTGTAATATATTTCAGGTGATAAGCAGACATCTCTTTAGTAATGGGTCACGCAATACAATTCTTACTACACATCTAAAAGTACCTTCCCCCTACACTTCTATTAGTGTAAATTATTTATTTGATGTTTTAAATTTGAATATTTTTATTTTCCTAATTTCTAGGTGTATCATAGCTTGTGTCTTCTTGATTTCTCTTTTGGTGCAGGGCAGTTACAATATATACCTTTATTTCTATATATAAAAACTATTACTATTTTTAAAAGATTCACTTAATTTCTAAAAAATGCACAGTGAACAGTGTGCACAGTGGATTGAAAATGCCATATTTTGTTTAGGAACAAACCAGGACCATTATTTGTTAAATTCTTATTGAGATCTTTTAATTCAAAGAATCCTAAGATTATTATTGAAGGGACAAGTCTTTGCAATTAGTCCATATTAGCAATTTGTTAATTAATTACCACAGGTATACTCATTAGCAAGCAACACCATAACACTGCTCTTATTAACAGAGGACCTCTTACTTTGTCATTGCTCCTTGCAAATCCAGTACAAGCCTTCCGGGAGCAATCAGTTTTAAGAGGATTATTATTATGACAAACCATAATCAATTATTTTAAAAAATCAATAATAGCTTTTTACCCCTATTCAGATGAATTAATTGCTAGGAAATGAATGATTCCCCAGTAATCAGAATGAAAAATACGGTTGTAAATTCATAGATTTTCAGATTCCAAGACTAGAAGGAAACTTTGTGATCCTTTACTCATCCTTACTGTCTAATACAGGCCATAGAACTTCCCCAAACTAATACCTAGAATATATTTTATAGATTGTAATCAAGTCAATTTAAGTCGACTTGGGGGAGACCCTACAAAATCGGCCTAGAGCATCCACACTGGATGCCTAGGTTGACTTCTAGGGGCAAGGTGGACCTGGGACAGGTCCACGGTGGCAGGGGGGCACCCTTTGCCAAGTGCCAGGGGACTCAGCCTTTGTCCTACTGTATCTTGGTACAATGGAGCAAAGGGGGACAGGGACCCTGGCAGGGCATAGGGACAGGTTTGATACCTCCGTCTTATACCCCAAAAGTTCCAGAGACATGTCAATCAAAAGTATTACATAGGTGATCAAGTGCAAACAACTGTCAAGCAAAGGTAAAGGTTACAAGGAATGTCAAAACAGGAAGCAGATATGTGACTTTGAGTAGTTAGTCTGGCAGACATGCTGACTGTCTTCTTTTCACCCTTGCACATCAAGAATAGGGCACAGAAAGAAGAGTTTAAAAGGGTACTGAGAGTCAGGTTCACCCCCTTCTGGCTTTGCCTTAGCTGAACTAGGTCACACAAAAGAAAATATATTAAATGACTATTCCTAGAAATAAGCAAATAAACAATAAGGAGGATAATTGATAGTTCATCTCAATAGTTGACAGTGACTTAGGTACCTGGTGATTTGTTAAAATACCCCTCCTTCAGTGGTCTTCCCAGTGCCAAATACAGAAGTACAATAATTTCTCCATGCCTACTTACAATTCTGCCAGTTTATACATCCAACAATGGCTACAGTATCAAGGGAACACAACCCCATGCTATAAGTGTCTCTAAACTTCTGACTGCCAGAAGCTAGGGTTGGATGACAGGAATGATTGCTTGATAATTGCCTCTTTCTGCTCATGATCTCTGATGCATCTGGCACTAGCCACTGCAGAAGACAGGATACTGGGCTAGATGAACCATGGTCTGACTCAGAATGGCAATTTTTATGTTCTTACAGCAAGAAATATATAGCATTGTCTAAGCAATTACCTTAGTTTGCTAAAATGAAGAGAATTTTACTGAGCACAAATGGGCATTTATTTATTTTGTGAAATATTAATAAACAACATTTGGGCCAGATTCAAAGGGTTTTTTTAGGGGAGAAATGTTAAAAAAAATTCCAATTCACAAATTGAACAGATTTAGTAATACAGTAATTAAGAAATTCCTATATTAAACAAATCTCATAGTTATGTCAGATCACATTTCTGCTTATCTAAAAATGATTTATTGTATTATAGCAATACACAAGTTTGTGGTTCTTATTATGATGTCCCTTAAGTGAATGATATACTGCATTGTTGAATCTGGCCCAAAACATCCCAGGTGCCTGAAAGAGGCTGAAATAGGACAACTAGAAGCAAATTAATCTGAGCGGCAGGGGGGGGAGGAGAAAGGAAATTATAACTGCCGAGCCTCATATTTCCACATTGTAACACTGCACCCTGTACATAGTACGGTGTCAAATACAGTACAGCGTATCACAATGCGATAATGTCTACACCCTATGCTCATCACTCTTACATGGTTATGATATATTTCATACAAAGTATGCTGTGTGGAATATCATTTAAAAACTCATAATCTGCTGTATATTATTATCCAGTTCAAATGTGTGTAACAACACTGCATGTGAAATTATGAGATTTTGCTGTATAATTGTTATTGAAATATGTTGCAATTCTGAGTAATACCCATAAGCCAGTTCCTCAGACACAATGGCACAGCAGAAAAGTACTAAAGAAATGTTACCTGCTTAATTGAAGGATAGGGGAGTTGTAAACAGGAAATGTACTATTAATTTACTCTTTACTATTAAATTGAAAGATAGTTTGTAGTTCACCTACAGAATAGAACCACATTTTTAGTTATTAAACTTGTTTTATCTAAACCTGTGTGTTTGATTTATGTGTTTGGGAAACCTCCATTTGAGACAACAAAGCCAGTACAGAATCATTCCCTTTATTGGAGTGAGGGACTATTTATGAGTTTTTACGGTCCAGTGGGCTGCTGAACGGTACAAGATACACTCAGCTGGAAGTGACTTTGCATGCTGGTGACTTTGAGTGATCAGAGCATGGAGAGCTTGCTGTTGACTAGAGAAGCAATGTAAAAGACATCCCACACTGGAGAACTAAAGGGACGTAGAAGTTCAGGTTGCACCCTGGAGAATGTCACACACATAATTCAGTGCAGTTGTACCACAGGGCATTTCAACCTTTCATTCAGGACTAATGTGCTATATAGATACACTGGCATTTGACTATGTTCTTTTTTAAATAGGATCTGCCTCCACATTTCCATAACTGTGGAGCAAATGGTGGTGCAAATAACTTGCTTCACTTGGAGCTGACTTTCTTGGACACTGATTTCTGTATTTTGGCATTTTCAGCAGAAGCTTATTGTATTTTTTTTTTTTTTTTGTGCTGGCATTTTTATTATACAGCCAGGGTTCCCAGGTGATTTTAAAAATTATTCTATATAAGTTTAAATCACCATTCAGAACATGTTTTATGAACAATCACGCGAGTGTGCATGAGCATCAGCACAAGTGGAGCTTGAAGTCATAGCTTTTAGAATTCCAGAAGTGGTAGCAGCAAGAACATCAGCATGGAAAGCAAACAAGAAGTCCTGCGGCACTTTTAAAAACCAACATATGTATTTATCTCATGAGCTTTCATGGGAGAAAATCCCACATCGAAGCATCTGACGAGCTGGGATTTTCTCCCACCAAAGCTCATGCGATAAATAAATTTGTTAGTCTTTAAAAGTGCCACAGGAGTTCTTGTTTGCTTTGCTGTGCTAGACTACACAGCCATCCCTTTACATGTACGTGTTTTGCCAATGCTGTCCCATAATTTGAGGTGCGTTTAAGATGATTAGAGCACAGTCAGTCCATGCCTCTGGCTAGCAAATAGGATTGCAGGGAAATTAATATTTTTTTTAAAAATAAGTCAATGTTCAAATGTATTCAAGGGTTTAACTTCAGCCAAAACCAATCCTTTTTCCAACTGAGCCTCGGAATGTAGGCTCATACAGAGCTATGTAGCCACTGAATTGTGTAAAAAAAGCAAAAACAAAAAACCTCAAGGGTAGTAGCAATATTAATTATGAATTTCCCTTACATTCGTTTATTTTAATGACATGTTTAGTTTTTCTGTAAAGTTTATATTCACCTAGTTATCTTTTACAACAAACTAATAACATTTTAGAAAAAAATATATGTGAAAAAAAATCTCTTCATGCTTTAATGGCATTTTCCGTCCCTTCTGGGTAGCCTACTAACAAAAGCAACTCAAATGGCACCCTCTCTTTTCCCTGTGCCATGTAAAGTACTCTCTACTGGTCCAAGGATTTATATATTGATAGATGGTAGCTGTGAATAGGCTGGGGGTGTTATGGGAAAATAGATATGAAACCCACAATGTCCTTCTTAGAAAGAAAGAAAGAAAGAAAGAAAGAAAGAAAGAAAGAAAGAAAGA
>ML685802.1:10334096-10399136 GCA_007922175.1 Pelusios castaneus | reverse complement strand
AGAAAGAAAGAAAGAAAGAAAGAAAGAAAGAAAGAAAGAAAGAAAGAATAGACTAAGGTATTGGGTACACTAAGGATTTGCTATGATAAAAGCTGCTAGTGGCCACTCACTAGCATACGCCTTGGAGCAAATGCCTAATGTAGACAAAATAAACTGCTATAAAAAGCAATTTGAATGTGGGTGTAGATGAAACAGCTGGGTGGGATCTTCCTTAAATGCAACCTCAGTCCTCTCTTTTTCTGTCTCATCCCCTTTCATGGTTTCCCCCATTACAGATCGTGATGTTCATTAACTTTTCTGTTGTATACTTGAGAATCACTGTTCAGCATGCTTAAAAAGCAATTTTTCCTCATATACTATAGGGCAATCTATAATCACAGGAACTTGTACTTATTTTAAATGAAAAAAACAACACTACAGTAGTTGTGCAGAATTTAAGAAATTTTATTGTTCTTGTTCTAAACTGACAAATCTAAAATAATTTCTTTTCTCCCTCCTTTTCCAGTTGTACTTTCACTCTCTGCTTAGTAGGTCTTTTTAAAAAAAAAAAATCCTCTGTAAATTGACCCAGCAGTCCTAGATAGGCTGCAGACTCCTGTTCATGATAAATATGTTTCTGGAAAGATGTTACAGAAGCTGCTAATGACATTTACTGAAACTCATGTTTTATAAACTGAACACACTCTATTTCTTTAACTCAGAGTTATTCTTAGGTTATTAAACGATTTATGGCAATGGATAATGATCATCTGATAGGACTTGTGTCTGTGAAGATCATAGAGACCTTTGATTTAATAAATCATGCTATGGTGGGAAGATTACATTTATGCTGTAGATTGCTTTAAAACTAAACAACGGAAGAAAGTTATTTTTTTTCTTGTTAGACCAACTTTGAGATTGACTTTTCCAGTCTCAAATTCCATAGTTATTTATTCTTGAATAACTTTCTTTCAGTTAATGCTTAGATATGTCAAACAAGGATTTAGTTAATACATTACATTACTTGAATTAGAAAATTGTGTAACATTTAATATGCAGGATGACAAGTCACAAAAACCCTGGATTTACATTGTGCTCCGTAAGACACATAGGGTGCATCCACACTAGTAAATTAAGTCGAGTAAAGCAGGCTTAAATAGACTTAATTTATTCTGCGTCTACATTGGAGCCTTAAATTGACTTAAATTGCTGCTTAAGTCAACTTAATAAGACCTAGTTTTACATCGACTTAAGGACACCTTAGGTAAGGTAAGGAGAAAAAGAGAGGACACACAAGGTAAGTCGACTTAGGGCAGGGGAAAAAGGGAGCTCCTGCTCCCTTCTCCCCAGGAAGCCACTAGTGGCTTGTCCTGGGGAGATCCAGTCCCAGGCGGGGCTGGTTCTCCCCAAGACCCACAAGCCGTTAGCGGCTCATCCCGACTCCCTTCTCCCGGGACTGCTCAGGTCCTGGGGAGAAGGGAGCATGGGGCTCCCTTCTCCCTGGGACCCCAGCGGTCCTGGCTGAAGGGAGCCCCACTGCTCCTTTCTGCCCGGGACCCGAATGGTCCTGGCCAGAAGGAAGCCTGTGGCTCCCCTCTGCCCAGGAACCCCGCAGGAACCCTCTGCCCAGGAACCCCGCAAAAAGGGAGCCGGGACCCATGCGGGGGTCCCAGCCAGAAGGGGAAGAGCGGTTTGGGCCAGGAGGGAGCTCCGCGCTCCATTCTCCCCCAGACCACTCTGGGGCTTTTTGTCTTGGGGAGAGCCAGCCCTATGTAGGGCTGGCTGTCCCCAGGACAAGCCCCCTTAGCCTGGGGAACCAAGGCTCCAAAGGAGCCTCGCCTTCCCCTGAACCTAACCAGTTGACTTAGAGAGTCTAGTGTAGACTCTCTAAGTCGACTTACTAAGGCTATTTTTAAGTTGACTTAAGAGTCCTGTGTGGACTCTCTAAGTCTACTTAATAAGGTTGACTTAAAGATGACTTAGTAAAGTCGACCGAAATTTCTAAGTGTAGACATGCCACTTAGACTGAGATACGTGACCCAACCTGGCTGTAACCTCAGTTTCCACATCTGCTAAGTGGGAGTAACAATATTTCCCTGTCTTACAGATGTAAATATCTTAAAAGGGGCCTATGACGCAAAAAACAAAATTCAGCAACATTTGTTTGGTTATTTCAATATCTATTTATAGTACAGAGTGATACCTCCAACTATCTGTCTGTCTCGCTTTCTCTCTCATATAAAGAAGCATAGATTTTTGGAAGAACTGAAAAATGTCAGTGTGGGCTGAGGGCTCCAAGCTAAACTGACATTCTTCTTCCCCTTGCTTAGTGAAGTCAAATCCATTTGAACAAGAAGGAAGAACTGACATTCCCTTCACTTTTCTGACATTAATATTTCAGGAGCTCCAAAGATGCTGAAAGGAAAAATGCACACCTGCTGTATCTAAAGATAAAAGGGCGCAGAAAAACAGAAAATTTGTGAGATCATATCTATACATCATAAAAATCAGTCACAGACAATCATTTTTAACTTGGCATGTCACTTTTCATATATAGAAGGCACTATGGAGATACCAGGTATCTTTATCAATTATACATCTACACATAATATTCTACTATAAATAGTTGAGTTGTAACACTGTTGCACCTGCTGTGCCTTTAGAATATAAAGGCGTTGAAGCTCTGAGCCTCATGATTCAACATAATGCAACATTTGCAAAAGCATTATGTGAAAGGTAAAAATGAAATAATAATAGTTTTAGTTTACACCTAATTACGTGTTGCCAGACAGACTAAAATAAAAACCTGATTGTATCTCACATTCAAGTGAAAAGTACATTAATACAAACTGGACATACAGTAAGATGTTATTACTTGACTTCAACCCTTTCTATCCACTAAAATATGATTTTAAAAGATACAGTAAGAAAGCCTTTACCAAGCCATCTGGATGTATTTAATTTATATTGTGAAAGGTCCAAACTTGTAAAGCAGAACATTAGGGAGACAAAGTGGGGGAAGGAATATCTTTTATTGGACCAACCTCTGTTGGTGGGAGAGACAAGCTTTCAAGCTACACTGAGCTCTTTTTCTAGTCTGGGAAAGGTACTCAGAGTGTCACAGCAAAATACAAGATTGAACAGATAGTTTAACATTCATAGTTAGCCCATATTTTA
Organism: Pelusios castaneus; assembly: GCA_007922175.1. NCBI lineage: Eukaryota > Metazoa > Chordata > Testudines > Pelomedusidae > Pelusios > Pelusios castaneus. Next base: position 10,395,980 of record ML685802.1, on the reverse strand, counting down.
AGAGACTTTTCAGGGTGAAGTGGCCCTTTAACACCCCTGTAGGCATAAGCCAAAAAAAAGAGAGTTAGTAGGTTATAAATTGCTGTGATAAGCCATAAACCCACTGTTTTTATTAAGATCATATTTTTTAGTGTCTAGTAAAGTTATGAATTTAAGCCCCGAGACCAATCATTTGAAAGTGTTATGCAGATTTCCTTTGAGGATGAGAACTGATTGGGCAAATATAAAGCGATTGCTTTGTGGAAAGTGTTTATCCATTAGTGATATGGTGTTTTTGTCTTTCGTCGTTTTCTTGTGTGAGTTCATTCAAGAACGTAGTGATTATCTGGTTTCATCCATGAAGCTGTTATTGGGGCAGATAGTGCACTACGTAAATCAGAACATGCCAGCTCCAGATAAAAGTCTCTATTCCAGATGAGGGAGGACCATAAAATATCCTTTTTCTTCACTTTCTGGTATTGCATATAAAGAAGCTATACCATTTATAGTCTGGCTATACTCCAGAAATATCTAGATGAATTGATGTACCCCTTGTTTGAGAACCACTGCTCTAGCTTAACCAAAAGTTTTGGTCCTGATGCAAGTGTTACTGAATGAAATTCTGTGACCTGTGTTATTTAAGAGATTAGGTTGGATTAACATAATGGTCTCTTTTGGCCTTAAAATCTATTAATTCTCTCTCTTTTATTCATTATCCTCTTTTTACTTAATATTGGAATTACACTAGGGTACATTAAAATTTACCTTATTATTACATTCACCTTATTTTTTTATCATTCCGTGTTATCAGAAGAAAATCTGATTGTTATGAAATCATTAAAGGTGACATTCAGTAACTTAATAATAGAAACCATAGGAGCTAGCAAACAGGAGCAGTAACAGGGGAGTTTTGCGAGAGAGTTCTCCAGGTAAGGGAGAACTGACTATGTGACCCTGGGGGTGAGTTTGTTGTCTGTAATGTTTGTGGTGTGCTTGCTGCTTAACTGAAGTATATCATGTGATGTGTTTATTTGGGGGATTGTCTACTCATCCTAGCAGCCTGCTAGACAAGACTGAGAGCTTCTTAAGAAGATTTTGATTCCCACTCTCTTTAGCACCTATCAACCCTTAAGCAGGGAGCAAGCCAACTGAGGAAGAACCAGATGAGAGATCCAAGACTAGATAAATTCTTGAATGGTAGGTCCCTCAATGGCTATTTGCCAGATGGGCAGGGATTGCTATTTTCCAGAAGCTGGGAATGGGCAATGGGATGGATCATTTGAGGATTACTTGTTCTGCTCATTTCCTCTAAAGCACCTGGCATTGGCCACTGTCAGAAGATAGGATACTGGGCTAGATAGACCATTGGTCTGACCCAGTATGGCCATTCTGATGTTCTTAACTTATATTAGTGAGTCCATTAAAGATGGGCTGTTTCTATCTATTACAAATTCAGTCACACCTGAAATTGGGGCTTAAAAAATTTGGATCAAACATCAAAACAGATTAAATGAAAAATTGTGAAATTTTATTTAAAAAAATGTTCAATCAGTGAATTAAGAAAGTTTTGTATTCACAAATATTTCTCTGAATCCACATTTGCTGAATTTCATTAAAATTTCTCTAAAATTCAGCTCATCTCTAGAAATCACATTACACTTTTAGGGAAATATCAAACTTTTCCAAGATAAAAAAACAAAAACAACTCACCAGCCAACGTTTTGCAAACAAATGCATTCATAGTGCTTAAAATGTCTCCTACAAGAAGTCTGACCAATCTGAATTGCTTCTGTACTTGTTTTATCCCTTTTAGCGAACTGATTTCGAAGGTTGTCTGGGTCTAAAACACTTGGATTTTTTATATTATTTTTCAATCAAGACTAAAAGAAGATCAAATCAAAACCCATACACAGCAGCTTTTCAACTGCAGGTGGGATTCAAGCCTGTAACTGTTGGGCTCCCAAGATCCTGCCCTAACCCCATACCACAGGGCCTGATGCCTGGTGTGCTTTGTGCTGAGTGCAGGTTGCCATTCAAACATATAAACATTAAGCCATTTGCTGGAGAAAGATGGGAGAGCACAGGTCATACATACAGACAGACAAAGTGAAGTTAATATAAAGGCTGTCTAATAAAACCAATATTAACAGAATTTTTCCAGCTATATCACCCACAAGATTTTCTCTCTTTCCTTTCTAGGGACAAAACAATCTCCCAAGTGGACAAGACAAAACTCAAAATAGAGTACAAAATAAACTTTTCTGGCAAGTTTTCAAGTATTTATAGAGTCAGATAAGTAGTATTTCTTGCAGTCTACCCAACCTAAACAAAAATCTGGAAGTGCTAAAATGCACAAAAGTAAAAATTACCCTAACATTTTCATGCATACAAAAAAAGTGTTTGGTTTGAGTGGAGGGGAAGTTCAAGTCAGTTCTTTTTTCATTAAAACCAATTTCCCCTTTTCTAATAAATAGTTCAATCCTCCCAGATCCATATAAATATATATATAAAAAGAAGAAACCAATCATTTTATATTATTCATAAAGCAATAGGGAGATGTAATTTCCAAAAGGGCCCTGTGACTGGCATTCTGTAACCTGAAAGAACATATACAAATCTATAATTTGCTTCCTTTTCATAAATTCCCCTTATGCATCCTAAAAAATTAAAATAGTTTTAGAACAAATCTTCAAGTTTGCAACATCAGGATAAATACAGCATCTAACAGAACAGCTGTTATTTTATAATTCATACTCAGTAATATCTATAGGGATGCTGTGGGTTAACATTTTCTACGTGAAGATTGGTACTATGATGAAAGTCCTTTGTTTCTTTCATTGTGAGCCATTAAAGAGAAATAACATTCCAAATATTAATTCCTTTCATTCTGCATTGACTTTGAAGTTCATTTATCTGTGTCTTAATTTGTCATGTATCACACTACAGCTGAGTCTGCTTAGGAGGCCTATGGAAGCCTACTTCTTGCAAGAGGGGGATGATTCACATGAGTAGACCTGTAAGAAATAATAACTATGACAAGGGTAAAGCAAACTTTAAGATGATGCATGCCAGTGTTCTTGTAGTGCCATAATTTCTCATAGGAATTGGTCTGCCAAATGACATAGTAATGCTCCATGTGCTAAAGTCAGTGCACATCTTTGCCATGCAGGAAAAATAACAAACAAAATTTCATTCCAGAGTCTGACATAAGGTGCTGCCAAGCATAGAGTTTACCCTTGTAAAAATGGCAGTGCTTCCCTACTAGCAAAAACATCTGGGGAAAAATAAAGAACTAGTCTCGTTATCTCCTACGTATACTATGATCTGGTTGGAACTGTGCCCAAAATATTAGCATTGAAGCTGAATGACCACTTCTAGCCCTGATAACCCTGCAGAAGTTTAAGTCTAAAATTTTAGACTTAAGCTTGCTTAAATCGACTTAATTTAATCTGCACCCACACTACATTTTCCTTAAGTCGACTTAAGCAACTGCTTAAGTCGACTTAAGGAAAATTTAAGTCAACTTTATAAAACCTCGTTTGAAGTCAACTTTGCTGGCTAAGTCAACTTTAGAAAGTCGACTTAGCCAGTGTGGACGTGGAGTAGCCCTAAGTTGACTTTAAATTGACTTAGGGGGCTTTAGGGCTTCCCCACTGCCCTCCCTGCCAGGGTGGCTGGCACAGCCAGAGCCTGGCGTGCCGCCCAACAGGGCAGGACAGAGCCCTGTCCACCCTGTCCCTATGCCCTGCCAGGGTCCCTGTCAGACTCAGCCCCCATTGTTCCAAGGTACAATGGCGCAAAGGCTGAGCCCCCTGGCACTTGGCAAGGGGTGCCCCCCACCACCACCAGGGACCTGTCCCAGGTCCACCTAGCCCCTACAAGTTGACCTAGGCGTCCAGTGTGGATGCTCTAGGTCGATTTGGTAGGGTCCCCTCTAAGTCGATTTAAATTTTGAGTGGGGACATGCTAAGTCGATTTAAATTAACAAGTATGGACATAGCTACTGTGACCTATGGAAATTACATGCAGCTTTTAAGCTTTACTTAATGAAACTACCAGCTACAATCCAACAGACATCACTAGCATCAATGTAGGGCTACAGACCACCGGTATATGGGTTACCAATTAAGATCAAATTCTTTTATTTTTTTTCTTAAGTGAATGTACTTTCTATGGAAGATTCGTTACGCTAAAAGCTGAAATCGACAGTTCCCCCACAGAGCAAATACAGCACAGGTAGCAACTGCACAAGCTTCCCCGTAGTACATGTTGTATAAGCTTAAGCCTTCCTCTGAAAGGATCAACTTTAAAGGTTTCCATATCAATTATTTCCTCCAATTTTCTGTTGGACTGAGATCATCAACTTGTTTCACATAGGTCACTAATGATCATCAAAGGGTAACAACTTTCAATCACTACTTCATTTCATTTTAAAAAGTGAAATAGTGGTGAAAGGCTCCATAATCTGAAGTATCTATTGCCTCTAATTAAATCTCCACTCTGCCTTCTGTAACAGAGTTAGGATTTTTGTAACCTCTTTCCTTTTCATTTGGCAATTCAGAATGAATTGGCTAACAAAACCATGTTAAAGTATGAAGTACCAGGGCTGATAGCCAAAACAGGCAATCTTTCAATAAAATTAGTTACTGAAGCAGATCTGCAGGCTAATACGTTTTGTTCCTATCGTGAAACAAGATTCAAAGGATAACCTTAATAACTGTCAACTGCCTTATTTCCCAAACCAGATAAATTAATTAAAAAGAAAATGATAAAACACTCAGAGGAGCATGACATACTGATGATAAACCAGCATGGTTTTGACAAAGGAAAATCGCGCCTCTAGTCTATTAGAATGCTAGTAGAATTCTTTGACTTTATCCACAAAATATTGTGCTAGATCTGGATAGAACATGGGTTTGATGTACTGTGGCAGTTCCTATAGTTCTATAAGCATTCAATTAACATTTCCTCAAACAAAAGTAACCTTTGAACATAGAGAAGCTTTTAGTACTGACCCAAGTCTGCCCCGCTTTAAGTGAAGTCTGGTCTATGCTACTGGAAATGTGCATATTTCACTATGTAGCTTGCGTATCCTCCCATCAGCTTACTAATTTTCACTTACTGTTTTCACTGCACTGCACTGACAGGAAACATGCTCTGGTAAAGGCAATATTACTCTTTTCTGGGGGTGGATTAAATGCATTGGCTGGAGAACACTTCTGGGATTGATTTGAGTAAGTCTCCACTTCCCACTGCATCATTCAATGGAGCCCGATATAGCACCTGCTGTGTAGACATATTCTGCAGTGGTTAAAGTATAATTTGATGGGCCCCGGAACCCTCCTAATCCCCGGGCCCCCTTCATGCAAGCCCCAGCCCAGATAGGCATTTCCAACCACTTCTCAGTACCATATGCATCGGTTATCATTCCATAAACATATTTATAATTTTATATGTGTTTATGTCTATATCAATTATTGTCACAAACTAGTAAACACTGCATAACACAATAAGTATTGTGATCTTTATATTCCCGATATACACATTTCACTTCATTAAATGCAATGCCAAACTTGGAACACAAAAATTTTAGGTCACTTTCACCAAATTCCAGTGACAGCTCTGTAGCGAAATGGGATGGGTCAGGTGCTTCATCAGCACTGGTTAGATGTTTTTCTGAGTTTGGCAACAATCTAGCATTCATACAGACCACTAAGGCCTGGTAAAACTGACATTTAGAAATTTCAATTTGCTTGCCAGCAATCACAGACATGTTTACACATACACCTTTAAAGCAACCTGCAGCAATTGCCTCGCAAGCCTCTTGGTAGAACTCTGAATCACACTTTCTGCAAGCTATAAACACCTTACTGCCTAACATGACAGAGGCTTCATCTACACCTAAACCAATCCAATTATCCTGGAAAAATTCCTCCATGAACCCATGTGGTGTCAAACACCGCAGCAAAGCTAATACTATGCCATCATCAGCATCATCATTGCTGCCTAATTCAACCAGATCAAGAGAAAATGTAACAGGACCAATTTTTGCATCAAAAGTTATGTGCAAGTAAATTACAAGACAAGAAATTTTACTTAAACTTTTACTCATCATTAAAACAGAAATTTGATATTGCTAAGAAATGACACAAACACACACTATGTTTCATCTCCACAGATATACGGTCTATTATGTCAGCACAAACAACATTGCTATGCAAAACATGACCCATATCAACACCATTTAACTGCTGTAAAGTAATAAGGTCTGGAAGGTGAGTGACCACCACCCAAATAAAAGATGTAAAATGTATGCTAACTTAATAACACTATTTAAGACAAGGATCTCAAATTCAAGTCTCCACGAGGGCCAAATGAGGACTAGGATATTGGCCCAAGGGCCACGTCACTGAAACCTTTTCAAACAAGGAATGATTAGAACTAGAGACAGCACTTCTGGATAGCCTTAGAACATCTTTCTAGGGGCCTGAACAAAACACACATTTACTTTTAGAATTGCTTCCATTCAAGGGGGGTAGCCATGTTAGTCTAGGTCAGCCAAACAAACAAGGAGTCCTGGGACACTTTTAAAGACTAACAAATTTAAAAATAAACAAATACATTTATTTGTTAGTCTTTAGATGTGCCACAGACTCCTTGGTTTGTTTCTCCCCCCTCCCCCCCCCACCCCCCCCGATTCAAGATAGTGATATCATTAGAAAGACAGAGAGAAAGCAAATAAACACACTTAAAATTTTGCATTATAAATCAGTAGTTCCCAACCTTTTAGGTTGAGGACCCAAAACACAGATTTTAAACCCTGAAGGGCCAGCAGTTTATTTAGGTTTTTGATTAAAATTAATTTTTAAAAAGTTTTTTTTTAAAATAAAAGAAAGAAAGAAAGAAAGAAAGAAAGAAAGAAAGAAAGAAAGAAAGAAAGAAAGGGCTGCATGCATTCCCAGGACCGGAGGGGAGGCCAGCAGCTATAGCCTGGCTCCCAGCTGCCAGACCGGGCAGGCTCGGCTGGGGTGGGCCCCCCAGCATGAAGGCCCCTTGGGAACTCTCCCCATGCCCCCTTACAGCCACTGAAGCCGAGTCCCGTCCCCGCCTGGGCACCCCCTGGCTTTCCCGTTCCCTGCCTGGCCCACCCATTCCCACCGGCTCCGCCGTTCTCCATCCCACCTGGCCCCGCCGTTCCCCCCGGCTCCCTGCCCGGCGCCACTGTTCCCCATTCCCGGCCCAGCCGTTCGTCCCGGCTCCCTGCCCGGCCCCGCTGTTCCCCCTGGCTCCTGGTTCAGCCCCACTGTTCCCCGCCTGCTCCCTGTCCAGCCCCACTGTTCCCCGCCTGCTCCCTGTCTGGCCCCACAGGCTCCCTGGCCCCCTATTCCCCGGACTACCCCCCTTAGCTGGCTGGAGCTGCAAGGGCGTTCAGTTGCTGCTTGGCCAGGCCTCTCCCGCCCTGAGCACTCTCTGTCTGAGCATGCTCAGGGCAGGAGATTTGAAACTCCCCAGCCTGGCCTGTCCTGGCCGCTGCTCCCAGCTGACCAGCCAGCTGCCAGAGCAGGGCAGAACGTGCATTCCGCCAGAGTTTTCTCTTCTTCTGGGCCCCGGAACGTTGGCCCGGCAAATTTGGGGGCCCTGGAACGGTGTTCCGGGGCGTTCCGGTATACTTTAACCCCTGATACTCTGAATAGCAAAACTCCCATTGCCTTCAATGGGGGCTGAGTTAGACTGATGCTAAGTGTTTTTAAAACTCCACTCAGAGTACACCTATTCCAGGATGACTCTTTGGAGCTCAATTAAATCTTGGGAAACACCATCCAATTTCATCCTGTTACTATAGGATTTTGAGGGGAATTACAGTATACAGAACAGGAGAGATGCATGTTTGATGAGTGTAATTGGCGTTTTCCAGTTCCCTCTCCCCAGCAATTACTCAGCCAATTTCTACTAGCTTTCAACCAGCAAAGTATTCATTTCTAGTTCAAACGTCGTTACATTTTGCTATGCAAATGAATGAATGTTCAAGCAATGAGCCCTCAGTTAGGTACTGATCCAGCACAGCACTCAAACATGTGCTTAAATTTAGATACATGATTTTAGGCATATGTGCACTGAGGTGCGGGCGTGTGATGACAGCACTTGTAGGTATAGCAGTAACAGTGACACCACAACCGCACAAGCAGTGGCTGTTTCATTATGTACACAGGGTCCTGGTGGGCAGAGGTACCCGCCAGTGTTTACACAGCTTCTCAACCTAGTGTGGATCTGGCTAGATCAACCAACCTCCCGCTTCTAATGCAGATACACCACTCAATGTTTTGTTGAATCGAAGCCCCAGTCCTCAGCTGGAATGAAATTTTCTAGAATGTTATGCCTCTCCTTTGTTACACATACATATGAACAAATACATGAAATGAGAGAAAATGTGGGACATAGAATTCAAATCTGACCACAAGAGGAGCTGATGGAAGTTCGTCGCCTTTGAGGAATCACATCACTCATTTAATAGCAAAATACAGATTTAGGAGTCTAACGGACATCTATTTTTGTAAATCTTGGCCAAAATATGTATAAGATTAATTTGGTGAATATGTAGTCCTCTCTATGGCTGCAATCAATGAAAGCATAAAGATTTTTGCCTGGCATCTACCAAACTAGGATTCTTAAGTTAATTGTCAAGAAAGAAACTTAAGGATATTTGCTATTGCTTTGTTTAACTAACTTTTGCTCTCTGTTGTTTGTGCACATATGCTATAAGATCAATAAAATCTACATACAATACATAAATAAAAACAAATATGAAGAAAGTCACAACTTTTTGGCATTAAAGTGGCCACCACAAACTTACATATATAACAATAGATTGTTTCATTTTTTTGTGTCTAACATTGTGTCTCTTGCCAAGAGAATTGATACTGAACGTGTCCTGCCATTATGTTTGATACAAATTCTATAAGAAATAAAAGAATGAAGTGTATAAATACTGAAGATTAAAACATTCAATGAAAGATGGTAGCATAATATTCTGCTTTGACTTTTCAGCATTCTTTATTGCTATTAACTGTGTATTTCATCTCTTCCATGGCTCTGTGAATCTGAAAACAGAAGAAAACTGAAATAGTCAACCAGTCAAATGATGAAGCTTTATAGAGATCAAAGCAATCCAGCACTCAATTATGTAATTTATAAAATACAAGAGTCATCAACATTTAAAATCTTTATTTTTGTGACAAAAAGCATATAAAGAACAGAAAATCGTCCAATATAAATCATCATTCAGGAGAATAATTGTAACAAGAATGAAAAATAGACCCAATGTCTCCAATGCTCATTGTGATCTTTAAATTGTAACCTTATGGTCCTCTTTCGAAACCAAACAGAAAATAGGCAAGATGTGAAAATTGTTTAATGAAAGTTTTTCTTTTAAAAAAAGAAAAACCTACTATATCAAATGGAGTAATGTATACAGCATGCTTGTCATAGAAAATAATATGAGCCTTATCTGGAGCCATCATTAGCAGAACAGGCAAAGCAACAGGAAAAAATTATGAATATTTACTATGAACATTTCATGAAATTCATACATATGCATGATTTATTTGCAAATAGTTTGTTCAGATTTTTAAGGCTCTGGTTATAAAATGCAGGTTTTAATGGCTTAATAGAAATGTTAATGAAACACAAAAACTATCCTCCACAGAAAGATATACTTCAATGAACATATTCTGATTCAAATTAGCAGAGTAAAAGTATCTTGTACCATGTAGTGAGATACTGAAATCTGTGTGCTTACTTCTGGAATAAGGAGCAACTCAGCATAAGTAAGGTGATCAGAAACTGGGCCCGAATAACCTATAGAAAGTTATATCCTTCAGCACAGATTACACAAACAAACAACAACAACAAAACCAGTTCATTTTAAAATCAGTTGTATACTTGGAAAAAGAGGTTAATGAAAACTTCTTTAAAAAGTAGGTTAACTGAGTTCTTATGTAGAAAACCATAGCAATTCAGGAAAAAAATAGCCATAAATAACAAGCTGACAGCCAATACTGTAGTTTACCACATTTTGTACTCTAGAATCTTCTAAAGCACTAAGTTTTTCTATGATCGTGTTCAGAACATCGCTTAAACAAACACTGTTGTGCTGTCACATCTTCCTCTGAAAAGAAAACAAGAGAGCAGTAACTGGGGAAAAGGAACAAACCTTGAAAAGCCAAAGTAGATCTTAATGAATCGTTTTGACTTCTGCTATTTCTTGTGTACAGAGCATTTATGAGGGAGGAAAAACACACGGGGGTTGTGATGGTACAGAATACTGTGGGCAACTCTGGATCTTCGAAGTATTGACAGGCTTCTAGGCACCAAGATCAGTGAGCAAAAGATAGTAGAGAAAACAGACAGTTTAAATTAACAGCCAATCTAATTCTTACAAAACTCCAGTTGAACTTAACACCCATATAACTCAGCCTATAATGTGTATTGGATATGTATTTCAGAAATAAAGACATTTGTCAACCTTTAAAAGCCCCCAAGAGCCTCTTTCTATTTATTTCCACATTGCTCACCCTGTTTACTGCATTGAAAATCATTCCAAATTAAAGGTCATAAAAAGGGAAAAGTTAACAAGGGTTTTGACATAATAAGGAGTATGAACCCTGTAAAATAATTTATTTGGCTTCTGTTCTGGTTGCAAGCAACTAAAACCAGAGAAAAGAAAAAAATATTTCAATTCTAAAAAGAGGCAGAACAAAATTAAGCTATCTGGTGCAGTAGGTTATTGCACTCCAGTTTTTTAATACCTTCTAAATCCTGCTTAGGGCATAAGTGAAATCTTAGCTCAAGTTGTAAAAAACTCAGAGGCTTTATGTCATACAGTTCATATGAAATTTTTGTTCAGTGTCCCTCCACAGGGATCTCTACCTAATTTCATTCTGAGTTTCATGGTGTAATAAATTCAAAAATTCAAAGTAAAACAGCCAAGACTACAAATAATGTATCTTTTTGGCCCCATGTCTTCCTTCTCCTTCACTTTTAATGTCATCAGAGGTCATTAGGTGACACTCTTCCTTAGGAAAGGATAGGGCACATTGTTTAGTGAATTAATCAAACTGGCGTGTATTCATGAAATCTCATTTAAAAATCTCTTAAATTATTATGCAATTTTTGTTAGCCCTTTAGTTTTTGAGATCCCCAAATTTCTAAAATGCATTCACATGGCAGCATGAAAAAAATAATTTTCACCTTCACATTTTTCCTTATGCTGTCTATAAATTAATACTGTGTCATTTTCCTACTTCTTTTTCCATCTGCAATGCATAACTTGCATATGAGAGCTACATGTCATTAGCTCAGATGGAAAAACAACATTATAGCTATATATAACATATTTTTAGCTAGCTTTGAATATACTGTAGCATCTGGATTCAGTATCACATAACCAACAAGCATTTTGTGAGCAATCAGCAAGTGCTCCACAGAATCCCAGTGGTTTATGCCCCACAGTTTGAAAGTCACTGGGATATGGCAACACATAGGAAGTCACATGTACATTTATGTTAGACATGGACAGGGTCCAATCTCCTCCCATTGTACAAAGATGTTATTCCCAATAACAAGAGTTATGCACAATCTGCAGTCTTCTTTAAAGTTATTAGGACCAAATATTAAAATTTGTTTCTTGGAAGCAAGTAGTGCTGCACTTCCGTCTCCCTGCACACACACACACACACACTCCAGTTACTCCTAATCCAAGGAAAATTGAGCTATTTTTATTTTATTTTAAATTATAATTGAATGATAATGCTACTTGCCAGAATGAAGACCCTAAAGACTGAAGCCCTACAGAACCTAATAAATATAAAGCATGTGCCTAATAAATATAAAGTATGTGTAAATTTCCCCATCCTGCCCTACCTGAATGCTTTGAAAGGTAACAAAGTAATGCATAATCCAGACTTGAACTGTCTTTGACCTCTTTATTGAGAAAACTGGTTAATGAAAACTGTGACTGTATCTCAGAAGGTGTGTTTACTTTTCCAGGGTGCCAAGCATTGATGCAGGGCTAGATTAACTAGCCTGGGGGGCCCAGGCTGGCCTTCACCATGGGCCCCCTTCCTGGGACCCCACACTGACACTGCAGGGTCCCTGCCCCCCAGCTTGGCAGCCTGCAAATGGGCCATCACTGGGGGGGTGGGGGCTGCCTACCCACCACCGCCCAGGCCCTGCTCTGGCCAGTCTGCCCCCGAGCACAGGGCCAGCTGGCTTGTGGCATAGCCCCAGCCCCTTGTGCAGCCTCCCCAGGACCATGGGCCCTGGAAGGCTGCTCTGGAGTGGAGGCCATGCCATGAATCAACCGGCCCTGCCACTCCCGGCGGAGGGAACAGGCTCTGGACCTCCCTGCCCCTGGGACAAGACCAGATAGCCAAGGGACAGGGCTGGAGTGCAGAGCCTGGTCTATGGCCCCAGGGCCTCGCCACCCCCATAGCACTGGCAGGGCAAGGTAGGAGCACTCTCAATGCTCCTGTCTCACCAGCACTGAACAGGCTGGGAGGGTTGGCTAAGGGGGAGGTTTAGGTGAATCTGGGGCCTCCCTTTAGGATGCAGTGGCATCGATTGAGCAGGTATGTGTAGACCTGCCCAGTCAATCAGAGAGTGCTCTCCAGTTGACTCAAGTAGTCCACCTTCCCAAAGGCAGCATTGACGGGAGGGCATCTTCAGTGAACACAGAGACTTAAAGACACCACAATATGTCAATGTATGTACGTACATAGGAGACACAAGCTGCATTATGTAGCTTGCGTATCTCCCATTGACAGCCACTCCCAGTGTGGACCAGCCCTTTGAAACCACCTGCTCATTCTTGTTTGAAATCACCAGCTCAACCAGGTCATTTTATCCTGCTCACTAACCCACTGTCAGCTGCTAATGATTTTCCATTATTATTGACCTAAGCTGTATTCAGATGTGAAAGTCATAGGAACCAGTTAACAGCAGGTGGACCGATGTTGTGGCTATAATGCAATCTATTACTGAAAAGGATACATATTATTTTGGACATCAAACTTAGGCTAAAGTTCTCCTCTAAGAAGTTGGGAAAGTGTATCATATTAAGACTATTGGTATTTTTCTACTAAAGAGCAAGATTCTAGTGTTGGGATGATTTTCCTGTGAGATGGAGGTTTGGGGGTTTTTGTTGGGGTTTTTTTTTTTTTTTTTTTTTTTGTTTGGTTGGGTTTTTTGGTATAGTTTAAAATAGGTTTGTTAGGGTATTAGCAAAATTTATTACACCATTAGTTTATACACAATAACTACTTACTCGAAAAAGCAGCATTCATAAAGAATCATTACCCTGAACTAGCAATCAAGAACAAATATATGTGTCCAGGCAGTGTGCACACTAAAATTACCTGGAAATTGTATTAACAACATCTAGTAGTCTGGCCAGGTTGTTATTTTTCATTCAGGCTCATCCATTAATTTGAAATCTTCAGTAAAACAAGAGAAATTTGCTTTGTTATATTAAAACAATTCTAAAATATAATATCTCCTTCAAAGTCTTGCTATAAAAAAGTATATAGTGAGTTTTAATATTGTCTCTCAAATTTATTTGCACTTTGCCGCATTAAACAGATAATCAGAATAAATATAAGAAAAGCAGATTATGCCTGTCTCAGTCCTGGCAATTTGGTTAAAAGCATGGCGTAATAACTGTGTTGCTCCAGCTCTTCCTTTGAGTTGATTTGTTATTTTTTTTTTACATTTATTTGATTAATATTACACCTAAGCACCCTAACAAACTCTTCCCAGTGTGTTCGGATAAGTGCTACCACAGTGATTCAGGATGTAAGTCACTAATAAAAGTTATTATGCTAAGAGGATCCAGCACAACTGACCAAGAATGTATTACTTCATCAGCTCTAAAAAGTTTAGCAAAATAAATCACAACCTAACTCATGCAGAGAAGGCATAAGCTTCATCATATATTGTATGCACTTTATTTTTTGCTATTCAGATAGAACGCAGACACTCAGTGGGGGGTAAAGCTTTTTTAGCTAGAGGTGAATTTCAACAGTTGGTATTAGCAAAATAAGTAGCAATTTCCTGCCCTGAGGCTCTCAAAGCATTTACAAACATGGATCTCTCTGGTTTATGTGAAATCTTTCCCAATGAATGACAACCTGAAAGTTATGTTGTGCCAGAATTCACAACAAAGTTGGGAGACAGCGACACTGCACTAAAAAGAACTGGAGAAAAATATTTAAAAGTCTGCCATTGAATCATGCACTTAACTCCCTTTAAATGGGGATGTGATTGAATGGTGATGCATCAAAGGGGCAAAAAAGATTGTATTCTCTCTCTATATTTGTACAATGCCTTGCTCAATGGGACCCATAGTCTAGATTGGAGCTTCTGGACTACCGCTATAATCAAGCAAATGATAACCAACAACAATAATAAATAAATCGTAAAATAATAAATACAAACTGAGAAAATAAATAAATAAATAATAACGAATGGTACATAGCAGATTCCCCCCAACATCAAATGTGATACAAATTATGTAATGATTACCTTCTCTCATGGCCAAACTCTACTATTTAAGCACTGTTTTGCATTGGAGATGGGGCAGAACTTCATCATCCTACGCAGAGCAAATGTTCCCCAAAAAGTTAAAGGTTAGTTTACACCAGAAGTGCTACACTAGAACTTCATCGGGTATAGTACATTTGGTGAAGACGCTCTTTTTATGCCAAGGCGAGACAGCTCTCCTGATGGTACAACATATCCATCTCTGTGAGAAGTGGTCCCTATGTCAGTAGAAGAAGTTCTCCAACAAACATAGTACTATCCACACCAGCACGTAGGTCAGTGTAACTTACATCTCTCATGGCGTAGTTTATTCACATCCTTGAGCACCATAAGTTATACCAACTTAAGTGGCCTCAGAATCTTTCCTCAAGTTTCCCCACATGCACCCGTGTGTTTGTTGTTCCAGTCCTTCCTTCTCCAGCCACTTCATTAACTTCCCATCTTTCTTAAAGAAAAGCCCAAATACTCCTATACAATCAGTCACATGCCTCCATATTTGCGCCTTCTGTTACTACAACCCCCTCCTCTCTCTCTCCTATCTATTGTTCCCACCCACAGGAGGACAACGCCTTCTTGTAACAATCCTGAAATTCTAATAGCATCAAGTTGTGAACAATATATTCTCAAATTAAACTGCACTGGAAAGTACATATACAAAGCAACACTGGCTGTAAATGAAATTGACTAGTAAGAGTTCTGCGTTGCAAGGTGTAAACCCAATACTATCGTGCTTATTCCTTATTCCGCCTCTTAAACTAGGATTTTAGCTGCCAGTGGTCATAAACTACAACTAAATATATGTTTAGTTGTGGAAATAAGCACCTAGGACCAAGAGATAAAATGGGAATCAGCGCCTCCTCTGCTCAGGGGATTTTGATAATCCCACTAGGTGCCTATCTGAATCTTTGAAAATCTATCCCTCAACTCCCATTTAATATCAGTTGGATTTAGGCAACTTTGAACATCTCAGTCAACGCTTACAAGAGCACAGGAACAGCTTCCGCCACTGGTTAATTACTTTTAATTGTTTACCCAGTGAGAGGGAGAAAGGAAAAGCACACTACAGGTAACATAAGGACCAAGATTTGGGCTTTTTCCTGTGCAGACAAGCTAGGGGAAGATGGAGGGATCCTGGTATCATCTTCCTTTTATTCATCTAAGCCGGGTGGCCACAATTTGACAGATTTATTGAACTTCAAATAAATAATTTCTTTTTAGTAAATTAACACAGAGGACCCCTTACAGCCAATACTTGGTCCAATAAATTCCAGCATGCAAATGTTTTCATCGCTGAATTACCATCCTCTGAAAAATGGAGTTTAAATAATGGAAATGCTGATACCACCTTAACCATAACAGAATAAAAAGTGCCACTATAATTACCATTAAAGGAAGAGATCTTACAATATGAGACAGAGTGACGCTTTCATTAATTTCCCTGCCTACTGCAACCAGGATTCAGACACAGCTCAGAGTCTAAAGGCCAAAAGTCTTATCAACCTGAGCTATAAACGTTTAGTACAGTGAGATGGGATGTCACGAGGGGATGTCAGAGAAAAGCTTGTGTGTGAGCATCATGACCTTGAAGTAACAAATTGAAAATGTTAATAACAATGTAGCTGAAGCTGAATGATTCCTTGATTATTATGACGACAAAAATTCAAATAAAATTAAATGGGTGATTCTTAGCAGATTTCATTATCTGGATTTGTTATTATAGCCACTCCAGGTTTACCTATGAGAAGATGCTTATATTTCACTACTGATTTTACTTCTATTATATTTGCCAAAGATAATGTAAATAACTGCAAAACATTATTTTTAAGCATTTTCAGAATCTGACTTTTTTTTTTTTTTTTTGGTTTTCATAATGATGTGTAGCTCACACCATTCAAAATCAATAAGCAAGGACCCAGGGAACTAATTTTTCCTATGTACTTACACTTACAATTAACTTATTGCTTCAAGAGTGTATATTTTGTGGAGTTTGGCCATTCAATCCAAATGTGAATACTGAAACTTCCAATAGAAAAACTGGTCAATTCTTAACCCACCTGGTATGACCTACAATGCACATATGTTGATATATTCTGGTTTATGCAAGTGTAATGAATGAGGGAACAGCTTAACAGATTAATGATTCTAAATTTCATGCATTTAGACAATGGCTTGACTAAAGCACATGCTTTGATAAACTAAAGAACATTCCTATACTTGGACTATCTCTAATTGGCACTATACAGATCTCTTCAGTCACACGACTATGCCATGCAATATTATATATGCTTTACTTCAAAACTTCCTTACATCTGCTTTTTTTCCCTTCTCTGTTGGGGCATAGAGGACTTTAAATTAATCCCTTGGATAATTTAATTGTAAGAACACCACTAAATGTCTGGGTTTCCAAGATGACTCTGATTAACTGTGAATTAGGTAAAGCGCCAATCATTCCTCTTTTTCTGAGGGGCCTGTCAATATCTTAAATAAATTCCTCCTGAATCACCTATTCTTTTGTGCCTGGACCTGCAATACATGAACTTGGCAGTTGTAAGGAAGATCTGTTACGGATGGTGTTCCAAGCTACTCCACTTCATCTATAACATTCCAACACTCACGTTATTAAAACAAAACTTGAAGTAGTAAATTGGTTGACATTGACACAGTTTCTAGTGGGTGGTCTTGGCAAGTCCTGCAACATAAAAACTAGTCGTGCAACAGACTATATGCGATATATTAAACCCTGTGAGAAGGGTGGCCAAGGCAAATAACGAACAGGTGTTTCAGACAAATAGGGAGCTTAACCAAGGAAATTTGATAGGTTATTCTTAAGATCTCTAAGTACAATTGCTGCATGACTGGTTGCTTTTGCACTCTTGACTTAGTAGCTGAATTCTACATTCTCCAGTCTCTGCCTAGCACTTGCAGAAACTTCCCTTCCTGGCAGCAATTCTGTTTTGCTTAGTGGAGAATGACTGTGGGGAAGGAATACATTATCTTTTACATACTCCTTCAGGGCCTCGTGACAAGAGGCATGCAAGGGGAAGAAGGTATGAATGAAGATTTGGTGGACAGGGAGGAGCAAGGCCAAGACATTCACCCCTGTAGAGGGCTAGATTAAGAGTGGCAGAGCCTACGTAAGCCATTAGGGTAAAATACCAAGGGGGTAGCCCTGTTAGTATAGTTCAGCCAAACAAACAAGGATTCTAGTGGGTTTTTTTAAAGAACAAATTTATTTATCGCATGATATAGACTCTCTAAGTCAAGTTAGTAAGGCCCACTTTAAGTCGACTTAAGAGTCCTGTGTGGACTTTCTAAGTCGACTTAATAAGGTCGACTTAAAGTCAACTTATTAAAGTCAACTTATTTAAGTTGACCTAAATCACTAAGTGTAGACATAGCCCTGGTCTGTTTCGAGTAAAGTAGTTTTGCATCTGATCCCAATCCTGCTGGACCTGTGCATCTGCCCAGACCAGCTGCTTGGGTATGCTGCAAATAAATGGGAGACTACAGAGTCATGATGAAATCATAAGAATAGATTAATATTTCAGCAAATTATTAAGGGAAAGAGAATTCTTAGTCTCAATACTTCCCAGGCATTTCTTATGGAAAGGCTGATAATGTAATCACTCAAGTAAAGGGGTTTAGGAATATTGTTAATTGTTTTTAAATGACTTTCAACAGATATTTGCAGTGTTGTTGTGGCCATGCTGGTCCCAGGATATGAGAAAGACAATGTGCATGAGGTCATATCTTTGATTGGACCAACTTCTGTTGATAAGGAGACAAGCTTTTGAGCTATACAGAGCTAAAACTTTAAGAAGAGCTCGGTGTAGCTTGAAAGCTTGTCTCTTTCATCAACAGAGGTTGGTCCAATAGAAAGATATTACCTCATCTACCTTGTCTCTTGAACAGATAGTATCAGTGAAGAAGAGAACAGCTCGCCAGAGAAGACCTCAAACCTAACAGTTGATCACTTTTGTGAGGAAACAATAGTAGCTCTATCTGATCAACATTGGATTTAAGAAATTACTAGTACTTGGAAAATATTTAGAAATCTCCCTATTTATACATCTTTGTCACATTTGTTGCATTAAACTATAGCACTTCACAATATATACAATGGGCCAAGTTTTCTGGTTCAGAGAGGAACAAAAAATCACCAGAAAAATATGAAAGGAGTCAAAATCTCAAAAAGGGGAACAGTGGCCAAATGGCATAGACCCACTGTTCACCAGAAACACATGCATGGGAACAGTATGAGACTGGGGTCAAGCCTTGATCTAGCAAAGCACTTGGGCTTGGGTTTAACACTCTGAGACAAAAAAATTACTTATTTACAAAAGCTAAAATATTCCATGTGAAGTTTTCATGTTTGATGACCAATATGGAAATTAATTTTTATTAATAGGTTTATTTTCATTTTTTCCTTTTATTGTCATAAACTTTTTTCTCCTTTTTTACCTAAAACAAAGGGTTTTTTTTGTTTTTTGTTTTGTTTTGGGGGAGAGGGGAAGAGATTTTTAAAGAATCAAAAGTGAAAGCAACAAAGTACAAATGAAAAAATCTAAACAAAAATCAGCTTATTTTAATTTTTGGTTTAAATAATAAAAACCTCAAACTTTTTCAAAAACACCTTGATGTTTCAAAAAAATAAAAAAAATTAAACAAGCTATATTTAAATAAAAACCTGCCAATCTCAAGTTCCTGCTTCAAGGTATGGGAGTGCTAGAACTTCTTTTAAATGATTGTCAGAAATTTTTTAACATGGACAAAATAATATTTTCAACTACCCTTATTCTCAGGCAGGCAAACCAGTTTGATTGAATTTTTCAGAAATCTTCAGTCTGAGGCAGACACCTGGTATGGAAAATTTCAGACCAAACAGTAGAAGACTGGCAAAGTTATAAGCAACTGAAAACAGGATTTTATAATGGGAACTGTTAGGCAACCTTAATAATAGACTGTGAAAGAAGAAAAGGTGATAGGAGAAAACTAACTGAGTGTTTATTTTAAAAATTAGGCCCAATTGGTTATATCCTTAAATGAGATTGAATTGGCCTTGTAAACTGATGAGCTACCTCACCAATTCAGAATATCACTAGTGCCATGCCCAACTCCCTTTCAGGCCCCATTTATTGTTGAAACACAGAAAGTCATGGATAACATAAAAACAAAGCAATTTGCAAGCGCCTGGAAGCTTTTCCACTCTCTGATTCAGTCCCCAGAAAGAGCATTCATTTTTCTGTTGACTCATGTGTCCAACAGGTAGTCCTCAATCCTGTCCTGACTGTTTTTTCCTGTTACGGGCCCCATATAAGTGAAATATTCACAGTATCATAATGG
This sequence comes from Pelusios castaneus, assembly GCA_007922175.1. Taxonomy (NCBI): domain Eukaryota; kingdom Metazoa; phylum Chordata; order Testudines; family Pelomedusidae; genus Pelusios; species Pelusios castaneus. The sequence continues at coordinate 10,376,063 of ML685802.1, read as the reverse complement.
TCAGGACCCAAGGTATCTACCACACTTCAATATCAAAGTGTGTCTATAATCAAAAGGGAAGCTGAATCCTCAACACCTGTCATCAAGAGTCAGTAAAGAAGTTCTGAAAATCATGCTATAGAGACAAAAAAAAAAATTAAAAATTGCCAGGGCCAATCTATTAGGAGGATGGTCAAGGCCAGTGGAGGTTAAGATCATACTAATAGTAGTGATTCTTTTCCTGACAAAGTACCAAAATAGACCACCTAAATCAATAGATGACTGATGAATAAAAAAAAAAAAGTGGTTCACTAGATTAGGTAAAAAATCTGTGGTTCAGGAGGATTTAGAGGGGCTATTTGTCCTTGAAGCAATAATATTATAAAAATCTTGAAATTGGGTACCAAAGGTCGGCAAGGTAGTACTAGTTATTACACAGAATAAAATAGAAAGCAAATTTCCACACATTTAATATGATCGCAGAATGGAAAATGATGACTTACTGTCTGACAGTAATTGTTTCTCTGTGTTTTGATTAAATTAAACGGGTTGCCCCAATTCTTTCTATAACTTTAATAGTTCCACAATGAAACGATGTGGGAATTAATATAGCACATTTTTCATCATGACCAAAAGAATAGGAAAGATAAAAGAAAGATAAAATTACATGCAGACAAGCTGTTTCTGCAGAACTGGACAACAAAATGGCGTGCATAGATGTTTCAGCTGTTTTCAGAATTCTAAGCCATAGGCGGAAATGTAATTATAGACTAACCACTTCCAAGTACAATGTCCTACCACATAGCTCCCCACAGCAATAAAGAGGTAAACGGTGGTCTATAGTTATCCAGTGATCTAATTTGATATAGAATATATTTAACAGCATTCCTGAATTTAAATTGTATCAAAGGCTGCTCTTAAGGTGAAAAGAGTAAAATAGAATAACTACCAAGCCCCCAGTTTGATGCCTCTTTATTTATATTCAATGCCTCTAAACAGTAAATAAGATTATTATAAAAACTTCATATATTAAAAATGTGAATTGCAATGATGGTTGGAGAGTTAGCATTTCCTAATCTTAATGTTTTGATTTAGTTGGTGTTGGTCTTGATTTGAGATGGGGATTGGACTAAATGAACTTCTGAGGTCCCTTCCAACCCTAATAATCTATGATTCTACGATTTCAGACAAAAGTTATTTTTTGTCCAAAAACACCAAAATTTTCTATAGAAATTTCAACCAGCTCTAGTAATGATGCAATTTCATAAAATATAATCCAATGTACCCAGTTTTGTGACAATATTGGTAACTTTTTTATTGTTCACAGCAACAATTACAATAATTCACAAGTAAACACAAAAGCCCATTTAGAAATAAGCCCACTACTGTTATATTGCCTGTATAAGACCAACCGTGTTGTGAAATCTGAGGTGTTGACCCAGCAACATCAAACATTTCAGTTTTATCTTTTTGTTTGTTTTCTTTCCTATACTGTAATTGCTGTGAACTCATGCATTTGAAGACATTAGTAAGCACCTTATTGATTGATAAAAAAATACCACTAAAATGTAGGGTTGTTTTTTTTTTCTTAGTTGTTAGGCAACTGTGGTGCTGTGACCACTGACGATCTATGCCTAGCCCCTTGTGGTCTTTTGTCTTAGATGGTAAGATGCTAAACTTCAATTTCCACTAAATCAATAAAAAAAAAACGAGAGTCCTGTGGCACCTTATAGACTAACAGATTTTCTTCGGCATAAGCTTTCGTGGACTATAACCCACTTTGTCAGATGCATCTGATGAAGTGGGTTATAGTCCACAAAAGCTTATGACGAAGAAAATCTGTTAGTCTATAAGGTGCCACAGGACTCTCGTTGTTTTTTGCTGTACAACAGACTAACACAGCTACCCCTCTGGAAATCACTAAATCAATGGGACTATCACTCACAGTAAACTACTATCGAAGGAAAGCAAAAATGGCAGAATTCAGCCCCATGTTTGTTGAAGGTGAATAGGCCTTTGACTTCATTCACTCTCACTAGTGGAAAGCGTGTGTGCAAATTATTATATCCTGCCCAATTAGGAGCAGCTGCATCCCACAGAAGATTCACCCATGGGGAAGGCAGGCAAGTCTGTTCACCACTGCCCTCCTCTGGACTGTACTTCAACAGACCGTGAAGAAGTTAATACATACAGGTGCTAACTATTTTTTCCTTAAGACTCTCATTATGCTGCCATTGCTTCCAGTGAACAATACCAGGAGCCCATATAATGTGCTTGATTGTCACAAAACACTATGTAGTCTAGTGAATAATGAGCCACCTTTGTTTTTCAATAGCATTAAGTTCAAATCCTATTAAGGTTGTATTTTTCCTCGTAAATTCTATGAACCCTCCTCTGTCAGTTAAATTACAGATTAATTAATCCCACTCTTCTAAAGCAAAACAAGAACTCATATCTGATCCAAAAGCTTTGAAGGAGCTAATGGCACTCAGCAGCTGTGTCTGCAACCATAATTGCCATGATGTCACTGTTATTTAAAGATGAATATGATTTATTTCCACCTTTTCCTGTGAACTGTGGAATGAAATATCCCTCTGACATCATTGCCACCAGAGATGTGACAGCTGCACATTGTAAGACTGCATCCACATCATAGAGCCACTTCAATGTTTTCCATCTGTTTCTTAAAGGTCAGTGTGGGTTAGGGATGCAGTACATGTTGGATAGAGGGCCAATGATCATACAGGAAGAAAGAAATGATCTGCAGTGATGAGAACCCAGTTTCTCACCTCACTTACCTACTGAAACAAAGATTTTCATCAGGAAGTGGGAAGCATGAAGTGGAACAAAGAAGGGGAATTATGTAAATAATTCTACTACGGTGGCTATATACACTTTTTAGTGTGTACATAAATCTAAATAAATAAAATAGGGTTTTGTTTGTTTTTATGAATGAGGGAGTGTCAGTAAGTATAAGACAGGTCAAGAGAATGAATTCCTGGTATAAGAAGCAATCAAGTATCTTTATTAATCTTTCAACATTTAATCATTTTATAACAACCAATTTTATTAATTTGGCATTCAAATATGCTCCCTCTGAAGTCAAGAAGATTTCCATGGGAGAAGGATTGAGCCCTATATGAACTATATTAACAACAATTTCTAAAACATTAGTACAGTTCCATGGTAGCCAGTTCCTCAACTTGGGTTCAAACAAAAATAAAGTGAGGGGAGAGGACATAAAATGTATAATACCTTTAATAAAGCAAACTCATCAAAGTGCAACAAATTCCTATTCTAAAGAAGTCTGGTTGGCAGGATTTGACCTTTTAGAAATTAAATAACTGTAAAATATTTTTAAAACTAAAATTTTCACAAAAGAGTATGTGCAAAAATCCAGAAGATTATTTTAGTCCCTCAAAATACTCAGTAAAACTGAATTTTAAAAAAGATATTTTAAAAATGTATACTACTGAATTTTAAAAAGACATGGCTCAAAGCAAATTGTATGAACATATTACAGTCAGAAAACAAAATGCTGACACCAATTTAATTTTAGTGTTGTAAGTGTATTGCTATAATAATCTTGTTTAACCACTGTTTAATGTAATAATAATCTCTTGACATTCCACAGTTCAATTTTCTTTTCTGTGTCAGATAAGTTTTCTTTTATAGAACCATTTGCTCCTCAACAACCAATGATGTTATACAAGACTACATTAATCAAGGGACCTTATAAAGCTCTATCTAGTACCCTTGAGGCAAAGTCTTTGGGGAAACACAAACCACAAGTAAATAAAAGCTGAGGGTGGGAGAAAATTATTTTCTTACTTAAAAGCAAATATTTGACAATCTATTTTTAAAATATCCATTGTATAAAGGTATATACATGAGCCGGTATTATTCACCTAGTGACCAAAATGTCTCTCATTGAGTAAACTGACAGATAATTATAATTAACAAGACCAATAATTTTCCCATATCCAGTTTCCAGATGTTAACGTACGCTAGATTGACAACACAGAGAGACATAACAAAGGAGGTCTAAGAGAATGTATTCGCATCTGCTCAATACTGATACATTTGAGAGGTCAGCAGAAAATTCAGAGGTAATTTTCAGCCTTTGACATAGTAAAATGACATTTGGCCTCAGTGGAACATCAAGGGTAAATTCCACAAGAATTTGTAGCACCAAAGAAATCCAGAAAAAAAAATCACAGATAATTAATATCCTTTTTACATAGTACATCAGTAATGCTCAAGCTTAATGTGAAATAAACAGTTGAGTCACGTTAATCTGATGCTACAATGATTGGGCAATTTATTACAGCCCAAGAAGGACATTGCCACCAGAACAGGAAATAAAGGTTTTAAAACTTGTGGTAATTATTTTCAATCAGAACTGCTTTCAAGGTCAAATGTTTAATACTAGCCATTATTTTTTCTCTGCTACCTTTGGCAAGGATTTCACATGGCTCACCCATAAATATTTAAAAGAGAAGTAACTGCTACATCAGCTTAACTTTAGAAGAAAGACTTGTGTGTCCAAGGTAAAAACTTTACTCAATTTTCTGTTCCCAAAAAGACAAGCAAATGCACTTTGCATGTGTTAACAAATGGCTGCAGCTTCCTGGAACAACAATATAAACATTCCCTAATAAGATGTCACTGTCCTAATTTCTCCATCTGGACCATTCTCAACTGCTTGAGCAAATTGAGACAAATTACAAAAAGCAAAAACTCTCTATACATGTATATTGCCAACAAAAAATAAATTAAATACGGGTTAACCTGTTGGCAGAGAAGCATGAGTGAACATGATGATGGAATATTTGGTGAGATTTGGCCACTTATGCATAACATGCAATGCAATTAATTTGTTGGTGATAATAGTTTTTGTTGATCATCAGATCTTTGGTAAACACAATGTTGATTTTTTTCTATATAACTGCACTTACTCTTTCAAGCCCCAAATTGCTTGTCCTTTTGAAGCACATGCTTAAGTGCTGAACTGAAAAAGGAATGTATTTTCTTGCTTTAAGTACAGGCTTAAATTCATTGCTGACTCAGGCCTTTGAGATTTTACTTTGAGTCACAGAAAGTCTGCTTTGTGGGATTATAAACATATTATGGCCAATGAAGAGATAACAAAAGTCAAATCAGTGCATGTGCCCAAAATTTAGATTATCGGCTTCACCATAACTGTGGGACAGCATCATAAAATTTGTAATCTGGCTAATGGTTTTCAATTTTGACACAACACATGATACTTCATTGCAAGGAAGAATTCAAAGTCATTAGCCAATCCTGATACTGGGAATAGAAGTCATACTAAGTTAGAAGGGAAAACCAAAAGGAACACATATACGAGTGAAAAAGCAATCTATGGCATCTAAGTGAAGAACAGTGGCACACACGATGAGAAAAACTGTATAAATAAATGGCTGGCTTTCTTTAAAACGTTTCATTAATGCACCACACACCACCACTGTAACTAGGCCCCTGATTCCGTAATGTACATAAACAAGTGTCTAACTTTAAGCAAGCAAACAATCTTATTGAAATACTTGCGAATCTTGATGAATCAGGGCCTCAGGAACGAAAATCCTAACAGAAAAATATCCCCTAGGAATCCCTGCCCTTAAATCTGTATTATAATAGTGGTCAGTTTCGATCATTTAAAAATGTCAGCTTTTTAAAATGTGCCTCTAAGGATCAGAAGGTGGAGTGGGGGGAGGGGCAATCCCCCAGTGGGAGGTGGGACCAAGAAGTCCACCCCCACCTGACTGGAAACAGAAGAGCAGGACAGGAAGCGGAGCTATAAAAGGATGACTAGCTCAGCTATGAGGCAGCAGTCAAGGGAGAAGGACATCTTTCCTTGGGTCCTGGAGAAGGACATCTTTCTTTGGGTCCTGGCACCAGAGCCTGGCCACCATCCCAGGAGGAACGACAGGAGCTACCCACCACTTGAGGACTGAGGACTGTGCAGACTGGGCCAATCCCAGCGTGCCAGACAGACTGCCAGGCCCTTCTGACATTTGGAGCCATTGGGTGAGCTGCCATCTGTGGACGACCCGAGGAGCACCAAGCAGATCCTGAGCCCTGAGGACCAGAGGAGGCACCTGGCCCTTGTGACCTTGAGGGGTTGCCCTCCGCAGATGGCCCAGAGGAGTTGCCAGTCCTGCCAGCAGTTGACAAGGCGGAGAGGTTCTGGAGCCTCCTCCTGGCTGAGTACCCTGGCGAGCTGGGAGCAGTGACATCATTAGCACCAGACACGAGCCCAGAGTCCCAGAGCCAGTGCCCTGAGTCCGTTGGGGACCCAGGGACAGGCTGCCATTGCCAGCATTGCAGATCTGACACCAGCCCTGCACCAGGCACAGATCCAGGCCACCACCTACGGCAGCAGGATCCAGGGCTGGTCTGCCACCAGCGGCAGCACAATCCAGCCCAGGCCCCGAACCTTTTTTTGGGGAAGTGATGCCCCTGGCTGGAAGAGCCTTGAGGACAAGGTACACCAGGGAAGGGGAGGAGGAAGCAGCCAGGGAAGCCAAATAGCAGTCTGGCTTCAGCATCGGGTTTTAGTTGGAGCCCTACGGCCTCATTGATGGGACACCCCTTCATTGCTAGGGTCCTGGGCTGGGACACAGTGGAGTCGGGTGGGCCTTTTTCCTCCTCCTCCTACTTCCTACCTGGTTCACTGCTGCCTTGCCCTGCCTACAGGCCTGGCCCTAACTGCTGCCTTGCCCTTCCCAGGGCTATAGACTGCTACTAAGCTGCTCTGCTTGAGTGGCTGGAGGCTTTCTATTACAGACTCATTCTACCCAGGGTTATAGACTTTTCCTGCCCTTCCTGCCTGAAGGCCACGAACTTTGTATCAGAGACTTGCCCTACCCAGAGCTAGAGAACCCACCAGCCCTAAGCAAGACATTTACAGGGGCATTAGACTCATGAAAATGCATTTTCATTCAATCTCTCTCCATTTTAGCCTAGGACCTTCTGAAGTTATTATTCAAGCTTAAAAGTTTTCATTAAATCAAATAGATGTATGTTACAGTCAACTACTCATAGGATCAGTTTATCATCATATGAGGCAATGAAATACAAACAAAAGGAAGGGGGAAAAAGTTTTATCTAGCAGAAACATGTAAAGTGCATGAACTGCTTCATCTGTCTTTCACAAAAATCATTCAACCCTTTCCCCTGATGTTAGTTCTAAATGAGCAATGCCAATATTGACAGTCATTCTATATAAAGTTAATAGTTTCTTAACCACATTGCTGGAGTAATCTGTTATAGTAATTAGCCATTAAACCAGTTATTCAGAAATGTTTGGGTTTTTTTTAGAAACGTGTTCCTGGATGCAGTTATTCTACTGATAAATATGTTATTGCTTTACATTAGTTTAGCCAAAGGTGAATTTAAGAAGAACCCAAAACTAAACGTACTATCCATTTAATCATGTTGTAGAATGTTATTCTACAATATTCAAGATTAGTCAAATACACAAACAAGCTTTTTTATATATTTCTGAATAGGACATGGTAATTTATAAAGCATCTTGCCTTGCCTTTGGAAAAAAACACCCTCATAATTTTATATAAGTACCTTTTAAAAATGCTTCGTACTTAGAATGATGCCCTCAAACTATATTGAAAAGAGTATTATTCAAATAATAACTCAAAGGCCTGTGAGGCTTTTTGGTCCAACTGTTCCCTGATATAAAACTACTGAAGAAGGAAAGCTTTTTCTCCAGATCTCTTTGAACTTCCATTACTATCTGAAAAGGTTTTGGCTTTGAAGAATAGCATTATACCCAAGCAGAACACTGTACCCAACACAGTAAAATAATACTTCAATTTGTTATTAGAGGACATGATAATGAACACTAAATCAGCTGTGATTCTGTCTTTATGGCGGTGACAAAAAATAATAGAATCAAAAACTTTAATTGGCTATTAATTGAGCAAAACATGTAATTTTCGAAGATTCCAGATTTCTGAAAACAACCAGGCCAGAAAACTACACTGTCTTTTTAATGCACTTTGCGAGATAAAGACAGGCATTCTAGCATTAGAAAAATATACCATATATTATATGCCTCCATGTTGCCTGGCACAATGGGGTCCCAACTTATGTGAAACCTCTAGACTCTACTGCAATACAAATTTAGAAAAAATATTGTCAAAATGGGCCATTATACTAAGGTTACTGAAATGATCCACTGTTGTTTGCAGGTAGAACAGTGCAGACCTTCTTGATTCTCTGAACTTTCCTACTGATCCAGCTCTGGCTTGAATCACAAGTTGTGCATTTGCAAATGGTTAGCATTCATGAAAGTGAAAACTCCCTTGTTCACAAAAGAACAAATTCATGTTCATGTATATAGTTTGCTTCAAAATGATTCACACTGCTAGCACATTTGCATGGATTCACAAGAGCTCAAACTTCCAGAAAGTGGAAGTACGGACCATGTTGCAGAGTCACACTTTTGATTCCATAGTAAGAAAGGGAAGAAGAAGTTTTAAAAATGCACATTCCCATTACACATATCCAGGCACAGTTACTAATGTCAGTTTCATTTTATTTGTTTTATACAGTATAATGTAGAGAAAAAAATGGGTGGCTAATACTGAACACCTGTGTTGATGCTACTCTTCGTTTCACATGACAGAATCTGCTTCTGATCTTGAATGTATCATCTTTAGGTTGCAGAGACTGCTTGATGATTCAGCATGATACAATCTAGAGTATCAAATATAATATAATAATGATTTCAAAACACAGCTTTAAAGGAATTAGGGATGCAGGTATTCAGTTGAGGACCACTACAGGACCTCTCTTTTTGTAAAGCTAGAGGACATATGTCTCAAGCCAGATATTAAATAATAAGACTCTTCCCACTAATTGGAGAATTGCTGAAGGAATATACTGTGCAATTCTGTCCAGATATAAAATATACTTTAGCCATCAATCTAATGACAAGAGAAATCAGCTTTCAGTGGGGGGAAATACACTTTCCTATGTTAAGTTAGTAAAAATTTCTGTCAGGTGACAAACAGTAAAATTCCCAAAGGACTTACAAAAGATAGCAACCTGTCACAATCACACATATGGCCTGAGAATATCTTCCCTGTCTGCCCACAGAAGAATATTGCATCTTGATCAAGAAGCACAACAGAAGCAGTACTTCCATCTTCTTTCTGGGAATCCAGATAAAAATTGATTTTGATGAGTTTAAATAATCTTCCTGATCACATGGGAGAGGCTCAGCCATTCAGACATGCACGAAATGCCAATGATGTTCACTATTAGACTTGTCCTATGTGATCTAACTCATGAAAAGGTTTTCAGGTGTTCATCTAGAACAACAACGAGTCACAAAAAGCTTTTCTGGTATAGACCATGGCACAAAAATAGATAGCAAGGAGCTGTTGGTTTGAATTCAGAATCAGAGCTAACAAGTATTTTTATAGCACTTTGGAATATCTGGACTTTTACTTGTACTTTTTCTCTATTAGTGTGTGACAGCAGCTGATCCAGCACTCGGATCACTGCAACTTCAGTTAGTTGCCCTACGCACACCTGAATATGGGAACTGTGTCAAACCGATTTCAGCTTTTAACTCTCACTAATCTAATTTCCTCATTAATTCCAAAGGTACAAAAGCACAGCAAAGACGTGCAAAGGAGGGGGTGCGGAGAGAAAACAAAAGAACTATAAACTGGTAGAGCTAAGGACAGGAACCTTAGAGCCTTTAAACTGCTGCACAATCTGTAAAGGTGATGGAAACAAACTTCGTCAATCACTGGGTGTTTTTTCTGAAGAAGGTCTCCCAATGGTTTGTTTGTCTAGAAAGTGGCAAGAGCAGTGTATGTCCCTGACACATGGTCATATAGTGTAATAGGCTTGGATTGTGACGTGCATTGCACTGAAAAACTCATTAAAAAACCATTAATTTCAGGGGAGGAAAAGTGGGGGGCAATAAGGAAATTCAAGCCATGTTTTTTTTCTAAAACAAGAAGCCAGCTCATAATAATTCCATGTTTGCATTCACTGGCTGTATATTTGACTAGACCCTCGTTTTGAATCAGCTGTTCCCTTTTAGATTCTAGGATATGGCTGTCTTTGAACATAAACCTACATAATTACTTCTGTGGGTGACTAAGAAGGGAAGAGGGATTGAAATCGATGGTAGATGACAGGGTGCTAGGCAAAAGAAAGCTGAGCCAGCCCTCTGTCACGTGAACCCAATTAAGAAAGAGGAATTGGAGCGGGCTGAGTAAGCCTGCACTTAGTGGACCAAGAGGGAGCAGCTGATAGGCTCATTAGCCAGGGGCTATAAAAAGGTTCTCAGGAAGGAAGTGCTGGGTAGGGGAGCAGAAAGGGAGAAGCTACAGAGTAGGGTGAACTTGCCTCAGTTGGTGGCTGAGACGGTAAAGCCCCAGAGGCTGTTAGGCTGGACTGTTTGTAAATAGAAGATGCAAGCAACTTAATAAACCTCATTGGTGTGAGCATGAAGCCACGGTCTCTGAGTGGTTCGTGGGCACAGAGGATCTGGGCAACAGGAAGGCCCCATGCAAACATGCTACACAGTAATTTGTAGAACACACTACCTTCAGACAGGTGTGGGTGCTCACTGAAGTGCAACACTCCTAACCAACAGACTGTCTTTAGCCTCATTCTTTAAATGATGTTCCTCAGACAGAAAATCATTCTGTCACTTTTCCATATTCAGGCTCCTATCTTTGGTATAATCCCAGATGTCAGAGTTTTCCAATGTCGTGCAAGAGCGGAATATTTTTATATCGTATTTTACCAGATGGAATCTATGGCAGCCAGACCATCACTGCCAGATGGCTGACCCTTACTGATTCATAAACGTTAAACAAAAATAAATAAATAAATAAAACTTCAATCAGTTGGAACACACAAACTCAAAGATTAAAATCTGTTTTCGTGAGAGGGGAATGTGGGCTTGTGTGGGAATGTGGGTCTTCCATATTCATTTCAAAAAGCACCAGCAGGTCAGTCAACTGACATGGACTAATGGGAATCCTGCTGGATTGGACTTCAGGACCAGTTGCAAATTCTGATGTGAAGATTAAAGTTTTTATCCTGCACACACAAAACCACGTGTTTAGCTTTACTTTCAAGGTACTACTCACACATATAAAGTTAAGCATATGTTTAAGTGTTTGCAGTACCTAAACCATATATACAAATGAAAGGATCAAAGGTTTTGGTAATGGAAGAGGAAACATCTACTGCATAATTGCCTATTTCCTTACCTGTAGAATAGGTGTAAGCCATAGAATTAGAAGGCTTAAACAGAACAGAACTTTTTGCACCCTCTAAAGAGGAAAAAGCTATCACTGACAGGCTTCACTTATATGTAAAAAATCTATAAAGTGCTGTGCAGTGTTTGATGTTGTACTGTTGAAGATTGTGGGCAATTTTTGGAAATAATAGTAAATGGTGCGTACGAATGTAATTTTTGAACTGGGGGGAAAATTGTGCAAGGCACAGCATGGAGAAAGGGGGTCACTTTTATTTTAATTGATTATGTAGTAAGCCCAAATTCAGCAAAAGGTACAAGCGACCCTTAGATAGTGCCTCTGTTCACGGCACTTGCCTTGCTTCGGGCATTTTGTTCATGGTATAATGACTTCTTTTAGATAACTTTTTGCCAACATGGTTAAATAAGAGAACATGGATTTACTCAGATAATGAAACCAGAGTCCAACAGTTCATTTCTGATTTTAGCTAAATGTGTCTGTACATTCAACAGGATTAAAATGTATGGGGCTATAAACCACTAGCTGCTTGAGGATTAGGAAAAAGCTTCCACCATGGACATGTTATTTAACAATTACTCACTATGGTGCAGAAACGGCCTTTGGCTATTGGGGGCCCCAGAGGAAGGCCCATTGCAGGGCACCCCTATAGCCCATTGCAGGGGGCCCCAAGCACACCTTGCCCCCCCCCCCCCCCCCCCCCCCACCGCCCCAGCCCCCTGAGCTAGCTCCTCCTTCTGCTGCCGATCAAGGCAGATGCGGCTTTTGGGGAAGGCAATGGAGCCCCTTACTGATCGGGGCCCTAGGCATGCACCTGCATCGCCTACCCCAAAAGTCGCCTATGCTGTGATGTTTCTTGCACCTTCCTCTGAAGCAACTGGCTTTGGCCATTGCTGGAGGTAGGACACTGGCTAGATTGCCCATGGGTCTGATCTGTTATGGTAACTCTTATGTTAATAGTAATATACACAAACACATAAGTAAAATACATCTATATGCACACAATATATTTATATTATAAACTCTGAATCTGTACATCACAGGAGACACGAGCAATTTATACCTCTTCCTGAAGCATCTGGTAGTGGCCACAGTCAGAAACAGAACGCTGAGCTCGAAGGACCAGATGGCTGATCTAGTATAACCCGTACTGCCTTCTTACGATAGACAAGAAAACAAAATGTGTTATCAATCATTTTCATAATGACCTGTAAATAATTAGCCAAATAACATTTAAAAGGACACAGATTGAAACAATTTAAACCAATAAAATAGCATCCTTTGTTCTAATCGTTTTATTCTTCTATATTTTCAGCTAATTTTTTAAAACAGAAATCTCTTCTTTTGCTTTCTTCACTGTCCTTTCAACTCTTTGCCTCTCTTCTTCTTCTGCAAAACCACGTAACCTGCTATCGAGAGAGCAAAAAGAGCCCTGCATTCAAAGTATAATATTCGAGGTAAAGTGAAAAAAAGGGAAAACTAAACCCTCTCAGAGCATGGAGAATATATTTCCCTTTTTTTTCTCCATATTTACTTTTTAATTAGGTAGTCCATGACAGTCAAAGGGAGCACATTCTACCCCAGTGTTTGCCATACTCAGAAGTATGTTTCACTTCCCATGTTCCTCTCTCACCTTCTGTTTATCTGCTTCTAGCTAACTCCGATGCCAGGAGATGGTTTTTTTCCCCAAGGAAAATTTCAAAACAGCACTCCCAAATCAGGAGATGTTATGTTAATATGGGGATAGAGATAAGACCATAGATATAAACACACACCAATTAGCCTATGAGGGCAGTGAGAACTACAGTAAATTCTCCACTTCATATCTGTTTCAATGCCGTGTTTCACTGGTTTCCCACAATGTTTACTGACCTACCCTATGTGAGAACTGGAGTGCTAAAGACAATTGACAATATGACCAAAGCTGAGCAATAACCCAGAATGTGAATGTGGCAAATGTTTGAATTGTTCCTGATATAATGCCATTTGTTAACATCCTAGACTCCTAAGAACTATTCAAGATAAGTGATTACAGCAGATCTTGGCTAATGATTTTGGAGCACCACTTCTAAGTCAGTTGGTATCAGGATACTGTTATTTCATGGGGAGGGGACTGTTTGGGCCAAATTTTGGTTCTGAAGAATGGCCAGTGTAATCTGGCTTGACTCTCCCCCCCCCCACCCCAATGGGGTCTTCTTCCCCATGGCACCGGGGTTGCAGGAGTCACATGCTGGCTCTGGGACGTATGGAGAGAATCCCAGTCCAGCTCTCACTCCCTCCATAAAACCCATTATAGCTCCACCAGGTCCCAGGGCAGTCCCAGTGTTTCCGCTGCTGTTTCTTTAGCATGATCCTGGCACTTCTGAACATTTGTATGTTCAATTATTATTTGGGCATGATACTCACCATTTTCCTGACAAACACAAACAAAAGAAGAGAAATGGGGATTTTCCAAAGTTTATGTCTCAGGAAACCTATGCAGAACCTAAAGGAGCAATAAAAAGGCACCTCTCTAGCTCATCTTTCCCTTTGACGAATTTCAAAGACCTGTTGCAAAGCATGGAAATATTAGTTTTTCACATAAAGGCTGTAAGAACCCTTTGTAATAAAAACTATTAAGCTACCTAATATGATAACTACTAACTCCCTATAATACAGTTTTGAACAGAATGCAGAGCCCTGTTAGGTGGATCTATTTCTGTACCACATTCATAACCTGTTATTTGATTTTAGAAAATCAAGTTAATTTAACTGGAGACGGTTTATTTTCTGATTATATGAGCCTAACTACAAAAATTATGCTTCTTCTGAGAATTATAATTTTTGCCATAAACTGATTACAAATTCAAAATCCACTTTCCAGAAATACTCTGCAAATATTTCCTAAAATGTACTGTTTCTGCAATGAGTGCTAATCATTGGCTAGAATATTATGAAAAGCAAATACAGTCAAACCCGATTCATTATGAATTTGAATGAATATTCACAGAAAAATTTTCTCTTTTTTCACTGAGCTCCAGCAATGTGGTTAAGTGTAATACGTGGAAATTTAAAATCCTTCAACTCTACACAAAGGATAAAAAAATAGTTTGGATCCCTCACATCTCTTTCATGGAAAAACTCCAGAATAAAAGTTCTGCCTTCTATTTGAGTATTACAGTATGAGTATTACAGTATCTGTTACTCACAGCTGGGCAAGCAAGAAGGATGGATATTTCAGTACGCACCTTGACAGATGTGTTCTTAGTAAGATAATTTTGGAATGTGTTCAACTGTGTCTGAACAAAATTACTTGAATCATCAACAAAAGTGTTTCAATCCCTTATTTGAAACAAAAAAGTGTCTCTAGAACTGGATTAGACATTATAAAAATGCATTTATTCATTTAATTTTTACAAAGACTTTTTCCACACAAGACTTATACACTCAACAGCATTCAAAGTGTGTACTTTTTGACCATGAATTACCATGCCGTGAAGTTTAAGTAACAACTACTACTGTTTGTTTTTGTAACATGCGTGACTGTTCAATGAAATTCAAGCCACTGTTAGCTCTTCAGTAACTTTGGATTTACGACAGGGAAATGCCTGTTGTACACAACAAACAGGAATGAGCAGCACAAACATCAGTCCAGGGATAAATCATTCATTTTTTGAAAAAGCAGTTTAAGCCAAAATTTTAATTTCTCTGCTTCTTTATCAGAGAACATAAAATAATATCCCTGCTTTCAAATGCTGGGTCATGCCTATATTTAAAGCACGCACTCTTCTAGAGCCATATTTGTAAAAATCACAATTTGTAATTTAATTTGTAAAAATTAAAGTGTCAAAATCCTGTATTTTCATTTACATTCATAAATGTCAGTAAACAATTTGCTCAGAGGTGTGGGGAGAATGCACCTGCTGCACAAGCCTGCCAAATTTTTTATAATCCTTTCCTTTGGTTTCCAAAGCTTGTAAACCTAATGAGATTACTTAAAATCAATATCAAAAAAGAGATTTTGAAAGTGACAAGATTGTTTCTGGAATAGCAAAGAAATTTTGGTCTGCTTCTCTATGCCTAACGCTGACTCAAAAGCCCTCCCTTTGCCCCAACAGCTTACTTCTTTCCTTCTACAGTAGGACATTTGACTGCAGTTTTCATCAGTTATATTTACAGACAGGAGGAGGAACATGGTGTAGCAGTCAGTGAGGACCAGGTCAGATGGTATTCAGTGTCATATCAGCTAACTGTAATTAAAATATAACATGTATTGTCCTCGTCTTCATTAACTGTTACATCATGCATAGCAACGTGTCAGTGAACACAACTGTTCTCAAACATAATAATATTGTGTTGTGCAAACTTGCCCTAAATTGATCTCTGATCTGCTCTATAGTCAAGACGCTTATGCAAAAAAAAAAAAAAAAAAAGGAAAACTGCTGTTAATCCTCTCTATGTTAAGAATTTCTAACATGGCTGACACTTTAATAGAGAATCTCTCTATCTCTAGAAGAAAAAACAGGAAAATGTATGATAAAATGTGGAGTTGTAAGTAAATTTTGGCATCACAAGAAGTGAATTTCTCTTTGGCAAATGACACACCACTGGCTTCCAAAATATTATTTAAATATATTTGATTTATTTCCTTCAGAAGTTTACACAGTAAAATGGGATTTAAATATCTAAATGTGTCTTTTGCATATTTGTCTTTTGCTCTATGAGGCTATGTCTACACTTGTTAATTTAGGTCAACTTAGCTAAGTTGACTTAACAAAGTTGACTTTAAGTCAACTTAGCATGTCCACACTCAAATTTTAAGTCGACTTAGGGGGGACCCTACAAAATCAACCTAGAGCATCCACACTGCATGCCTAGGTCGACTTCTAGGGGCTAGGTAGACCTGGGACAGCTCCATGGTGGCCGGGGGGACACCCCTTGCCAAGTGCCAGGGGGCTCAGCCTTTGCTCCATTGCACCTTGGTACAATGGGGCAAAGAGGGACAGGGACCCTGGCAGGGCATAGGGGCAGGGTGGGCAGGGCTCTGCCCTGCCCTTTGTGGGGGACAGCCAGTCTGTGGCTGTGCCAGCCACCCTGGCAGGGAGAGCAGTGGGGAAGCCCTGGAGCCCCCTAAGTCGACTTAAAATTGACTTAGGGGTACTCCACATCTACACTGGCTTAAGTCGACTTTAGAAAGTTGACTTAAGCAGAAAGTTGACTTAAAAGGAGGTTTTAGAAAGTTGACTTAATTTTTCCTTAAGTTGACTTAAGCAGCTTGCTTAAGTCGACTTAAGGAAAGTGTAGTATAGACGCAGAGTAAATTACGTCGACTTAAGCAAGCTTAAGTCGACTTAATTACAAATGTAGATGCACCCTGACTTTGGTGTAATGTACTGTTTGTTTGTGATAATCAACATTATTTTCAATTAAAAACACAATAAGCAATGGCAGATCAATGAATGCTGATATAAATAGCTTCTTTGTGAATGGGTGTATCATGGTCAAAATATTTTCTTGTGAGAGAATGTAAAGATCCGGTAATATCATGTGGAAACTGTAAGTGAAGAACTGTGGTCTTCTCTTTAAAAGCTAGTGTCTACATTCTGCACCCTTATTCACTGGGAATTTCAGCTGCATAAAGAAAAAAAGATTTGCCCCAGAGACAACTGATGTAAAGCAGGCTTGATCTTGAACACATATCCTTGATTTATGTTTATGGCAAAATTTCTTTTCAACTCTCATATGACTCCAATTATTTATGTCCTCCTTTACCTTTCTTCCTAGTCAGACATACTTTTAGTTCATTCTTCTACAATTTGGTAAACTAATACATATTTGCAAAAATGTTAGTGTTACTGAATCTGCATTTTTTGGCAAAAAAGAAAAAGGAAATTCACCTTCCTCTCATCAGCACATTCAGTTACATGATTGCTTAAGGAAAAGCTGTAAATAATTCAACATAAAATTATATCTTTTCTGTAGTTTTATTGGACCCATAGAAATTAAAAGAAAAAGATTTAGACTACTGTAGACTACTATCAGGTGATTTAACAAAAGCTATAGTATAGTATCTTTATATTTTTTTACAGTCATTACTATAGATATTTGTTATATTTCTATACTAGCCTATAGGTTTATTCCCTGTTATTGAAATCTCATTGTGGTATCTATTTTGAAGCAATAAAATATGATATGAAGTACATGCATATGTTGTGTTGCGTTTATTGGTTTGGAAGAAAGGAAACTGCTAGTCATGTCCTTTGCTAAGTGTCACACTTTGATCCTATTTATCCCATGCTGCTGCTGCATTTCACTGCACTAGGCCCTGTACTCTGAGACATCATGTTCTTTAAAGTTATCCCCTGTATTCTGTTTCTCTGATGTCTCTCTTCAGGCTTCTACTTGTCATAATGTTGCCAACTCATTGCTGAAGTGTGGAAATCTGTGTCTTGGGCTCCTCCTTGGGCTGCTGTCCTGTTCTAAGTTTTGTATCATCCTCGCCCATTGTGGAATTTTGTTCTAAATCACTGCCTACTCTAATTACTTAACATTATTTCCTCTGCACACAGGGGAATGATCAAACCTGGGATGTGTGACACTGTGCGGGTCCTGTGATACATCACTGAGGGACACTGTATACAGGGCCGTCCCTGGGGAGGGCAAACGGGGTGATCGCCACGGGCCCCGAGGTTATGTGGGCCCCGCACTGTCCCGCTCCCAGGGTGGAGCAGGCAGGCCCAGGAGCAGAGCACATGCGGCCTGGCCTCTGGGCTGGCCTGCCCCACATGGCCGGCTCCCCCCTCCCCCCACAGGCAGCTTCCGGGACTGGAGCCAGCTCCCTCCACCCCCTTGCAACAGGCAGCCGCCGGGGCTGGGGCCTGGGCCAGCGCCCCATGCCGGCAGCCTCTGCCACCCGGCCAGGGCCGGCTCCCTGGGAGGCGAAGCAGGCCAGTCAGCCCGCCACGCTCCACTCCAGCATGGGGGCGGGGCCCCGCTTCGGCCAATTGGCCCTGGGCCCCACTTCCCCCATGGGGCGGCCCTGACTGTATATCCCACCCTTTTAAAGCAATAGCATAGTAACATGGTACTATTTGTGACTTTGCAATGTCAGATAAATATTTGTATTTATTAGTGTAGCATTTTCCTGAGACCTAAACAAAGAGGATAAACTACATAGTTGTTTCTGTTTATGAAACTGACCAACATAAAGCCAGGTCGCCAAGATGACAATACCAGAAAACTGCCTTTGAATAGCTTTTCTGTATAATTTCTCTTAAAAATGACAAACTGGCAGAAATAAGGAGTTTCTTCTATCAAGCGCATAAATAATTATTCACATTTTCAAAAAGCAGCATGTGGTGCAGCAAAACATAAATCTCATCTGTTGTCCTCCCCCACACTATCCACATTAGCAGCAATAGCAGCTATTTATTTTTCTTTTTCGTCCAAGTGAAATCGGACTATAAATGAAATCTCAGCACATTTTAGATCATGTGCTTGATAAAGCTGTTTTCTCAGACAGACAAAGTGTGAAATTCTTTTCATGGTTCTTAGTCTAAGTAATTTGAGTAGGTCACCATTCAGCATGTAGCCCCGAGCGGAACGCTTACTGTAGTGCTACACAGAAAATGTTTCCTCTTGTCCAACATTTTTCTCCTGATGAAGGAAGAAGATTAGGATTAAGTGTCTTTCCATCTGGGTCACCTTGTTTGGCTGCATTATTTTACTTCTTTGTGGCTTGTTAAAGTTATGGTGTTTTTAAATGATTTTATTTTTGTTATTCCACATATGATCAGCTTTCAACATTCTCATTCTGTAGTCTGTGGCCTTGTTTTAAAGGTACCGGAAGGCATTCTACAAATGTTTAAATCGCAGGCTGCATACTACCTTAGGGCAAAGAATTAAACACATACCCAACCTTTTTTTCCCCAAAGCAAGACTGTTTCTTAACAAGAGTTTCTCAAAAAAAAAAAAAAAGGCACCATTTTGTAGGTTCTATACTTCTGCTAAATATTTTTTTTCTTCCTGCAGAGCGTATGTTTGTGAGAATATATTTATTTTTGGGTTGATAAAATAGAATGGTTAAAGCATAAAACTGGTGTGGCATTCACTGAAGAGACAAGGGTGATTAATTGAATACAGAGATGATTCTTTATTTAGGCTGATGTACACAAACAAACCTTTTAGTTTTAGCTGGCTCTCTATCTCATAACATGTTGTTCCTACTGTCACCTACTGACACCTACTAGGTGTCCCTAACCAGTGCTTCTTAACCGTTGGGGGATTTGCTACCTAATGAGCACCTAGCTGAGGTCCATGTGATATCTTCTGGACCATACAGATAGTATTGGTTATGGCGTACAAAGGTAAAAAAAATTGAGAATCGTTCTCTGGATTAGGCAGTCTCAGGCCTTGTACACACGATCAGTTTATCGCGCATTAAAAATCATTACCTTGCGATAGCAACAACAGCGTACACACGTGCAATAGGGCTGTTGCGCGTTAACTGCCTTGTTGTGGCGCAATACAAAAACCACCTCGACGAGGGTGGTAACAGCTAACGCGGAACAGCTGTTGTGCCTTTGCGATCGTGTGTACGCTTACCGCGCAATGATGGGCCTCCGGAAGTATCCCAGCATTCCAAAGTCATCCTCTCTGGTCTTCCCCCCACCCGCTCTGTGGCCGTAACAAAACTGTCCCTGCCCTGGTCTGATTCCTGGGATTTTCAAATTTCTCATCTGTTTCACTTGCTGTTCTCTTCCTCGTGGAGTGGAGTGCAGCTCCGATCATCAGTAGCAACGGTGGCCCGTCGTGGAAGACGCGCACCCCTTTGGAGCACGGCAGAGGTGCTGGACCTGATCAGCATCTGGGGAGAGTCCGCTGTGCAGGCGCAGCTACGTGGAAGCAGGTGCAATTATGATACATTTGGCATAATTTTTCGGGCCATGTCAGAGAGAGGTTATGATAGAGACACTGTGCAGTGCAGATCAAAGGTGAAGGAGCTAAGAATAACCTATCACCGAGCAAAGGAGGCAAACTGCCGTTCGGGATCAGGGCCTGCTAAATGCAGGTACTATAAGGAGATCGAAGCCATCCTCAGTGGGGACCCTACAACCACTGCCAAAAGTCCCGTGGACACATCGGCCCCCCCTCATCCAGTGAATGCCAGACCCGAGCAGGATGAGGACGTTGTCGAGGAGGAGGAGGAGATGGAGGATGATACGGAGGAAAGTGCAACAGCATGTAGCCAGGAGCTCTTCTGCACCCCCGCTGAGACGTCCACCCAAGGCTTGAATTGCAGCATGTCCTCTGATGTGGCAGAGGGGGGTTCCGGTAAGTTTCTCCTTCATGCGGCTATGGATCCTTTTAAAATATCATTGTCCGGAGTGGGGGTGCTTGCTGGTCCCCGCTGTGCACGCTCTTTACTCTGCATTCATTAGAAGTTCATCAACACAAGCAGTGATTGTAAAATAATCATCTGCATTTAGGTCAGTAAAGGTTTCCTCGATGTACCTCCAGAGCCTACTACTCAGGTTAGATGGGAGAGCATTTGTGTCTACGCTCCCAAAGACGGATACTCTGCCTCGCCAGCTGCAAAGCACAGCCCTGGGAACCATGGCAGCACACAGTGCAGCAGCATACGGTCCTGGCTTGCAACCGGTGGCATGTAGGATATGTATTCTAGCTGGCAGGGGGACTCTGAGGAGAGAGATATCGGGTTCCATCTGTGTGCCCAGTGCTGAATGTTAGCCCCCAGTAAGCCGTCTATTAGGACATACCTTCTCCGCTTCAGCGAAGCATAGGATGTTGACTGCCCTGTACCTTCCAGTGGAATGTGCTACTAGAAGGTTACATTGGTTATCTATGCTATGTGTTAACAATTTCTTTATTGTTATTTTTTTATTAGATTCAACCTTCACAAGGCCGGTGTCTACCCCAGCTGACCGAATGAGAAACATTTAGAGGCGTGCTCGAAGAAACAGAGAGGATATGTTTCAGGACCTGCGGAAAGCAACACAGGAATCCACAAGGGAGAATCGAGCCTGGAGAGAGGAATCCCAAGAGAGGAGGCAGAAACACAGGGACGAACTGTTAAGCGTCATGAAGGAGCAAACAGAACTGTTCAAGAGCATGACTGCTTTGCAGTCCCAGGCGATTAATGTAGGGGCTCCACTCCAGACAGTTCAGCCGTGTCTGCCTCCCACTCCCCGTAGTCCCTCAAAGCATTTCTTTGAAGGCCACCCTTCCCCCTGGTACACTCCAACATCCAGTCCCCCCCCCCCCAGCTACTTTTTAGAGACCCGCAGCTACACCCACCTATAACCCCCTCCCCCCACCTTTTAGGTTTGAATAAAAACAGCAACAAATAATTTGAAGAGTGGGTTTATTTGTACACATTGAAAATCTCATAAGGTGCACCTGATGCGTCCTGGAAGGTAACTAGGGGAGGGCATAATTGAAATGCTCCCTGAGTGCCTCCCTTATGCGAGCAGCTTCTCCTTGGGCCACCCTAATACTCCTAGTGGCTGGCTGTTTGTATGCTTCCTCGAGGCACTGTGCCTCCGTAGCCCACAGCGGGGAAAACTTTTCTCCCCTACTTTCACAAATGTTATGGAGGACACAACACGACGCAATCACAGCAGGGATGTTGTCCTCTGCCAAGTCCAGCCTCCCATACAAACATCGCCAGCGCCATTTTAAACGGCCAAAGGCACACTCCACAGTCATTCTGCAGCGGCTCAATCTGTAATTGAACCACTCCTTGCTGCGATCTAGGTTACCAGTGTACGGCTTCATGAACCATGGTATCAGTCTCCGAGGATGACTATGGGCATCTCCACATCACCCACTGTAATTTTTTGATCAGGGAAAAAGGTACCCCCTTGCAGCTTCCGGTACAGACCAGTGTTCCTGAAAATGCGGGCATCAGGTACCTTTCCCGACCATCCAGCATTGATGTCCGTAAAACGCCCCTTGTGATCCACAAGTGCTTGCAGCACCATGGAGAAGTAGCCCTTCCTGTTGATGTACTCGGTCGCGAGATGGTCTGGAGCCAAAATTGGGATGTGTGTGCCGTCTATGGCTCCCCCGCAGTTCGGGAATCCCATGGCAGCAAAGCCGTCCACAATCTCACGAACATTGCCCAACATTACTGTCCTCTGTAGCAGAACGTGATTGATGTCTTGGCAGATTTGTGAGAGGGCTAATCCGATGGTGGACCTCCCGACTCCAAACTGGTTTGCAATCGACTGGTAGCAGTCAGGAGTCGCCATCTTCCAGACAGCAATCGCTACACGCTTCTCCATGGTTAGGGCTGACCTCCTGTTGGTGTCTTTACGTCGCAGGGCAGGGGCCAACTCTGAACACAGTTCCAGAAAGGTTGCTTTCCACATTCAAAAGTTCTGTACCCACTGCTCGTCACCCCACAGCTGCATAACAATGCAATCCCACCACTCAGTGCTCGTCTCTCGCGACCAGAAACGGCGTTGCACCGTGTGCAGATGATCGGTAAAGGAGCTGAGCAACGTGGTGCTGTTGCTCTGCATGGCATCAATC
This sequence comes from Pelusios castaneus, assembly GCA_007922175.1. Lineage (NCBI taxonomy): Eukaryota > Metazoa > Chordata > Testudines > Pelomedusidae > Pelusios > Pelusios castaneus. Next base: position 10,353,255 of record ML685802.1, on the reverse strand, counting down.
AGCCCCTGCTCCTCTGCGTCCTCGTCTGACTCAGAGCTCATTGCGTACTGAGCAACCAACCGAGATGTATTCAGAATGTTGAAGGCGACAGTGGAGATCAGAGCAGGATCCATGCTGTCGCTGTTGTGATTGCTTGCAAGTGGTGCGGTGCGTCACTGCACTGTTGAAAATAGGCGCGAGTTGCTATTGGCAACGAGGAAGACGCAAGGGGAACACAAGGCACCACGGGAAACTGAGAGTTTACCCATGCGCTTTGCATTCCTTTCCTTCATCCCATGATTCCAAGCACCGATTCAGGGAAAATGGAACGATGGGATAGGTGCCCAGAAGTCATTGCGCTCAACCGCGATAATGCAAGGAATTCTGTTGTGTTGCAAGGAGCGACGTGTGTACACGCTATCCCGCAACAAAGGTCACGTGTTTTTTATAGCGCGATTGCCATGTTGCGCTTTAATCTGATCGTGCGTACATAGCCTCAGACTGCTCATTTCAACAGAATCAGGAACCTGCATTCCATTCTTGACCCAACCACAGATCTACCATGTAGCCTTGAGCAAATTTTTGATGATACTCTGTACCTCCATTTCCTCATCTTCTCTTTCTTATTCCCTCCTGTCAAAAGCTCTGTGAAATTGTGAATTGTGTGTTCAATTGTATAAACTAAAGCAGCATTCCTCTTTCTGGTGATTCACTGCTATTACATCTGTATGGTAGGACTATTGCTAATATGCATCTTGTCTCCATTGAACCATGGAGGTAATATAGAAAAAACCTAGACAATTTATATTACTGATGACTTGAGCTTTTCTGGAAATCCACCACCTCTTGTCACACTAATCGGAGTACCACGACCAGGAGAATTTGAGACCCCTACAGCTTTCTTTGGTAATAGAGCTAGGCAGAGAATAGTCATTCTGTTTCACAGCAAATTTCACTATTTTGAAATGTGCCTTTGTTCCATTTTGGAAAAAAACCAAAATTCCATAAGTCTCTGAGAAAATGAGAGAGAATAAAACAACTCAGTCCATGGAATCCTTGGGGTGCCAGCCTCAGAACCAGTCCACCTAACAGGCTGTACCAAGACCACAGACCCTCAAAGGCAATCCACACAGTCAGCCTCTGTGTACCCTGGAAACTAGTGTGCACTGGAAACCCAAAATGCTGGATGAATGAATGGCAAGAAACCAGGCAGGCTTCCATCCGTCTACCTGACTAGTTTCAGGATGTACTTCAACAAAGTCAAACTACCTTCACAGAATATTTTGATTTTCATGAATCAGCAATTTCTGACAAAAATAAACTCTTGAATTGGATTTTTTTTCTAACTAGCTCCACCCAGCAATAGTGAGGAAAGCTCTGCAGTCTCTCCCGTATATGACTATACAACATATAATTTCTCTGCAACAGTAATTAAAGTTGGTAGAAACTTGTCTTTTTTTTCAAAAGACTTTGATTTTGTTTAAAATTTTCATGTTTTATTTTGAAAATTTTCATTTAGTTTTTGTGAGAATTATCATACTTTTCTTTTTTAAAATATCTCCTTTTTGAACAAGAAAGAATTGGAATACAAAAGTGAGACACCAGAAAAAAATCCACACTCCCTCTTTCTTATTAGTGGAAAAAATAAAAAGTAAATCACAGTGTTACTTTTTAGTTTTACTTTCTCACTTTAAATGAGAGAATGATAACAAATGAGGAGAAGTGTTGATTTTAGAAGTGAAAGTGTTACCTCTCTCACTTTGGTTTGTTTAAGGTTTTTGCTGTTTTTTTAAAACTCTTTTTATATGCCCCCTCACATACACATACTAAATTCTAATGGAAAAGATGGGAAGGAAAGTAAAACACTATTAGAAGATGGTCTGTTTTTCTCAGTTTTAAAACACAATATTTCAACTATACAGAAACATTTCAGGAGGAACTTTCTCAATTTTTTTCAAAAAAAAAATCTCAAAAACCTAATTTCATTTAAATGAAACTCCATTTTTCAAACAAAATATGGCTGTCTCTTAGGGATTCCAGGGAAGGAAGGAAGGAGGAGAGGTTTTGGAGATTTTTTAAAAGTTCATGAAGAGTGAAGCTTTTATATTTAGCTCTTTTGGAGTGTGCTGTACTGGGTGACTACTGGATCTGATTATTTCCAGTTTACCAACATGTTACGTTTGATCTTTCAGATACTTTAGCACACAGCTGTGAAACTTTCATCAGTCAAATGATTTTTATGCGCTCTAAGTCATGCTGCCCTGATCATTGTAGCCAGGACTGTGGTTGGTTGCTGCTTCTGGAAAAGTTTACACAGTGACTGGCTTACCTCAGAAATGTGGCTTCCCATCACTAACACTTATAGCCACACAGCAAAATTCACTTAATTCTCTTAAGGTTCCATCAAGATCCCGAGAGCCATCATGGTCCCTAAAAAAAGGAGATTGTGAAAGTTCAGTAATATAGGTACAGAGTGTACATTGCATTGAGAAGGAAACACTGTAAAGTCTTACACACTATTCCGTACTCTACTCACAGATTTAAGATTCTTGTCTGAACAAACTATTTTGGAGAATAAAGGCCATCAGAGGTTGAGAGGCAGTAGCAGATTGGATGCAGGGCTATGGACTTCAACTTGCCACACAGAACCAGGACTGCAGCATAAATCAAGGAGAAACAAGCTTCTCTTCTGGCTTGAACAATGCACACTACAGTTAATAACCTGAAAATGAATGCAATATACCAGCATTTACACCCAACAGAATCTTCCCACTTCACCACAATGTCCCTCAGTCATTCCAGAGGCAGAGAAGTTCATTTGTATCTTTTATATTGCTAAGAACTTTATAGGCTCTTTGAATGCATCTACACTGGCAACTTAGTTTGACTTAAGGACGCTTAAGTCAACCTACACAAAGCTGTGTCCACACTGGGCTTTTATTAAGTCAACTTAAGCGTTTCCTTAAGTCGACTTAACACCAATTCTGAAGGTTGACTTAAGCCATAAGTCGACTTCTTAAGTTGACTTAAAGCCCGTGTGGACAGGGAATAGTGGTAAATCGACCTTATTAAGTCAATTTAAAGCCAGTGTGGACAGCCACACTGACTGTTAGGTCAATTTAGCAAAGTTGACTTAAGTTGTAGCCACTCTGTGTAGGCATAGCTTTTGGAAATAAAAATATAAAATGTCTAGAGTTGTCATTTTACAAGGTTACTCTGGCAGTAGGAGTGTGAAAAGATCCAAATCATATAAAACCATGGCTGTGCCAACTTATCACTTTCTGTAATCAGCTGGTTGCTAGAATAGCTCAGCTAAAGAGTCAATATGCAGGATAGTTGATATCTTTGTAGTGATGTCTGTAACAAACAGAGGGAGCTTGATCACCACCTACTGATGACTGATATGCCAGCAGTAAAAGCAGGATAAAATGGAATACCAAAAAAATCATTTCAAGTGAATTACTTCACATCAGTGAAATTTTGAATCCATCTACAGAACTTGATTGTGCAGTCTCTACATATAATGGTAATCCCTGACTGAAGCAAGTAGTCCATGTAAACAATAGTTACACACTTGGACCTTCATATTCAAGCTTGAGATAGAAAAACTAAAATCCTGAATTCACCTCAAATCTTGATCTCCTACTTGATAGTGCCACATACAGTGCTACAATCTAAGGTTATGTCTACACTTACTAAAACTAGTTCAAATTAGTTAATTTGAACTAACTAATTCGAACTAATTTTAGTTAGTTTGAATTAACTTAATTTGAATTAGAAAAAATTAGTTCGAACTGAGCAAGTGCCATTCATGGCACTTGCTTAGTTCGAATTAGCAATTTACATTGATTTCAATGGGCCGGTTAGTTCGAACTAAACAATTAGTTCGAACTAACATGGCCACATTGGTTAATTCGAACTTAGTTTGAATAGGCTATTCAAATTTATTAGTTCGAATTAAGGAAGCCCTTAATTTGAACTAATTAAAGCCTAGTGTAGCCATGGCTTTAGTTAGTTCAAATCAAGCTTCCTTAATTCGAACTAACTTGCCAGTGTAGACATAGCCTAAGCTAGTTATCTAGTAAACTTGGTCTTTAATATGAATGGCTCCTTGCTGACCATGGATGTAGATGAAGGCTCAAGGCAGACTGCCTGATATAAACTTTCCGAAGTACCAGCTACCTACTTCCTCTACACACCACAAGACCTTTAATTCTTCATCTCTTTGCACTTCCTCTAACTTAGTATAATCTAATAACAACACAATGTCTTTACCTTTAATATTATCATGCATCATGGGCCAGTTTGAGCCAGCTTTATAGCACACTGTAGCCCAAATTAATTAACTTACTACACTAAATATTTACTACTTTGCAGGAGTAAGGATGCAGAATATTATTGTACATGCAGAGAAGCAAACCACTGTTCCTCTCTTGCTAGTAAGGCAGTGCAAAAAGCAGTGGCCCATTCCACTACTTCAAAGAGATATAGAAAGGTCCTTAGTTTTTCAGAAGATTCCTTTCGCCCTGCATAAGGAACTGTTTCTACTACATGACAACATGTGCTTCTCAGGAATGCGTTCTTGCTTAAAAAGTTCCTTTATCTTCCACAACTAGTAGCTCAAAAGATAACATACAGTGTTTATATTTTTTATATAAACCTATATATTTATAGGTTCATATTTTATTCTCCCAAACAGTTTTTTTGCCAGTAAATTTAATATTCATAAAGGTAAGAGAATAAAATCTCAGGCTAATGGCAAGACAAGAGAAAACAGTGCAGTGCAAGTCCCCCTATGCAGCTCAGTCAATAGACTTTAATCTTGAACTGCAAGATCTTTAGGCCTTCTGCGAGCAGAGGCTTCCAGTAAAACATTGCTTTATGTGATGTTTACAAAAGAAGCATTGGACAAGACCACCTATCTTATTTAAGACCTTAGCCAGGACTTCTACTCAGACTCTTTAGAACCTTCACTCAGTGTAAGAGTATGTGATTATGTGATAACATGATTTTTCCCCCCCTTTAGAGACACCAGACTGACAAAAAGCATTCCTAACAGACTATTTTGAAATTCTGCACTAGCAACACATTTCAAAGAAGATATACAAAACTGATGGCTCCTACCTCCACTTTAATGTTATGACATCCTTTAGTATTCAGATTTATGAGACCTGCCAGAACTTCTACAAGAGTAATTAACCAAAAGTCCTAGGGGTTCTTCCTCTGCTTTCCTCTCAATGAATGCAGGATTCAAATAACCCCATATTGGGTCAACTTCCCAATGAGAATAGATTTCCTAGACTTCACTTCATTTCAATTTAACAGGATACCAATTTATTTTTTCCTCATTTCTCTGGTTCAGACGTTAAAAATTAACAGAAGATTAATGAAAAAGAATGCTAACTTAAGCAGCTTAACATTATAAAAGTCATTTGATGGTTACAGAACACTTTAATTATTTCTTTTGAGTCAGAAAGACAAGCAAATTCAGTTGATTTTATTAGAATTTGATCTCTAGTTGGGATTTTAAATAAAATTTAAAAAGCCTATAAAAACAAAAAAAATCTGTATTTGTAGCTATGGGAAAGGAAACTACTGAAAAAAGTATAAATCAAGTAGAAACAATTCTAGGGGAAAGAGAAAAGAAAAATTAGTAAGATCCAAAATAAGCATTCCCTGTAATAAAAAAATAAAATAGCATCTTTAATAGGTAAAAATATGGATCTGATACATTGCTGGCAAAATACTGAATGTCCATAAAATATGGGAGGTAGAGTACATTAGTGGTTTAAATAAGGATTAATAAAGCTGCAAAGTCAGTATTTTTATAGTGCAATTTGATATTTCAGCAATCAAAGTACAATGCTTACAATAGTCACAATTTAGGAAAAATCTTCCCATTTCACGTAGGCAGAAAGTAGATGTGTTTTCTTTTTTATTAATTATTATGATTACCATCAAAAGTGACATTAAATATAAAGAAGCATATTAAGAATCCACATAACGCATGCCACACATACTGGTGGGAGAAACAGACAGGGGCAACAATGTTTTAAACACAAAAAACAATAAATCAAAGCAAAGCAATTTTATGCATGTCAGGAATTCATCACGGATGGCCACCAAGAACACACACAAGAGGCTAATGTATATTTTAAGTTCCAGGTTAGCAGCATTTTTGAAGGCTAATTAATCACTCTGCCCCTGGGGATGAATTAGGTGTTTAATAATCTCAGCAATCTCTGACTATACAGTATATGGAGGGCACAAAAATACTGATAATGTCTAAAGAGCCAGAACTCTCTCCAGGTTTCAAGTCTAAATAAATGATTCTAGCCAGTCATCTATAGAAAAACAAGGCCTGAGTCGGTACAGTGCATTACATGATACTATCAGGCCAATGTTGTAGCAGCATCAAATGTCTTTCAAGAACATGGAATCAGAGAATATTAGGGCTGTAAGGGAATATTTGCCTGAAATAGTTTTTCTTTTCTAATTAAGGAGAAATATTTTTTTTAAATAACAGTAGAACAAAAATGTTTTTCCAATACTTTACCAACTTCTGAAATATTTCATTTCCATTGATAACTATTTATTTTGTGTTATGCACAGTTGTAAAAACAAAAATCATTGATCTCTGTGAAGATGTGGAATTTAGTAAGGAACGTATGTTTCCCCTTTTGTGTTTGTGGCATACGATTCTACTTTCATCAAATCTTACATATCTTATGTTATAAGATATCCTATAAGTTAGGATATAACATATTTTAGCACAATACCACCCTTTATTATTATTATTATTATTATTATTAAGATTGCAGATATTATTAAGGGTCAGTTGTCATTTCCATTACAAATCTTTGTTTAGAAAAGGATATGTGAGATCTCAAATTAACAGGAAATATTTCTAACAAAAATTATATTAAAGAAAACCCCACACAATTCACACCCAGCTTTGTTATTTTAACAGAACAAACACATTTACCTATTCAGATTATGTATTTATCGTGACATTGGATACACCTTTTTTCATTGTTTTATGTTCTTTAGGATCTGCTGGAGAAATCAAGTTGCATTTAATAGACAAAGTCATTATTCTACCAGGCTGCGTCTTCACTGGTAAATTAAGTCAGTCAACTTAATGTGCTCTGTGTCTACACTACACTTTGCTTAAGTCGACTTAAGGAAAATAAAGTCGACTTAATGAAAATTAAGTCGACTTTATTAAACCACCTTTCAACTCGACCTAAGGCTTAATTCGACTTTCTAAAGTCAAATTAAGCCAGTGTAGCCCTGGGGTAGCCCTAAGTCGACTTAGGGCTACCCCAGGACTACACCAATGCCCTCCCTGCCGGGGGGGACACAGGGGGAGCCTGGCATGCCCCCCAAAGGGCAGGGCATGTGGGCACGGTGTGACACTGTCTGGATTTAGGGAAGCATTTATGATATTATTTTCTATGGATATCTCATAAATGCTATAATCCATAGGAACTATGTCATGTTTGGTATCAATAGAAAGGTAGTAATTTGCTGGGAATGATTGTATAGTTTATGTCTAGGAATTCTATTTCAATTAGAAGTTAAGAATTTGATGTTATATCCATTGTGGCAGAGTACTCTCCAACTCGTGCCACCTAATATCCAATCCCCTGGCGTAGTAGGGCCTATGGTAAGTCAGACTCCCTGGCAAGCCCACTTCTCCCCGTCAGGGCTGTGGCTTCACTGCCCTGGACTCAGCCCTTGTAGAAGGGAAGTATTCTGCTGCCCCTGCTGCAGTGGACAAGGCAAGCCTCCCAGGCCTTGCCTAGTCTCCTTCCCTTCCTCTAACCTTCTTCTGATGTTGCTCTGGTGTTGTTCTGTTCGGCTCTGCTTCGCTTCCTCTCTGCTTCGCTGCTTCTTCTCCTCTCCTCTCCTCTCCTCCAGTCTCCTCTAAACTCCCACACCTGAGCTGGTGGAGGTGGGGCTTTTTATTGGGCCAGGGACAGCCCTTAACAAGGCCCAGGTGTCCCTAATTGCCCCACAGCTGTTTCTCCTTTGCCTGCTGGGAATAGTGCTTTCAGCATTCTAGAGCTGACAAACCTGCCTTCAATTACCCTTCTAAAGCCATCTGGCCTGGCTTTGCCACACCATACTTTAACTTGTGTCATTCTGGACAAAGGTCTTAGACGGGAGGGTGTGAACAACCATTGTCTCCTTAATGTTAAGGAATCTGCCAGGTGATATGATCCCAGGGAGCAAACTGATGAGCCATTAAGGATACAATGGTTGTATTCTTTATGTCCTCAATGGCTCATCAGGATACTCCCTGGGACCACATCACCTGGTAGATTCCTTAACATTAAGGAGACAATGGTTGTTCACACCCTCCCATCTAAGACATTTGTCCAGAATGACACAAGTTAAAGTATGGATATAACATCAAATGTTATCATGACATAGTTCCTATGGATTATAGCATTTATGAGATATCCATAGAAAATAATATCATAAATGCTTCCCTAAATCCAGACAGCATCACACACAGAGCTCTGCCCTGCCAGGGTCCCTGTCCCCCTTTGCCCCATTGTACACAGGGGGTGCCCCCCCCTGCCACCGTGGACCTGCCCAAGGTCCCCCTAGCCCCACAAAGTCGACCTAGAGCATCCAGTGTGGACGCTCTAGGTCGACTTTGTAAGTTCCCCTTTAAGTCGACTTCAATTTTAAGTGTAGACACACTAAGTCGACTTAAAAGTGCAAGTGTAGACATAGCCCCAGATTCCAAGATCTTAGGTATTTTAATTCTACAATCATTTCATGCTTGATTATTAGGGAGAAGAATTTGAAATGTGGTGAACTTGGTCTCCCCCTGGAGACCACACATGGAACTTCTGTCTTTGAGAATGTGTTATTGCTACCAGATCCAGCTTTATCATGTTTCTGGACCAACCATCTTAAAAAAATTGAAGTTGATTGAAGAGCCCATTATTAAATATTTAGCAAGATTGAAAAACCTATTAAATATTTGCTCACCATATAGGTTGTTATAGACTGTTATGAGGTGATCTCTTAACCTTCTCTGTGTCAAGCTAAATCAACTGAGCTTTTGAGGCTATCATTATGAAGCCTGTTTTCTAAGCCTTTAATCATTTTTGTGGAAATTCTCTGAACCCTCTCCAATATCTTCCTTGAATTGTGGGCACCAAAACTGGACACGGTAATCCAACAACAATCATGTCAGTGCTAAATACAGAAGTAAAACAACCTCTGTTCCTAACTTGATTCCCCTGTTAGCCTCAGTGTTCCACTGGCGGTTCTTGGTCAGCTGATTATCCTGGGAAGCAGTGACATGAAAACAGATATGGGAGTCATAGTGGATAGAGTCCCCTCATCATATAAGTATGGCCTACATTCTTTGTTCCTCGCTGTATACATTTAGCCATGTTAACACACAGTTTGCTTGCACCCAGTTTACCAATAATTTCAGTTCTTTCTATCAGTTACCTGACCTCTTCATCATTTATCACACCACCATTTTTGTGAAAACTTTATCAGTGATGGTTTTATGTTTCCTTTCAAATCATTTATAAAAATGTTAAATAGCACAAGGACAAGAATCAATCCCCCTTGGATTCCACCAGATACATACCCATTTTAAAAAACAATTTAAACATTCAATTAAGCATGTTTTTAAGTTCCACATGTTTAGCTGTTTATTTAAATAATTTCCTGAAAATTGTGCCTTAACTTACTGCAACTTTGCACATAAATTGCATAACTATGTATGCAAGTCACTAGCAATATTTTTTAACTAGTCAGTTGGGTGCAAAATGTTCAGCATTGTCAATTTAAGCATTCGAAAATCATGAGTCAAATCCCAGAAATTCCCAGAATTGGTGTAATAATCATGAGATTTTAGAAAATACTACAAATTTTCCAATTTACCTTCTAGATTTTGAGGCTTTACAAACAATACTATCAAGCCTTCCTCCACAGCCATGAAAGCAGAAATTTTCAATAAAAAAAATAAAAATAAGTTTTGAGTCTTGAGTAATCACAAAACTCCAGGTACTGAAGCTTAAAGAAAAAACACAAAATATCATCGATCTCATGATAAAAATCCCAAGAGTTGGTAATGCTGCTAAGCCACTCTTGCTACATGGGCTATTGATTGTGTATTAGTTACATAGATAACCTAATTAACCTTCTGCAGTTTGCCAGGGTTCTGCCATCACAAACATTTGAGTTATTATGAGGACATAAGTGTGCACGAGAGAGGCACTCACATTTAGGGGAAGGTGTTTTGTCCTTGTAATATCTTTATTTGCATAATTAGCAAAGTCACCAACACTGCAACCAGCAAAGAAGATAGTAGAGACAGTATTAAAATGAGCATCAGAGCACCCATATATTCCCACCATCCCTTGCAGAAAAATATGAAGTGCTAGTCATTATCCACACCATCACTACCACTAATGGCCATTGTTCTGGTATCTTCCAAGGTATGCAGGATGGTATACAGCTGTTACACTGATATGCATATTCAGTAGGGGTATCAACCTCTTTTCCTTATCTGTATTTCCTCCTACTAATCTTGCCTGTCATAGGTTGCAAGTCTTTCACCTCAAGCTTATTGGCATATACATTAATTAGTTGCCATGGCATTCTTGTGATCATCTGTTCATATTCCTAACTTAAATTAGATAAACCTAAAGCTGATATCAGCTGGCATCTTGTGGTTACCTGACAGCAGTTTTGCTTATTGTAGCATTCTAGCTTGTGATCTCTTATGTTACTCCTGCTTAGCTGCTTATGCTAAGCCTTCCTGGGCCTTTTGTCTTGAATGATTTGGAGCTAGTCTTCACTGACGGCAGCAAATTTGCCACTGTCAATTCGAACTCCCCAGTTTGATTGAGGAGTTCTGTGAAGACGCGCTCAATTGATCAGGAAACCGATCTATTAACACCACTCTGGCAATTGGGGTAGTGCTGAGTTGAATGGAGGCCCTCCCTTCAACTCAGTGCACTGGGCAAGCAGGGTGTTAAGCAATTGAACTTGGATACACAAGTTATTTTAAGTAACTTACGTATCTCTGTTTGACTACCACCGAAAACCACGGGCAGTATAGATAGACCTGCTCTTCACTCAGAGATTCTCTTACAGACTTTGAGGCTTATCGGTTCATTGCATCACTGTCTTAACTTCTACCTATGCTTTACCTTCTTACAAACATAGGTTACACCTGGGTCAATCCTGTAGTCCTTATTCAAAAAAACCACTCGGTACCACACATCAGTGCAGTTTTTCCTTAGTAGCAATTGCAGGATATTTTGTCCTGTGTGAAAGAAAAAAATATTGTCACTCTTGTATCACAGTCAAAATATAATGGTACTGCCACTGGTACAGTTAGCTGCTCAGCATTTGTGCACTAAATGGCCTCTTGCATTTTAACTGTAATTAAAGATCCTGCTTGCTGAAAGCCAGACATTTTTAATCTCTATACAGTATGTGCAGTGTAATAGAAAAGTGATATGTTCTTGTCAAATAGAAAGTCAGTTGGCCATCAACAAGTTAAATATTAGGAAGCTACGGCTCGTCTTACTTGTCGTGAAAAACACAATTCTAAATGTTGTAACAAAAAAATGAAAAATCTCTGTAATCAAAGAACAATAGGGTTCGAAGGGACCTCACGAGGTCATCTAGTCCAACCCCCTGCTAAAAAGCATAGCATAAATAGCAGCATAAAAACTAACATTTCTATTATTGTGGGCTGAATCATAACTGGTTTTGCATTCTTAAATAATTTCACTAGTGAGAATTATTATGAGGGGGCTGAAAGGGGGGGAGAGACACCATACCCTCCTTTAGTGTTGGTCACTTTTATTCGCATTATATGATTACAATTTTAGAAAAAAGTCAAGTAGTAATAACAGCTCAGGCGATGTCTACACTTGTTAAGTCGAATTTAAGTTGACTTTGTTAAGTCAACTTAGCATGTCTACACTCAAAAATTAAGTTGACTTAAAGGGGACCCTGCCAAATCGACTTAGAGCGTCCACACTGGACACCTAAGTCGACTTCAAGGGGCTAGGTGGACCTGGGACTGGTCCATGGTGGTAGGGGGGCATCCCTTGCCCAGTGCCAGGGGGCTCAGCATTTGCCCCATTGTACCTGGGTACAATGGGGGCTGAGCAGGATAGGGACACTGGCGGGACATAGGAGCTGGGTGGGCAGGGCTCTGTCCTGCCCTGTAGGGAGGGCACGCCAGGCTCTGCCTGTGCCAGCCACCCTGGCAGGGAGGGCAGTGGGGGAGCTCTGGAGCCCTTCAAGTCGACTTAAAGTCGATTTAGGGCTAATCTGCATCTACACTGGCTAGGTCGACTTAATAAAGTCAATTTAACCAGTAAAGTCGACTTTATACTAGGTTTTATAAAGTCGACTTTAATTTTCCTTAAGTCTACTGAAGCTGCTGCTTAAGTCGATTTAAGGAAACTGTAGTGTAGACGTAGATTAAATTATGCTGACTTAAGCTTTAGGTGCACACCGATCCCTGTTGCATCGATGTTGGTGTTCCTCCCCTTAACTACCGAGTTGAGTTATTTTATAGTTGAATTGATCGGGGGGGGGAGGGGCGGGACGCGGTGTCCCTCTTCATCCTCCTTCATCCTTATTTGGAGTTGTTTTTGACTGGTTACTTCTTCTTTCTTGATTGGTCTTCTGTTGCCAGCCAGGAGGTCATTTTGACCTTAGTCGGGGACTTTCCACTCACACCACACATGCACCTCTTTCCCAATACTTTTTGCTGCCTTTAGCAATTTTTAAGCCATTCTATGCCATAAAAACTTCTGCATAGACTATAAAAGTTGCAGCTCTATACAATAAAAGCTGCTGCATCTAGCAATTCTATTTTAAGGGGGATTTCTTCACTCTCAAAAGGCCCACCCTCCATTCTCTCAAGGGACCATCTTGCACAAGCATTTAACTGCAATACTGTCAGCTAAGGGGTATGTCACAAGGCAAACTTGCTTAGCTCAGTCCATTTTGGAAAGCCCCTAAATACAGGGACTTCTCTTTTGGCCCCAGCCTGAGTAGTCATGGCACCCTTTCCTTTGGCCACAATTTTTGAGCTGCTATGCAGGACAGAATCCAAGCCTGACTATCATCTAAGCGAGACTTTAAGAAATGAATGATAAAGGAAAAAGCAACTGAATTTCCAGAAAAGCACAATAATATCTTCATTCCAGCCATGTCACAGAACAATGTGACAGGGTCTAGACCTCAGTTCAGAAAATATACTACTGAACTCAAGAATAAAATAATGCAAGATGCCTATCAAGGCCTTATGTTATCAATAGTTTAGCATGAGAATAGAGGTATTCAGATGAATAAGGCATGTTTGGCTATTATCTGGAAATCTTTTTTAATTTTTCTAACTTTTACTCTAGTTTAATGTGTAAGGTGCTGATCCTGAAAACACTTAAGCACATGATCTGTGCCTTGAATCAATGGGTCCGCTCACATATTTAAAATTAAGTTTGTGCATATTTACATGGTAAGAACCTTAGAGAGTATGTAAATCTCTTCTGCCTGAAACATTATAGTTCAAAAAAGCCAATATGCCTTTTTATAAGGAGTTCTTGTCTTCTCTTTGTTTCTCAGAAGATATATTACCATATTGTTGAATACCAACAGACCTCAGGACTCCCCATCATTTGTATGGTTGTATCTATCCAAAATAAAACTCTAATAAGTATTTATGAAGTAAACTTTCCTTTCCCCAACCAGCAAAAGTAAAATTAAACAATTCTCAGAAGAAAAGCAATGTCATCGCAGGTATCTTAGTAGTACTGTTTAGACTCCATGAGTCTTTTCAAGTGTGCAATGAACAGATGGAGACTGTTATAGGCTTTTCAAACTAATGATTGTTGCAAATTTCCAGGCAATCTGTTATGACTTTTATATTCCCAGTGACTTTTTAAGTACTTGAAAGGGGATCAAAAATCAAAAATGATGCTTACCAACTCATGTCTACCTAATTCAGACTTTTATTTTCAGTATCAAAAAGATGATTTAAAAGGTGAAAAAAATTATAAGATCCTCTCAAATGCTTTAATTTCTCTTTGAAGACTGAGTTCTATGGATTGTGTTGTGAGAAGGTACTTCGTTATAATAAAAAGTGGCTTTACTTACAAATGCAAGCTATATTATTCTTCCAATTAATTATGAGACTTGTTGAATGCAACTGTTGAATAATGTGCAAAATTACAAACACAGTTCCCTGATGTTTAGTCAATGAGAATATTCTTTGTACCAGCTGAGATCTGCATTAGTTCCAAATGTCCAAGTCAGGGAGTAAGAACTGTTGTGATCCTATTACCAATATACGCATTTTGCCTCTACTAATCTTTCATATAGGGTTAGATTGTAGTTTCCTCCATCTACATGGGTTGTTTGTAGTAACAAGCAAGCAAGAAATTAAAGATCTTCTTCCTAGATATTTCACATAAGCACATTGGGTGAAAGTCTTCCAGCCCTAAATTTAAAAAAATAAACAAAAGCCCCACATTTTCCATAAATAATATCTACTGTTTTTTTTTTCCTTTGGAATATGGAAAGCTGGCACCAAATAAAGAATCCCTGCAGGATGACATCCATGCAGAATATCTACTCTTGGGGCCACATCCTATTTGCTTAATTCATACGAGTCAAAAAATTTGGGTGAGTAAGGCCAGTAGGATGCAGCCAATATCAGTTTTGCCATCAGATTTTCATATGGAACAAAAATCCATTGAAGTTAATGTTCAGAAGACTTTCTCCAAAGTTTTCAAATACTTATGGAAACAACATTTTCCTTAAGAAAACCACTATTCTTGCCTGCACTCTGTACACTGATCTACATAGCTAAAAGATGGAAATACAAAACACATCTTAGGTAGGATTTTGTTTATGGTTTCATATTCCCAGTGCCATCATCATTATTATTAAATTTATTATTCATAAATTACTTCTTCCTTTAGCAGTAGAATGACAATAGGATGAATATTTTTGTTTATCTGAAGAATAAAAAGACAAAAAAGATACCTATCCAAAGTCTTTAGCAGATACCTAAAATCACAATCAACAAGGGATCGTCCATAATAATGACAAAAACAGCACAATGAAGACCAATCTCCCTGCAACAACAGAACAGCCTGTAAACTAAAACATGCCGATCTCAAATCCCACAAGAGTACACACTGGCTGGTGTATATCATATTCAAGAACATTTCTATACTTAATTATATAGAAACCTCTGCTAAAAATTATGTGAGAAGTCACAAAATGAAAACATGCTATTTTCCAGTTCATTCATGTATTACCACACATAATTAATTGGTCACATGCAAAGTGATGTTTACCTTCATTATTTCCTCCAATTTAATCTTGTACCCAGAAAGAATTCAATTAGAATACAGAATATACTATGGAACTACAAAACAAAGAGAGATCTAGTTTGCGCTCTGAACAGGTGATGAAAGTCCAACTTCCTCATCAATTATTTCTCATGCCCAAGGGATCTAGTGAGCTTTGTTGCAAGTGAGAGAATGTCATCTGGGCAAATCTTTCCCTCTGCCCCAGGATAAATTCCTTATAATAGCCAAACATCTAAAAAAAATAAGGAAACAGTGTGTGTGGCCTTGCCAGTTTTTCAATTCACCAGTCCCAAAAGACTAAGAGAGTGACTACTTAAAGTCTTTGGAATTTCCCAGGTAGTTCCATGTAACTGAAACAACACAGCCTTGGAAATATCATTGACTCATTCTGGAAGTCACTAATAGATATTTAATGTGCCATTGCACTAAGACAGCTTGATGATGATTGACCACCAATGAAAACTGCACAGCAAGGCAAGCAGACAGAATTTGCTTTTCCACAGGATCTATAAAATAACTAATAGGGCCTTCTTAAGTTATACAGAAACTTGTTAGCATTCATAGTTTTATATGGAGCTTGTAAAGATCTAGCTGTGATAATCTACCTAGGATATAAAGGACAGGCAAAATATTGTCCATCTACTAGTATTTTAGTTGGCATTAAACTTCAGTGATGCTGTAATGCCACAAGAAACACAAGGATCTATTCAGAAATTATTTTTTTTAAAAACCAGCCTCTATAGATTTTACAGCTATGAAAATCCCACAGGTGACCAAGGATTCCTTTTGCTTCATACTGTGGATTAATATATATTTGAGATGGACACTTGTTTTCTGAATGGTAAACAGATAAGTAACCTAAAGGCTGTGGGGTTACTAAAACCTAAAAGGTTTTTATGTATTTTTAGTAGTCAAGATTTTCTCCTGCATCCCAGAAATTATGGTCCAGGATGCTTCTCTTTAGCTGGTCAAACCAAATCTCTTTCTACAATCTCCTCAGCAAAGGGGATTGGACTAGATGACCTCTCAAGGTCCTTCCAGCCCATATTTCTACAATTCTATGAAAAGTGTTTAAAGGGTTTGGTTTGATTTCCGTATTAAATTTAAGGCCTAATCCTTCAATGTTTTACTTACATGAACAATTCTTACTTACATGGGTAGCTCTATAGAAATTATCCCTTCTGGGTTTTCTGACACAAGTAAAATTACTCAGGTAATTTAGGATGTCAGGATCAAGCTCTGAGGGTGCGTCTACACTTACAAATTAAGTCGACTTAAACTTGCTTAAATCGACTTAATTTAATCTGCATCTACACTACATTTTCCTTAAGTCAATTTAAGCAGCAGCTTAAGTTGATTTAAGGAAAATTAAAGTTGACTTTATAAAACTTAGTATAAAGTTGACTTTACTGGTTAAGTCAACTTTATTAAGTCGATTTAGCCAGTGTAGATGCAGATTAGCCCTATGTCGACTTTACCAATTTAAAGGGCTCCAGGGCTTCCCCACTGCCCTCCCTGCCAGGGTGGATGGCATAAGCAGAGCCTGGCGTGCCCCCTCCCCATAGGGAAGGACAGAGCCCTGCCCACCCCACTTCTATGCCCTGCCAGTGTCCCTGTCCTGCTCAGCCCCCATTGTACCCAGGTACAATGGGGCAAATGCTGAGCCCCCTGGCACTTGGCAAGGGGAGCCCCCCCTGCCACCGTGGATCAGTCCCAGGTCCACCTAGCCCCTAGAAGTCGACTTAGGCATCCAGTGTGGATGCTCTAAGTTGATTTGGCAGGGTCACCTTTAAGTCGACTTAATTTTTGAGTATAGACATGCTAAGTCGACTTATTTGGCCAAGTGTAGACATAGCCTGAGAGAGCAATGGAATATTAATTAAGTTTTTAGTGCCATGCAAATCTATGGTTGCTTTGCATATGGGAGGCTCACTGACCATGCTTGGGGCTTTCGAATGGCTTGTTGCTGCCAGAGGCACTGTGCCTTCAACAGACACAATGCCTCCTACAGTGCAGAGGGAGTATGATGTTATAGGTTCATACATGAGCAAAAAATGATTAATTGCTATTGTCTAATGCCCAGTATAAATATATTGCTTCATTTCGTTCTCAGCCTTTGATTTATTTATTGTTTGTACACACTTTACATACATGAGTCAAGTGCAACTTTAAAGAAATCAGTGAAGATTTCTGAGAAACTAGTTGTGTTCTGATCATTGGTTTTATAGCTCATACCTTGCATTTTCCTTCTTTTATCCCCTATGCCATAGTTCTTTCTGCTGATGCCATCACTTTTTACTTAGAGTAATTGGATTGTGATTGACCGTGCAGGGGCCGAGGGGTGCAGAAGAAGTTTGTCCCACTCATGTGTTCTGCAGGGTCCACTCACAGTAGCTGTCCCTGGCTATGTCCACACTAGAAAAGTTAAGTCGACTTTGTTAAGTTGACTTAATAAGGTTGACTTTAAATCAACTTAAAGTCGACCTTATTAAGTCGACATAACAAAGTCAACTTAACTTTCTAGTGTAGACATAGCCCCTTGTCAACTTTATTAAGTCGACTTAATGCCTTAAGTTGACTTAATAAGGTCGATTTAGGCGCCAATTCCCATCCACACTGGCTTTAAGTCAACTTTAGGCTTAAGTCAACCTAAAACTAGATGTTATTAAGTGGACTTAAGTTTATCTTAAATCGACTTAAAGAAATGCTTAAATCAACTTAATAAAAGCCCAGTGTGGATGTGGCTTTACTTAGGTCGACTTAAGCCTCCTTACGTTGACCTAAGTTGCCAATGTAGACACATTCCCTGAGTTTCACATGCTCTGGAACCTCTGGATCTAATAGCTTTTGCTGAATCTCCCCTGACAGAACACAACAGAAGGAGGGTGAAAATGGAGTGTGAAATGATAGATTCATGCGCCTAGTGCCCAGCAGAGTTCATCTGTAATGAGCAAGGCTGGGAGAGACTGGAACACAAACTCTGAAGTGTTCTTTGTGAGATGCTTTAGCTCTGTATCACCCACTACACATGGTTGTTATGTCTTTAACCATAGGAGGTAGACTAATATTAGAAAGCAAGCATATTATTGGATATTTGGAACTCCTGGAGTTCAGATAGTAGATTAGTAATCTACCCTATGTAAAACCATAACTGTTACACATTTTCCTATCCTATATATACAGTCCATTTTTTAAAAAACTGTGGGTAATATTACCAAAAGCACTTATGACATCTCAGAATCCAATGATTTTCTGCAAGATTTAGGCTCCTAAATGACCTAGGTGTTTTAGAAAATATCACCCTATAATATCCTACCAAAAGAGTAGTACTGAACCAGATTAGTCAGCACTGGTGACAGCAGCAATCCCTTGATTTGAGGATGAACTCTACCACAAATTTGCATATGGTCCTGAGATGACTCAGGATTCCGTTCCCGGAACCACAAGATCTGCTTGCAATAGACACAGTCATTTCCTAGCAGGTCAGCTGAAAGAAATTTCTTTCTCTTTCCAGCTTTGAGGCCAAGACATTTCTCTTCAAAGCCTTTCCACTACCCTCTGGAGCAGGGGTTGGGAACCTATGGCTCGCGAGCCAGATGTGGCTCTTTTGATGGCTGCATCTGGCTCGCTGCCAAATCTACCCGGCCTGCCCCATGCGTCCGGGGCAGCGGGGTGGCCGCGGCTGGGGCAGACTCCCGGCCTCCCACCCGCAGGCCGCCTCAACTTCCCCGCCCGAAGCCGACCCCGCCCCGCCCCCGTTCGGGTCCCCGCCGGTGCTCCCTCCCAGCTGC
>ML685802.1:10212835-10329096 GCA_007922175.1 Pelusios castaneus | reverse complement strand
AAACATATTGTATGGCTCTCACGGAATTACATTTTAAAATATGTGGCATTCATGGCTCTCTCAGACAAAAAGGTTCCCGACCCCTGCTCTGGAGGATATGGCACCATTGAGGTTGGTTGGGGGTTGCTCTTCCCAGCTAGTGATGTCCACTTCTGTTTTCTTAAGATATGCTTTCAGTCAGTACTTAAACTGGAAAGGCCTAAAGAAAACCAAGTGAAACTCTTCCCTCTGAGTTAGTAATGAACCCATGTCTAAATCAAGTGAGTAAGAGAAGATACTGTGAGCAGATAACAGTGCTATTCCTTTGGATGAAATATATAATTAAGGTCCTAGGTACTAGTAGACCTTAAAAATCTCACAGCACATGTTTTGCAACAGTAGAAGTATTCTCCCCCAACATTCTACTCAAATTCCAATGTAGATAATTAATTCTGGCATATTCTAACAGAAAATCCCCTATGACTTGCTAATTGGATAGGTTATGCTTCACCTCCTGTCCCAAAGTGTTGTATAATGTTGCTGTGGGATGTTAAAAAGCTGCTGAATTTTACCACAGAGGTAATTGCATTTCAGTAAAGAAGTGATCCTTGTGTTTGCATGTACATTTTTTGGAAGATGTTTTGAAGATTTAAGATGTAAGTATTTATTGGTTTTTTTCCTTGTTAAATTTGTGGAACGTTTCAGAAAAATCGAGGATGAAACGTGTTATATAAATAAAATACTTATTGTGCACTAGCTCTTATATCAAATATTATATGGATTTGTATCATTTACAGCCTAAACATTTATTAAGTATTCTCCAGGGATCTGTCTCTACTTTGGTTGTCCCAAAGTCATGGGCAGGAGCTCAAAGGAAAATGTTCAGCCACTCTATCACTTTTGTCTCATCTTGTGAACTAAAAATACCTATTCATGGAGTGGTGCTAAGAGACCAGTACTACCAATCTTTCCTCAAAGAGAGATTTCAAACCCACACAGTGTCTGCAAACATGCAGTGACTCAAATGTCACCCTGAGAGTCTTTTACAGAATGCCTCCTACTGAATGCCCCCAAAGCTTTGAAATCGATAGCAGCAATTATACACATGTCGAAAAGTGCCGCCCCTCTTCAGTAACTGATATCCTTTATGCCACAAGTGGGTACTTCACAGCAAAGCAAAATCTGCCTTCATCACTAACACTAGTTAGTTTCTTTCTGTGAGCACATAACTGAATGTCATGTCATTATCAGCACTGTGTTTTGGGAGGACTTTATTTTTGTGGGAATTTATCTGCTTTCTTTGAGTTGACTAATTTACAGCTACACACTCTCCAGCTGGAAGTGTTTAACCTAATCTGTGCCCCATTTTCTGCTTCTACTCCCAACAAGGCTTTGAGGAGGAGAAGGAGAGGGAGCGCAAGGGAGGCAGAGGGAAGAAAGACTTTGTTTTAGGAGGACTTGAGTAAGAACTCTGCCTCTAATTCCAAAATGGGTAGCGAACTGTTCTGAGTCTGACTTATACTTCTTATTGCGAAGCAAGCAGTAGCAGAAACAAAACAGTGGATCTCTTTTCTTTCAGACAACGAGACCCAATGCTAGTCTCATGGCAGTCAATACTAGTCTTGCAACACATTTTGGCGGGAGGAGATTGATACATTACTTTGGCTAAGTTCCAAAGGGGTAGCCGTGTTACTCTGTATACAGGAAAAAACGAGAGTCCTGTGGCACTGTCAGGGAGGGAGCCCTCCTCAGCGCCCCCAGGTGGGGAAATCTGGGGCTACGAACGCGGAGGCGTCAACCCAACTTTGTGGGCTCCCCTCCTCTGAATTACTAAGCAGCCCTTTGAACTCAGGGCAGTCTAGCCTAGCGGCCACAGAGTCGATATCAAGCCCCTGGGTCGGGCAGTCCGGCCCAATGGCCACAATGTCAATATACGAGCCCCCGGGTCAGGGCAGTCTGGCCCAGTGGCTACAGAGTCAATATTAAGCCCCTGGGTCAGGGCCGTCCAGCCTAATGGCCACAGAGTCAATATGCGAGACCCCGAGTCGGGGCAGTCCGGCCTAGCGGCCACAGAGTCAATATATCAGCCCTCGGGTCAGGGCAGTCCAGCCCAATGGCCACAGTGTCAATATGCGAGCCCCTAGTGGCCACTGAGCATAAGCTTTCATGGGCTCCAAACCACTTTGTCAGATGCAAAAAATTCACATGCCAGGAGGAGTAGCATAATAATGGCAAGTGCTGACAAAGTCAATTCAATGGGGCAGAGGAGGCTCATTCTCAGCAGTTGAATAGAAGGTGAGAATGTGTGAAGACCGACAAATACTTTTTGTAGTGTGATAACCATTCCAAGTCCCTGTTCAGACCCAGTCTGATTGTGTCAAGTTTGCAAATGAGCTCCAGCTCTGCAGTTTCACACTGGAGTCTGCTTTCAAAGTTTTTTTTTTGCAGGAGAATGGCAACTTTCAAGTCTGCTACTGAGTGTAGTATTGAAGTATTCTCCTACCGGTTTATGGATGTTACCATTTTTTATGTCCAATTTGTATCCATTTATTCTCTTGAGTAAGGAGAGTCCGGTCTGGCCGATGTACAGGGCAGAGGGGCATCTCTGGCACATAATGGCATATACAACATTAATAGATCTGTGAATGAGTTCCTGATAATGTAGCTGATGTGTTTGGGTCCTGTGATGGTATCACTAGAGTCGATGTGTGGTCAGAGTTGGCAATGGGGTTTGTTGCAGGGATAGGTACCCGGGTTAGTATTCTTGTAATATGGTGTCCAGTTGCTGCTAAGTATTTGCTTCAGGTTGGGGGGCTGTCTGTAACCAAGAAGAGGCCTGCCTCTCAAGGCTTGGGTGAGTGTGGGATCATCTTCCAGAATAGGTTGTAGATCTTTGATGATGTGTTGGAGGGATATCAGCTGAGGGCTCTAGGTGGTGGCCAGTGATGTTCTGTTGTTTTCTTTGCCGGGTATGTGCTGTAGAATGTGATTTCTGGGACCCATCTGGCTCAGTCGATCTGTTTTCACACTTCCCCTGCTGGGTACTGTAGCTTTAGGAATGTTTTGTAACGGTTCTGTAAGTGTTAGTCCCTGTCTGAGGGATCGGAGCAAATCCAGTTGTATCGCAAGGCTTGGCTGTAGACAATGGATCATGTAATATGTCCAGGGTTGAAGCTGGAGGCAGGTAGGTATGTATTGTGGTCAGTTGGTTTTTGGTATAGAGTGGTGTTAATATGTCCATCCCTTATTCGTACTGTGATGTCCATGAAGTGGATTTCTTGTCTGGACTGGTCCAGGCTGAAGTTAATGGTGGGGTGGAAGTTGTTGACGTCCCAGTGGAATTCTTCAAGGGACTCTTTCCCATGGGTCCAGATGATGAAAATGTCATTGATGTAACATAGGAAAAGGAGAGGTACTTGTGGACGAGATTTGAGGAAGCGATGTTCTAGGTCAGCCATAAAAATGTTGGCATACTGTGGGGCCATACGGGTACCCATAGCCATGCCACTAATTTAAAGGTATAGATTGTCTCCAAATCTGAAGTAGCTGTGAGTCAGGACAAAGTCACAGAGTTCAACTACCAGGTGTGCTGTGTCATCTTTGGGCAAACTGTTCCTGATGACTTGTGGTCCATCTTTGTGCAGAATGTTGGTGTAGAAAGCCTCTACATCCATAGTGGCTAGGATGGTGTTTTCTGGGAGATCACCAATGGATTGTAGTTTCCTCAGGTAGTCAGTGGTATCACGAAGATAGCTAGGCACGCTGGTGGCAAAGGGTCTAAGGAGAGAGTCCACATAGCCTGACAATCCTGCTGTGAGTGTGCCAATGCCCGAGATGACAGGGCATCCAGGATTCCCAGGTTTATGGATCTTGGGAAGTAGATAGAATACCCCAGGTCGGGGCTCTTGGGTTGTGTCCATATAGATTTGTTCCTGTGCATCTTTAGGGAGTTTCTTAAATAGATGTAGTTTCTTTTGGTATTCCTCAGTGGGATCATAGGGTAGTGGCTGGGAGAATGTGGTGTTAGAATTGTTTGGCAGCCTCCTGTTCATAATCTGACTTATTCATGATGACTACAGCGCCTCCTTTGTCAGCCTCTTTGATTATAATGTCAGAGTTCTTTTTGAGGTTGTATATAGCATTGCGTTCAGCACGGCTGAGGTTGTGGGGCAAGTGACGCTGCTTGTCTACAATCTCAGCTTGTGTATGTCGGCAGAAACACTCTATGTAAAAGTCTACTCGTTTCAGCCATCAGGAGGAGTCTATGCAGAATTCTTCTTCTTGTAGTGTTGATAGGAAGGTATCTGTGAGTTAGTGTGTTGTTCCGTCGTGTGGTGGAAATATTCTTTGAGTTGGAGATGGTGAAAGTAGACTTCCAGGCCACAGCAGAACCATATCATGTATTGGGGGGGGAGGGGTATGGAAGGGCAGAAAGAGAGTCCCTGAGACAAGATAGACTCTTCTGCTGGGTTAAGTGTGTAGCTGGAAAGATTTACAATATTGCTGGGTGAGTAGGAAGTATCACAGCTTTGGTCCCTTGTGGTCTGTAGGAACTTAGATAGTTTAATGTCCTTTTTCCTCTGTAGAGAAGCAAAGTGTGCGTTGTAGCTGGTCTGTCTTGTTTTAGTGAAAGTCAGCCATCTGGAAGTTTGTGTGGAGATTTGGCTTTCCTTGAGCGTTTCCAGTGTTGAGAGCTCTTTCTTGATCTTCTCCTGTTTGCTGTACAGGAAGCTGATAAGATGGTTTTGTAGTTTTTTTGAGTGTGTGTGGCACAATCTCTCACCATAGTCAGTGTAGTACATTTATCGTAGTGGATTTTTTACTTTGTCCATTTGGTATGATGTCCATTTGTTTGCATTTGCAGAGGAAGATTATGTCTGTCTGTATCTGTGTGAGCTTTTTCAGGAGGTTGGTAGGTTTCCATTTCATACGGCTAAATTCAGTGCCTTGCATGGTGACAAGTTCCAGAGGGGTAGCCGTGTTAGTCTGTATACAGCAGAAAACAAGAGTCCTATGGCACCTTAAAGACTAACAAATTTCTTCGGGCATAAGCTTTCATAGGCTCCAACCCACTTCGTCAGATGCATCTGACGAAGTAGATTGGAGCCCATGAAAGCTTATGCCTGAAGAAATGTGTTAGTCTTTAAGGCTATGTCTACACTTAGACAGATAAGTCGACTTTAGTAAGTCGCCTTTCTTAAGTCAACTTAAGTTGACCTTCTCAAGTCAACATAGAGAGTCTACACTAGACTTTTAAGTTGACTTAAGGCAGAATTTATCAAGTCAACGTATAGTCTACACTAGACTCAAGTTGACTTGGGGAGGTTGAAGGGGTGCATCATGGGAATTGTGGCAGCGTGTCAGCAGAGACGGGTCTCCCCTCCCCCAGCCACACCCTCAAAACAGGAAGTGGGCTCAGCCCCTTCCCATTGTGCCTGGAAACTCGGAGCCTGAGAAGGTCATGGATCTGCCTCTTCTCCTGTGCTTTGTCAACCAACTGAGCAACACCTGCCAGCTAGTGGTAAGGCTTCTTCGGCTGTGGAGCATGCCTGCCTGTCCGGTGACACACCAGCGGAGAGGAAGACGACAGTCTACCCCACACCCAGCTTCCCCGGCAACCTGCCGCAGGCACTGCACTGTGCTTCATCGCCTCCGGACATGGGAGGCCTGCAGTGACTGGTGGGAGCGGATCGTCCTCACCACCTGGGATGATGACCTATGGCTGCAGAGCTTTAGGATGAGCAGGCGGACCTTCCTTGAACTCGTCCGTGAGCTCACCCCAGTTCTGCAGCTCATGGGCACCCGACTCCAACCCATCCTGCCCATAGACAAGCAAGTAGCTGTCGCAGTGTGGAAGATGGCAACCCCGGACTCTGACCGCTCCGTGGCCCAGCAATTCGACATCGGGAAGGCCACCATGGGGAATGCCCACATGCAGGTCTGCAGGGCAATCAACCAGGTCCTGCTAGCCTGCCTCATCACCCCGGACAACCTGCAAGAACTCCTTGATGGCCTCGCCGGATGGCTTCCCCAAATGTGGGGGCATTGTGGACGTCACCCACATCCCCATCCGAGCCCCAGAACATCACACCAGGGACTGTGTCAACCACCAGGGGTATTACTCTGTGGTCCTGCAGGCCCTTGTGGACCACCGTGGAATCTTCCAGAATATCTATGTGGGCTGGCCGGGGAAGGCACACAACGCATGGATCCTGCGCGACTCCACCCTGCACAGGCGCATACAGGTGGGCACCTTCTTCCCTGACCACACCATCACCATCGGGGACATGCAGGTGCTAGTTCTGATCCTTGGGGATGCTGTCTACCCCTTGCTCCCCTGGCTGATGAAGTTATACACGGGCCTCATGGTTGGCAGCAGTGATCTCTTCAATCAGATGCTCAACCAGCACCACAGCGTCATCGAGCATGCCATCGGCCATCTCAAGGCCCACTGGAGGGCCCTCCTGACCCACCTGCAGCTTGGCGAGAGCAACCTTCCAGAGGTCATCAGTGCATGCTGTTACCTGCACAAACTCTGAGAGCTGCAGGGGGAAAGGGGAAGCCAAGGCTGAGTGGCTCACTGTGCAGTATGAGTAACCCGATGACACCCTGCCCCAGACTCAGCGGGGCCAGCGGCAAGCACAGCTCATCCGGGATGCGCTGAGGGCCCACTTCGACATTGAGGAGCACTGAGCAGTGGGCCTGCAACCAGGCCCCATCACCTCCACCGCCCACCCATGCCTGCCCCCCCCCCGCCCACGAATCCATCTCCCCCCTGTCCCCACAGCAATAAAAGGCACAACACTGTATAAAAGTGATCAGGCTGTTTATTCAGAGGGGGGAATAGGAGTTGAGAGGTTTCGGGGGAGTGAAGAGGGCCGGGGGAGGGGCCGGTGCTATTGGCCTCCAGAAGGCGGGTCCCGGGCTTGCAGACGTCTGCCCTGGGTCCTAGCCCGCCGGCAAGGAGGGCTGCCTCTGGGATGCAGGGCGGGACCCCAAGAGAATAGGCGTTTCTCCAGGCACTCCAGGTACTGGGTCTGCTACTCCATTAGGTCAAGCATGCACTCAAGCAGCCTCTGCTCGCCCCTCCGCAGCCCCTGCTCAACACTCCAGTGGGCATCCTACTACTCCTGCTGGGCACTGGCCTCTCCCTGGCTCCAGCACCATGGTCTTGTCCCCCTGGGCTCTCCTCCTGGTCATCGTCGAGGGAGGGGGGCTTCGCAGAGTCAATGGTGTGGGCTGGCAGGCTACCACTTTCCTGGTCCAGACAGGCATCCAGCTGCTGGTAATAGCAGCAACTGCTGGGAGCTGCCCCTGTCCCAAGCATCTCCTCCCAGGCCTTTTGGTAGCCCTGGTGGAGGTCCTTGATCTTGACCCGGACCTCCTGGGTGTCCCAGGTGTGGCCCTTGGCAGCCAGGACCTGGGAGATGGAGGCATACATCTTCCGATTGCGCTGACTGCCTTGTCCCCACAAATGGCCAGCAGGTCGAGGATGTCATGGTGGCTCTAGGATGGGGCCCACCTGCGGCGCTGGCTCTGCTCTGCCCTGCTCCCAAGCACTGTGGTCATGGGTGAGTCCTGCCCTGTGGTTGGCCAGGGCAGGCTCTTCCTGTGCCAGGAACTCTGGGAGAGAGGTCAGGGAGGAAGGTCTGGAACCCATGCAGGTCGACTTAGGGTTACTCTGCATCTACACTGTCTTAGGTCAACTTAATTAGGTTGATTTAACTGTTAGGTCGACCTAAAAGGAGGTGTTATTATGTTGATTTAACTTTTCCTTAAGTCGACTTAAGGAACTGCTTAAGTCGACTTCAGGAAAGCCCAGTGTGGACGCGGTGTAGTTTGAGTCGACTTAGGCCTCCTTAGGTCAACTTAATTTGTAAGTGTAGATGCACCTTAAAGTGTCACAGGACTCTCATTTTTTACTTTGTCTAAGTTTATACTGACGGCGGCAAGTTCGATCTTCCAGGTTCTATTGATCAGTCAGTCAAAACCCCGCTCTATCAATCTGGATTTTGATTTAATAACTCCAGCCCTGTAAGAAGAGTAGAAATGAGTTGAAGGGATAGGTTTCCCTTTGACTTAGTGTAGTGGAGACAGGGAGGTAAGTGAGTGTTAGAAAGTCAAAGGGAGATATGCAAGTTATTTTACATAGCTTGTTTATCTCCCTTCAGCTGCTGCCAAAAATGGAGGCAAGTGTAGTCCAGGCCATAGTAACTGACAATTTTCTACAAATGAATGGTAATCGTAAAAACTTTCATCTTTGCATATACCCCCACTCCCCCCAGCAAACTGCATTTTCACTTCATGCAGCTGAGAAAGGGGGTTCTAACCCACAAAAGCTTATGCCCAAATAAATTTGTTAGTCTTAAGGTGCCACAGGACTCCATGTTTGTTCTCCACTTTTGCCACTGATGCGGGCAAAAAGTCCAAATGCCACCACAAAGACTTACTTTTACAATTGTGAGTAGCCCTATAAACTTCAATAGGGCTTTACATAAAGTACACCACATGCAAAAGTCATGACTTGATGAAACACATTGTCCTGTCTAAATGTGTGTGTCAAAGTATAAGAAGGCATGACATTTTTGCGTTTGTTACTGAAACATGCTGTGAGTCCGGGAAACATGCACTGGCTAACCCCTTAGAAATAACAAAGACTATAAACAAAAGATTTGCTTGTCATCCCTGGAAACAGTTCAAGCTTCACATAGACAAAAAGTGTAAGCAAGGAATTCAGCTGAGACACACAACATATCTCACGTATGCCACAGACCAAGTAGCTATACCCCAGCAGTAGGAAGGAGTGTATTCCTGAAAGTGAGAAGAAGAGTATAAATAGATGACAGTGACATCCCCACTTCATCTGCCTCTCCTCCCCTTTCTCTACACAAGGAAGCAAGATAATCAGAAAGAAAGAGAAACTCCATTAAGACTACAGGGGATGCTCCTACGTTTAAGGCATTCTAATTAGCAAGAACTGCTTGGAAATTTTGGATAAGAAAAATCTTTTCACTTTTAGAATTAACATGGTAAAGTTTAAGAATTAGCTTGAAATTTTATATTTTATTTCCTTTTGTAACCAACTCTGATCTTCTATACCAGTGCTACTTAATCAACTAAAATCTATCTTTCTATAGCCAAATTCCAAAGGGGTAGCCGTTTTAGTCTATTGTAGGAAAACAACAGAGTCCTGTGGCACTTTTAAAGACTAAATAAATCTGTTAGTCTTTAAAAGTGCTACAGGACTCTGTTGTTTATCATTCTATAGTTGATAAATCTGTTTTACATTTAAACTAGTGTAGCTTCAGCTAAAGTGTTTTGGGAAATCCATTCAGGTTATAAAGACTGGTGCATGGTCAATTTGTTAAATAGATGGACCTTATGAACTTGTACCACTCAGTAAGTAACTGAACTGTACAAGATGGCACATTTCTGGGATGGAAGACTGGAAATAGTGATATGTGGGTGATATTGCATATGTAATTCAAAAGTGACTGGGCATAGCATTTTGAGGAATGTCTGGGAGTGAACTGCATGCCAGAGGCTGGGATGAGTGGCAGTGTGTCACCTCACACAACAAAACAGGGCATTCTGGACACCAGAGAGGAGAATCAAAGGAGTCATAATGATCCAATAGTCCAAACTGTACGTGGCGGATGTCACAGTGAATTATAAGGCTTTTTTGGATGAATACATTGATCTAGCTATATAGGAGGCTATGAGAAAAACAAAGAGGAAGACAATAGACCCAGAACATACTTGAAAGACAATGAGGAAAGTTATCATTTCAAGGGCCTTCCATGCCATCTCCAACACACAGCAAGCCTTGTTCTGCCAAGCCTGGACATTAGATCCAAGGGCTACAAACAATAACAAAGTAACAGCTGGAGTGCAGATCCTGGGGAGAAGGCAGCGCGGGGCTTCATTCTTGCTGGGACCGCTCAGGCCCCAGGGAGAAGGAAGCCCTGCAGTCCCTCCTTCTCACCGGGACCTGAGTGGTCCCAGCAAAGTAACAGTCTCTAGGGGTGCGTCTACAGCTACACTTTCTAATAACTTATTGCGCAATTGAAATTTGGATAAAGTAGATGGGTCAGTGTTAAAAAGATACATTTGCCAGAAATTATCAAAACAATCAAAGAGTAGAGAACGGAAAGTGAATGCTTCACTGAGGAATAATTAAGGATAGTGCTACATCCCTGATAACATATTAGCTATAATTCAAGAATGCCTTTATGCTTTTAACATCCTTGTAGTGTGGCAGAGTACTCCCCAGCTCGTGCCATCTAACATCCAATCCCCTGGCGTAGTAGGGCCTGTGGCAAGTCAGCCTCCCTGGCATGCCCACTTCTCCCTCTCAGAGCCGTGGCTTCACTGCCCCTGCCTCAGTCCTTGTAGAAGGGGAGTTTTCTGCTGCCCCTGCTGCAGCAGCCGAGGCAAGCCTCCCAGGCCTTGCCTAGTCTCCTTCCCTTCCTCTAACCCTATCTGATATTGCTCTGCTCTGCTCTGCTCTGCTCTGCTCTGCTCTGCTCTGCTCTGCTCCAGCCTTCTCTAAACGTCCACCCTGTGAGCTGGTGGAGGTGGGTCTTTTATTGGGCCAGGAACAGCCCTCAACAGGGCCCAGGTGTCCCTAATTGCCCCGCAGCTGTTGCTCCTCTGCCTGCTGGGAAAAGTGCTTTCAGCATCCTAGAGCTGAGAAACCTGCCTTCATTTCCCCTCCTGTAGAGGAGAAAGGAGGAAGGCTGCACTGCTCCTGCTGTTGCCACCACTGCTGCTACCACCACCATCACTATCACCACCACCGCTGCTGCTGGGACTGTCCCTACCACTGCCCCTGTTCCTGTGCGGCCTCTCCTCCGGCTGGCCTGTCTCCCTCCCACCCCCTGCCCTGCGGGGAGGGAGGGAGGGAGGGAGCGAGTGAGTGACCAAGCAGAAGACCTCTCCCCACCACCACTGCTACCACCAGAGGAGGAGAGGACTCCTGCCTGCCTGCCTTCTTGCCTGCCTGCCAGCTGGACCCTGCTGCTGCTGCTGCCGCTACCACCGCCACTATCACCACCACTTTCTGAAGCCTGCTGCTGCTGTACCTGCCTGTATTCATCTGTTGGTGAGGAAGACACCCACCAGGATACTTCATTGGTGTGTTTGTGACTGCTAGGGGAGGGCTTGGGACCATCTAAAAGCTGTGGAGGGGTGGCTTGTTCGAGACTGAGAGGCTTTTGCCATCACTGCTCAGCTGGTGGTGGGGCAGTCCTTACTGCTGCTGCCTGGGGGAAGGGCGGAATGGCGTGGAGCCCTTTCTTCCTGGCTTGTTTTCCTTCCCTGACCCTTTTAGAGTTTTAGTTATTCTCCCTGCCCCGCCCCAAACTTGGACTGTTCGTTTCATTACTCCTTACCCCACCCCCACCCTCCAGCCCCCATTAATCCCCTGCCCTGCCCCGTCTTGCTTATGATTCCCACTACTCCCACCTCCTCCCTTTGCTCAGTTGCCCCCTCCTGCCCCCCTGCCCCTCCCCCCCCCCGCCCCCACCCAGTGCAGCCGGAGGAGCCGGATCCCCTCTTATCCTATACAAGCCCCTGTGCCCCTTCCCCTTCGGCACCCTCCTCCCCAGCCTGCAGCCTAGCGGGGAGGAGTGGTTCGCCAGCCTGCATTCCCTCCCCTGCCCTCACGGTCCCCTTTGATCTACCCCTGTAGCCCCACCCCGGATATACCCCCCTTCCCTGCTACAGTCTAGCGGGGAGGAGTGGTCCTACCCCTTATCCCCCCCCGGTACCCCTCCCTCCACCCCTACCCTAGGTCTCCCACTCCATCTGTCCCCCATCATGGGGGACATGGAGACCTCTTCCATCCCCTCTACCCCTGCTCATCTCCCCGAACCTGCTCCTCCGTCCACCCCTGCAGCCCCCCCCTCGACCACCGCCGCTGCTTCAACCATCTCTGGCACCCCTACTAAGGCGCCTGCAGCGGCGGGCACAGGAGGGGCCTCCACTGCTGCTGCAGCCTCCTCAGCCGGCCGTAAAAGTCGGGCGAAGAAGGCAACTAAGGGTTCAGCCAGAGCCCCATCATCGGCTGCTGCCCCCTCTTTCCCTGTCATTCCCTCCACCAGCTCTGGGGGTCCCTCGGCCCCCAGATCATACACCCAGGTGGCTGCCACCCCTCCACCCACCGCCACTGTACCATCTGCCCGCACCACCTCCTCGGGTACCATCTCAGGGAGCCAGGGCCCCTTCTCCACCTTGACCAGGAGGCACGGTGTCCGTTGCCTCCTGGTGGCTGCCTCGCCCCACGTGGAGACCTATGTGCAGGCGATGGCGAGGGTGGTGGGGCTCTCGGCTATCGTGGCGGCCTCCAAAATGTATGGCAAGGTCGTATTTTTCTTGTCATTGGAGGCCGCCGCACAGGAGGCGGTAGCGAAGGACCTGTCGGGAGGGGTGTCTATGTCCCCATAGAACCCCTGGAGGACCTGGGCATGCGGATGGTCCTCACCTCTGTCCCACCCTTCCTCCCCAACTCTGCCCTGCTTCCCCTTCTCTCCACCCTGGGGAAGCCTCTTTCCACCATCAGCCCTCTCCCACTGGGCTGCAAGGACCCCGCCCTCCGTCATGTCTTGTCCTTCCGCCGGCAGGTGCAAATCCAGCTGCCGCCGGCAGGGGTGCGTGACGGAGGGGCACTCATGGGGTCCTTTTTGGTGCCCAATCAAGGGGCCCATTACAGGATCCACTTTTCTTCAGGGGAGGCTCGGTGCTTCCTCTGCCAGGCCACGGGGCACGTCCGGAGGGACTGTCCCCTGGCTCAGCATGGAGAGGGAGCAACTGGGCCCCCTGAGGTGTCATCGGGCACATGCCACACCATCGCCGGTGCCCCCAGCTCCCTGGCCACCGGAGCTGCCCCTCCTCCTCCATCACGACCGTCTAGGCCGGGCCCCGTTGCCACCCCAATGGGCACACCTGGGACGGGGCCCATAGAGGAGAGGGCGCCGGTCAGGGAGGCCCCAGATGTGGGAGAGGGTGCATCCCAGGGGGAGGGTTCCCATCCCCCTGTCATCCCTCCCTTGTCCCCTGCCTCCCAGGAGCCCTCGCCTTCGACGCCCAGCTCTATCCCCACTGGCCGGCCCTCCCATGCCATCTTGGAGGGCCAGACCCTCGTCAAGGGGAAGCGCAAGAAGGCCCAGGCCCTCCCCGCCTTGTTGGATGGGGAGCAGGCCCCCCGGAAGTCAGTACGGGGGTCGG
This sequence comes from Pelusios castaneus, assembly GCA_007922175.1. Lineage (NCBI taxonomy): Eukaryota > Metazoa > Chordata > Testudines > Pelomedusidae > Pelusios > Pelusios castaneus. The sequence continues at coordinate 10,315,890 of ML685802.1, read as the reverse complement.
AGGATGCCAACATTGTCACTGGGTCTTCTACTGCGCTCCCTGACGAGGCCCAATGGGAGGCCGTGGCCGAGGGAACGGCTCCAGCAGCACAGGGGGGCAATGTTGCCCCCCCATCGGAGGCCCTCGAAGAACCCCTTCCTGGAAAGGCCACAGATGGAGCTGCCCTTGCCCCCCCCCCCCGAGCCCGCCTCGCCATCCACGCCCACTGCCAACGGTGAGGTAGCCTCTGCTGAGGCGGGGGGGATTTCAGCTCCATCTTCACGGAGATCGAGGCCCTGGGTCTGACCCTGGTTGCTGCAGGGGAGGACGACCTTCCTCTACCAGCGGGCCTCGATCTGGGCGGCGATTTGTCTTCGCTGCCCCCTCTCTCGTCCCAGTCCCAGTCTCGGCCCCAGTCCCAGTCCCAGCCCTTGCCAGCTGTCTCACCCTTCGCCCTGGGAACACCCCCGGGTTGTTCCCCCTACCCAGCTGCGATCGGGGCTTCCTCTGTAGCCGCTGGGCCCCTGGAGGCGACGGCTAGCCCTGAGCAGCCGGGCCCCGGGGAGCCGACCCAGGTGGGACAGCCTCCCCTCCCTCCCCTTGTTTTCTCCCCCTGTCCGATGCTGAGGCCATGGCAACCTCCACACCCAGCGTCGGTGGGGACCCGTCCCCAGACCTTCTCCTAAAAACCCCCGTGCCCGGTCGAGGGGAGCCGCACCCCACTGGTTCAACCACTGGGGACCCTGTCCCTACTCCCGCCCCTACCGCTGCTTCCTATCCCCTTCCTGATCCTACCCTTGTCCCCTCTCCCCTGACTCCCACGATTGCCCCCACTCCTTCCTCAGTTCCCGCCCCTACTGCTGCCGCCCCCGGGGATCGTGTCTTTCCCCCTGCAACAAGGCGATTCCTGGCGGGGTGGTATTTGTAGCCCCCTCCATCCAAGGGGCTGCTGTCTTCCCTCCGCCGCCCCCTCCTCCCTGCGCCGGGGGTTCAGCCGGGTGACGCAGCGCCTGCAACATCGGCGCCGCGACGGGGCTCTGCACCCTGTCTGTCACTTCCAGCTGGCAGCGGGACCACTGCGGGGACCCGACTGGGGGACGGCCCGGGGCCTTCCGCCCCGGACCCCCTGGCACTGCGGGATGGGCTGTGCTCGTTCCTGGCCGACACTCGTGGGGCCAGCAATCAGGTGCAGCTCGCCCTGCAGCGCTGGGGGGACTTCCATCTCATCCTCCAGGCCGTGAGGGCCATCCTAAAGGAGGGGAGGGGGACCGGGAGGCAGAACGCCGCGGCCTACCAGAGAGCCCGCAGCTTCCGTGACTCCCTCATGTCTTTTGGGGTGGGTCACGGATTGCTGCGGGGCCCAACGGGGGCCGCGGGCAGTCCTTCCCCTGAGGATCCTCTCCCCCAGCCCTCCTCATGGCTTCTGTCATCATTGCCACACTAAATGCCAGGGGCTGTAGGATGGGTCTCCACAGGGCCCAGGTGCTTTCCTTCCTGGGGGAGGGGGTATACTCTGTGGTTTTCCTGCAGGAGACCCATACGGATCCAGCCGCCAAGGCCAGTTGGTGGCTGGAGTGGGAGGGCAGGGTGTTTTTCAGTCATCTCTCCGCCCGACAAGGCGGAGTAGCCACCCTGTTCTCCCCCGACCTACAGCCCGAGGTGCTGGGGATTGCCGAGCTCGTGCCGGGCTCCCTACTGCACGTCCGGGGCTGCATGCAGGTGCTGACGTTGAATTTTGTCAACGTCTACACCCCTGCATTGGCCTTGGAGTGGGTGCCTTTCATCAGCGGGCGGCTGCCTTCCTCGGCACCTTGGATCCTCAGGAGCGCCTGGTCCTGGGCGGGGACTTCAACCTCAACCTCGAGGAACAGGACCGAGCAGTGCCTGGCCACCACAGACGTCCTCAGGGAGATCGTAGATCATCACTCCCTGGTGGACATCTGGCACAACCACCACCCAGACGACGAGGTCACCTTTACCTTTGTCCGGGTGGGGGAAGATCGGTCGCACCACTCCCAGTTGGACCGCATTTATATCTCTAGGTTCCATCTTGCATGAGCCCAGCCCTCCGGCGTACGGCCGGCCCCCTTCACGGATCACCACCTGGTGACCGTGAAGGCCTCTCTGTTGGCAGAGAGGCCGGGGCCGGCATACTGGCATTTCAACAACAGCCTGCTGGAGGACGTGGGCTTCGTGGTGTCCTCCTGGGAGTTTGGCTGGCCTGGCTGGGGCAGAGGCCTGCCTTTCCCTCGGCGCAGCTTTGGTGGGATGTGGGGAAGGTGCGCGCCCGGCTCTTCTGCCGTGACTATAATCGGGGGGCCAGCCAGCGGAGGGATGCGGTGATAGAGCAGCTGGAACGGGAGGTCTTAGAGCTGGAGAGGCGTTTGGCTGCCAGCCCTGAGGATCCGTCCCTCTGCAGAGCGTACCAGGAGAAGCGGGACGAGCTCCGCACCCTCGAGGATCTATGGGCCCAGGGAGCCTTTGTTCGATCCCGCCTCCATCTCCTTCAGGAGATGGATCGCGGTTCCCGCTTCTTCTATGCCCTGGAGAAACGGAGGGGGGCCAAAAAGCATGTCACCTGCCTCCTCGCTGAGGATGGCACCCCCCCCTCACAGATCCGGTGGAGATGCGTGGAAGGGCCAGGGCCTTCTACGCTGGCCTTTTCTCCCCAGATCCTATCGAAGTTGCCGCCTGTAGGGTGCTCTGGAATGAACTTCCCATGGACAGCGAGAGCAAATGAGACCGGCTAGAGCTACCTCTTTAGCCCTCTGTCTCATGCCCACCAGCAAATCCCCAGGCATGGACGGGCTGACTGTGGAGTTCTGCTGCGTGTTCTGGGACGTCCTCGGCCCGGACCTCGCCATCGTCTGGGCCGAGGCCGAAGGAAGCGGAGTGCTCCCCCTGTCTTGCCGGTGGGCAGTCCTGGCTCTGCTGCCCAAGAAGGGGGACCTCCGCGACCTTCGGAACTGGCGTCCCGTCTCGCTCCTCTGCACGGACTATAAAATCGCAGCCAAAGCCATCTCTCTGCGGCTAGGGCCCGTGCTGCAGGATGTGGTCCATACTGACCAGACCTACACCGTCCCGAGCCGTTCCATCTTCAATATTCTGTACTTGGTCTGGGATCTCTTGGAGCTAGGGTGTAGGGACAGCCTGTCATTCGCCCTCCTGGCCCTGGACCTGGACCAGGAGAAGGCGTTCGACTGGGTGGACCACGGGTATCTTCTGGGCACCCTGCTGGCATTCGGCTTCAGACCCCGTTTTGTGGGGTTTCTCCAGGTGCTGTATGCCTCCGCAGAGTGTCTGGTCAAGCTCAACTGGACCCTGACCGAACCTGTCAGCTTTGGGCGAGGAGTACATCACGGCTGTCCGCTGTCAGACCAGCTGTACGCCCTGGCCGTGGAACCCTTCCTCTGTCTCCTCCGGCGGAGGTTGACGGGGTTGGTGCTCCGTGAGCCAGGGCTGAGGCTGGTCCTGTCGGCGTACGCCGACGACGTGCTCCTCATGGTCCAGGACCCGGGAGACCTGGAGCAGCTGGAGGCTTGCCTGGCCGTCTACTCGGCAGCCTCCTCCGCCTGGGTCAACTGGGTCAAGAGCTCTCGCCTGGTGGTAGGGGCCGGGTGGCCGGCGAGCTCCCTCCCACCCGCGCTTCAAGCCATCCGGTGGAGCGCGGGTCCACTGCTCTATCTCGGCGTTTACCTTTCTGCCACGCATCCCTCCCCGGATGACAACTGGCGAGGTTTGGAGGACAGGGTGTCTGAGCGGCTGCGGAGATGGACAGGACTGCTGCAGTGCCTCTCCCTTCGTGGGAGGGCACTGGTTGTCAAACAGCTCATCCTGTCCATGCTCTGGCACCGGCTGAACACCCTGGTCCCGCCCCCGAGTTTTCTGGCCCACCTCCAGAAGACAGTTCTGGAGTTCTTTTGGCCAGGACTGCACTGGGTCTCTTCAGGGATCCTGAGTCTTCCCCTGGAGGCGGGAGGGCAGGGCCTGTGCTGTATTCACAGCCAGGTCCATGCCTTCCGCCTCCAGGCCCTGCAGAGACTCCTTTACAGTGCAGGTAGTCCGGCATGGAGCCATCTGGCGTGCACCTTCCTCCGCCGCTACCGAAGGCTCCGATACGACCGGCAGCTCTCTTTTATCAATCCGAGAGGTTTTCCGCGAGACCTCTCCGAGCTGCCGGCCTTCTACCAGGACGTCCTCCAGACCTGGAGGCTTGTTTCGGCCTCAAGGTCCCTTGTTGTGCCCACCGAGGGGGAGGACCTCCTCGCGGAGCCCTTGCTACACAACCCCCATCTTAGTGTGCAGGTGGCGGAGGCCCCCTCTGTGAGGCAGAGATTGGTCCTGGCAGGCGTCACCAAGGTCGGAGACCTCCTGGACTATGCCCGGGGGCACTGGGTGGATCCCCTTGTGCTGGCTGAGCACATGGGGCTCTCCACCCTTCGAACCCTCCGGCACCTACTCCAGGAGGTGAAGGCAGCCTTGCCCCCTGCTGCTCAGGATTACCTCGAGCAGGTCCTGTGAGACGGTGCTCCCCGCCCTCCCCTCAGTTGTGGCCCTCCGGAGCTTTTAATCAGGCCTCAGCCCCGCGAGCCCCCCTGGCCGCCCCCGCTCCACGTCCCGAGCTGGCTGCTAGACTTGCATCCGGCCTCCTTCCAAACCGCGCCACGCAAATATCTGTACACGCTTGTGCTCCATACCATCCACTTCCTCGCCTTCGTGTCCCACCCCGATACAAAGTGGCGGGACCTGATTCCACCTGTGGAGGGCGAGGACCCCCGGTGGGCCAGTCTGTATGCCACCTTGACTCCACGGCCCGCCGGGGATATAAGTTGGCGGCTCCTTCATGGAGCCGTGAGCACGGGCGTGTTCTTGGCGCGGTTCACTCCCCGTCCCGATACCTGCACCTTTTGTGGTGTGAGGGAGACCCTGGCGCATGTCTATCTCGAATGCGCCAGGTTGCAGCCCCTTTTCCAGCTCCTCCAGAACCTCTTATTGAGGTTCTGGCTGCACTTTTCCCCACACCTTCTTTTATATGCACTCCCGATCCGTGGCCCCACAAGTCACGGGACCTCCTCGCCGACCTCCTCTTGGCCTACGCCAAAGTAGCCATCTATAAAACCAGAAAGAGGAGATTGGCTGAAGGGGGTTTCTATGACTGTGGGGCCTACTTCCGGTCCCTTGCCCATTCACGCATCCAAGCAGAGTTCCTCTGGGCAGCGTCCGCTGGCTCCCTTGCCACCTTCCAGGAGCAGTGGGCGCTGTCCGGGGTTCTCTGCTCAGTGTCCGGTGCAGGACACCGAGCAGAGGTGTCCTCGGTGTCTGAATCCCTTATTTTGAACCTTTGACACTCACACCCGTTCCCATTTGTCATTTGTTGTCCCAGGTATTCAATTGAAGCTGGGTCTAGTGCTCCATCCCCTTAGGCTGGGGGAGGAGTTTTAGTAGTGGGCGGGCTTGCGCCCACCCACTTCCCGGTTCCTTCAAATAGGATCACCCTCCTAAAGCCATCTGGCCTGACTTTGCCACAGTAGCTTTTACATACTTCTTTCTCACAAGTAATAAAATATTTTTAAAAATTAAAGCAATATTTTATAATACAACCAAAGCTTCCTCACATCTATATAATGGTTATTGTTGGGTATCTGTTTATTTCATGCCCTCAGTTTGCCTCAGTTCTTCAAATTCTCATATACCCGAGTAGGTTTATGCAAAGGAAATGGGACCAGAGAAGCACCTTCTTTGACACTGATGACCTTTTCTGCTGAATTTCACATTTGATCTTAAGCCAGGTCTACACTGTTGGTGAAATTTGATGGGAGTCTTCCTAACTCCCCTTCACTCTGACCTCTTCACTGCCCTGCACTGATGGGAAATGCATTCCCGTCAACGCAGCACTATGCCACTTGAGGAAGTGGTCTTAAGTCAATTTCCAGATCATCTTAGCAGGTCTTAACTGACGACTATGTCAGTCTGGAAAGACTGATCTAACAGTGGCAAATTTGCTGCTGGCAATGGAGGCATGGCCTAATTCTTTCACCAAAAAAACCAGCCCTGAATTATACAAACTTCTGCAGAGAGTGCTGCCCTAGTGAGGCCAATACTTGTTAAAAATGATTATTCTATAAATGTAATATATAATATTTCAAGATAGTTCTGTATTTTTATGTTGCAAGCTAGTGGACTACTATCCACTCTGATTAACAAACCGCCAAAAATGAAACCATGATAAATCCACAAACTGATGGAATTCTGATCGATAAAGTACCTGCTTCTGCTTTTCCCCAGACCTATGTATCTCACTCTGTTCTGCACAGCTTCTGCTTCTGCTCTCTGAAAAGCTCACTGTTGAGTAACAAGACTGAAATCAGAAGTATTCTTGCTTCTCTTTTCTCTATAGATTTTAATGATGTTACTCTAGATTTTCAGTATTGTGGCTGGGATTAAAATCTGACCTAATCTGTCTTCCCCACAATTATTACTCAGTTTGCTGTAATCTGGAGGTAATTATAAAATAGCAGGACCAATGTGTGATATGACTTTGTATAATCAAAACAGTCTAATAATGATTTTCTTAAGCAGTAAGATTACCTCTGATTCATGTAAACCTTGCATTAACTGAGGTATAAAATGAAAAAAGAAACCTTAGTCAGCTACAGTTGAGAGGGATTATGTATTCACAGACCCCATTATAGTTTTGCTAGATGTGTGTACTAAAATGTAAAGTGCAACCCACATGCAAATACTAGGAGACCTTCATAACTGCTGCATAATTAATTTGGGGGAGGGGTTCAGATGGGGCAGTAATTTGATCTATTAAAACATGTTTCTGTCTAGTAGTAGCTTTTCTCTATCCTATTTATTGTATGCCTGCCAATTATGTGCATTACAGATAGGTGGAGGTAAAGCAGTCATAAAGTAAATTAAAAAGTAAAACCATCCAAATTTGCAAATACAGGGCACCCATGGAAATTAAAGGGAGCTTTGTGGTGGATTTCACAAGTTCAGTATCAGGCACATAAATGGTTTAAAATTACTTGTACAAAAGTAATGATAATAAGTAATAATAGTAATAGTTAGCACTGTAATCAGTAGATCTCAAAGTACTTTACAAAGGAGGTCAGTATAAAAAAATCACTAATAAAACTGGCTAAAATTTTATTGTAGTTAAGGAGAATTTTACCTTTGTGTTCAGTGAGGCCAGGATTCTACCTATTGTGTTTACTTGATCCACAAATAATTCTGAATACACTGACACACAATGCATGTAAAATTTGGAATATCAGATGCAGAGTTTGTGTGTCTATGTAGAGGCACTAGCTGATTTTCCACACCTGACCAATTTGTGCTGTGATACTCAGATCTCACAGCTAAGCAAGCTCACCCTAGATTGATAGTTAAAAGGGGTTCCCTCTAAAGATTACCTATTTGAGATGCAGTAGGAAGCCATGCCTGTGACACACTATATAGCACTCTCCTCCTTGAATAAGTACGTAATCAGTTCCTAAAACAGTAGTGTTGAGGATCTTGTGCTGCTACTGTTATTTTTCAGGTGAAATATAAAACTAAGATGGTTCCTGAAACTTACTAAAATTTCTATGACAATTTTCATAAGAATAAGTTTGTACTCCAATGTTAATTCTCATGTCCTGAGAAAATATATGTCTCTCTAAATTCCCCCACTCGGTTTCAGCTGGGTACAGTAAACTCCTTCGCTCTGTTTTAAATTGTTGAGTATGTTTGTTTTGTACTGATACAAAGATGCTAAACTACACTTCAGAGGTGACCAACGTTAATAAAAATTATCTTTATATATTCTTGCCTGCATCACAGGGCCTATTGTGAGATGTAATTGATGTTTGTAAAGTGACTGAGAATTTAGAATGGAAGATATGGAAGCGCAGCAGGAAATAGTCAAGAGCACCCAAGTTCCACTGACATTCAAAAGGATAAAGACTCTTAAATCACTTAGATGAATTTGAAATTTTATCTTCAATCTATTAATTATCATCATCGCCAAACAATTTGTCAATAAGGGTTGTGTGTTGAAAAAGCAATCGTTTTACGTATTAAATTATAATTCCCTGTTTCTCGTCTATCTTTCTGTAGTAGTGCTTTGATAAGAACCCGTGTCAAATTCTTAATCCCATTTATAATCTCTTTTAAACTAATGTAACTCCATTGACTTCAATGGTATTATTTTTGATAGATTCTTGTCTGAGCAAGATCAGAATCAGGCTCAGAAAATAATCCTATGCTATTTTTCTATAATGCTGCTGCAAACCTTAAAAAGATTTAGCTAAGTGTATACGAAAATTACTAAAAGTAATTATGGAAGCTATTTGATCCCATCACACACAGTGACATCAAAGAATGACAAGTCAGACTGCAGAGTATAATGATTTCTGGTAACAATTATTTCAGTTAAAGAAAATAAAACTTAAAATGCAACTATTTCTCATTCTCTTTCAATTATTTCTGACTTAACTGGCTGTAAATTGTCCAAAGAAAACAGAACTAAAAATAGTAGTTATAAAATTTCTTTCTTTAAAGAAAAGATGCTACATTAAAAAGTGTTATTGATGCCTTTCTGTTTTTGTCTTTGAATTTACTGGATCAGATTCTGATCTCTGTTATATTGGTATATGCCCTGATTATTTCTATTAAAAGAAACTATTACATTAATTCTGGATTGGCTTTGGTGAAACTGAGATACAGTTGGCCTGACACCTACTGGGGGGGGGGGTAATAATGAATGAAGAAGTGATATCAAGACCAATAAAAGTATCTCAGACTCATAGAGTATGTCTACACTAGCAATTTAGGTAAACTTAAGGAGGCTTAAGTCGACCTGAATTACTCCCTGTATACACCAGACTTCCATTAAGTCGACTTAAGAAATTCCTTAATCATAAAATCCAACTCTGCTTGGCTTTTGACAGTTATTTTTTTCTCTACACATTCTGACATCCAATAGATAGCTTTCCTTGCTGATCCATCCCATCTCCCACTCCTTGTTGACTGTTTTCCCCTTATTAACCTGTTTGAGATGCTTGCTTATCCAGTTTGGTCTGCAACCCTACCCTATGGATTCCCTTCCCCCAACCCCCGCTTCCCCTTGCTTGTATGCAGGCTCTGACTTGAAGTAATTCCAAGCCCTTCTACATTCAGATTCTTGGGTTCTGAAGTCCAGTCCACTTTTGTTACTAATTCCCTCATTTTTTTAAGTTTACCCTTTTGAAATCAAGGAGCCTAGTTACAGACCTGTTTTTGTTTGTCCTTCTATTTAATTTAAATTGAACTAGTTAATGCTCACTCAAAACAAGATTGTCTCCTTGTTTGCCTATTTTAACGTTTAAATAACTAATTTTCACCAAGTCCAGTCTGCCTGAGTGGCAAGATGAACTGAAGAGCCCAAAGGAACTGTCTATGATGCCATGGTAAGACCATTATCCAGGAGTTCACATTTGTTAGTGGCTTGGTGAAATCTAATTAGATAATATACCCAAAACTGATGGTATCTGCCCTCCTTTTGACAGTCTGCCCTCAGGATGGCACTCATGGCTACTCTAGGCAGCATGACAACCATAATCACACAGTTCCCAGTAGTATTTATTTCATTAAAAATATTAGAGATCTCAATCCATATCCATATCAGATCCTGTGGGTCTGTAGCATACCCCTAGTCCTAGCTCTGTAGCTCACCAAAGTGATTTTGCCCAAACAAAAACTCTTTTTATTCATGCCATCATTTTTTATTTCTTTACAGGCTACCTCATCATTAATATAAAATGCTACTCCACCACCTTTATTTTATTTCTGTCTTTCCTAAACAGAAAATACCCTTTCAATACCTGTACTCCAGTCATGATTACTATTCCACCATGTTTCTGTTATTACTATAATATTTGGTTTCACCTTCTGTGCCAGTCGTTCTAGTTCCTCCATTTTGTTACCCAGGCTTCTTGCATTGGCATGCAGACATGTTGTTTAGCTAGGCCTTGCACAGATTCCTCACCCACTTAAGTATAGTCATTCCAGTGCCTGTATCACCTACCTTACTATTGGCACTATTTTCCTACCCTCTGTTGTCCCTTTCTCCATTGTTCTATCCTCTCTTTCTTGAGTTTCCTCCTGTTCGATATTAGAATTAGGCAGGGAGATTACATGAACCGCTCCCAACCTCCTTCCCCACAATTTCAAATTTAAAGCTCTTTTAATCGGTTGTGCCAATTTCATTCCAGAACACTACTTCTCTCCATGCTCAGGTGAAGTCTATCCCATGAGAACACTTGTCTGTCTTTGAAAGCCTATCAATGGTCGAGCATCCCAAAGCCCTCTTTATAGCACCACGCCTGAGCCTGTTGATCATAATAATCTTGTCTCATCTTCATTCTCCTCCTCTAGGGGTTGGTAGAATCTGGCTGATGATCACCTAAGCTTCCATTTCCTTAAGCTTCTTCCCCAACCTGGCATAGTCTCCCTAGATGTTTTCCAGCAAGAATCTAACATCATCCTATTTCCCGCATGAAGGACAATCAGTTGAATCTTTCCTGTCCCCAGTAGGATCCTCTTCAGCCTCGGGTCTACATCCATATCTTAACTGACACCACACCCTTCTGTTCTCCACATCAGCTCTGGCAACAGGCCTGTCCATTCTTTTTAGTAGGGAGTCACCAAACACATGAACATGTGCCTTCCTGATGGTATGATTCTTTGGCCTCCCTGCTGTTCTTTCTTGCAGGAAGCTTTCTTGTCTTTTGCTCTTCCTTGCAACCTTCTATGAATCCTTCTCTGTCCTACTGGGGCTCTGAACTCTGATTATCTCCACTGACTCTTCCCCTCTTCTTGTACTTTTCTTGCTCTTTTCTTCCTCCTTGTCCTCCCAACTTGTTACTGCTTGTTGCATACCTTCTTCATTTTTCCTCCTTGGTATACCTATGTCTAAACTCTATTTCTCCTTCACTGGCTAGTCTTTTCTTCTATTTGGTCCTCATAATCTCATGCTTCCACTGGCTTCTTTCCTCACCAAGCAATCTATCCTCAAACTTCTGCAGTCCAGCACACAGCTGAGAGACTTGAGTTTTTTCCCAGCTTTCTCATACCTTACTTCCATCATCTGCTCAGATCCCCTCAGAAACTCAGCCATAGTTTCTACATGCAGCTCTAAAGCTCAGATCTTCTCTTCCATCAGTTCTAACAGGCTGTACTTCATACAAGTGCATCTTTTTTTCATAAACTCCCTTAAGCATAATGTACACCCAGCAGCTTCTGCATCTGCTCATCTTTATTGTCCCTTCAATTCTTTGGGTCTGTATCACTGCTGCACCTGTATCTGTTATAAGCTTCCCTCCTAAGCTCCTGATAAGGTTTGGAGGGATGGGGGGAGGGAGGAGGTGAGAAAAACCACACACACATAAAACAAAGACAAACTACCACACACATCCTCTCCCAAATCTTCCTTACAAACTCTCATTCAATCTCCCTTATTTTTAGCTCTGTTTGCTAGTTCCTGAGCCACTGGTTGCTTGCTTAGCTCCATTTATAGACCCCCGTATCAAGAAGCCCTGCTCCCAATCAGGAATCCACACCCCATAATCAGGGCTCTGCTGAGATCACAGGCTATTCTTCTCTCACAACACACTGCACCCTAAAAAACTCAGCAAACTGAAAAACAGAAAACAAAAAACAAACAAGCAAGCAATTTAAGTCTCAAGAACTCATTCACCGCCCTCTAAGGAGCAGAGACATGCTTCCCCCCTCCCAGTTCCACCCCTTCCTCTTGCATGGGCCCAGCGGCACCTTGCCCTGGCCCTGGCTGGAGTGCGGCAGCTGCTCCTCCCACTATTTTTATTTTAATTCCTATATATGTATTTATGTAATAAGTCCCACTTCTTCCCCCACCCTCTGCCATTAAATAAATAAAACTTTAATGTAAATATTTATAAATAAAATATTTATTTATTTTTTATTTGTTTTACATATTTATTATTTACTGTGCTCCTCTAGCCCAACCCCTCTGCCACTTCATGGGCTTGCCATAGAATGGATGTGTCCCTCGGGTCAAAAAGTGTACCCACCCCTGGATTAGTAAGATCATATAATATTTATTTCTAGACCAGTATTTACTTTTTATTTCAATTCATATAATGCTGCATGTACTGCCATTAGTTTCATATTAGTCACAACAAAGTACTAATGTAATACAAAGATACCAAATTAGGTCAATAAACTGACTACTAGCTAGTATAAAAATAAAGATAGTAATTAAATATACATGGAATATAATAATATTGAAAACAGATGGGATTTTGTTTCCTTTGTTTTCCCCCCTCATTATAAATGGGTTCTTTTAGTATGGCCAGTAGAGAAAAGAGCTTCCTAATCTTTACTTTTAATGTTTTGTAAGTGCCACTGGATAAGTAGCAGTGTGCACAGTGCTATGTCAGCGGAAGAGCTTCTCCCACCAACATAGCTACCGCCACTCATGGAGGTGGTTTTATTATGTCAGCAGGAAAGCGCTCTACAATCAGCTACACAAGAGCTCTTACAGTGGTGTAGGTGAATCAGTACAACTGTGCTGCTGTTAAGCTCATTAGTGTAGACATGGCCTAAGGGAGTTCCAGATCATGGGGCTGCATCCCAAACTACCTGGGCTAGTAGCTACTGATGGACCTATCCTCTATGAATTTATCTAATTTTTTAACCCTGTTGTACTTTTGGCCTTCACAACATTCCCTGACAACAAGTTCTACTGTGTGCTATATTCAGAAGTACTTCCTTTGGTTTATTTTAAATTTGCTGCTTATTAATTTAGTCAGATAACCTCTGATTCTTGTGTTATGTGAAAGGGTAAATACTACTTCCTTTTTCACTTTCTGTGACATTCCCTCTCCTGCATTCTGGAATGGTGTGGAGCTGTGCCAACCCAATACTCCACCTCAGGACCCTGACTTACCCCGCCTTGCTGTGTGAATTCCCACTCCTGCATCAGCTCACGTACAGCCTCCTGTAAGTAATTGGACCCTAAACCAGTGCTCTCACCAGCCACCCAGGGGATGGTTCTCCAGAAAACACCCCTGGTTCCAAATTCAATCCTAGAAACTTCCATCTTGCAAGGCTCAGCATGCCCCCACCAGGCCTTGCAAGCTCATTAACCCCATTTGTCCATTTAAAAAAAGAAATTGAAACGCACCAGGTTTGCTTTCACTGGCTGCATCTACACTTGTAAATTAAGTTGACATAAGCTTGCTTAAGTCTACTTAATTTACCCTGCGTCTACACTACAGTTTCCTTAAGTTGACTTAAGCAGATTGCTTAAATTGACTTAAGGAAAATAAAGTCGACAATGAAAATTAAGTCGACTTTATTAAACCTAGATTTAAGTAGACTTAAGGCTTAATTTGACTTTTTAAAGTCGAATTAAGCCAGTGTAGACATCGGGTAGCCCTAAGTCGACTTAGGGCTACCCCAGGACTACACCAATGCCCTCCCTGCCCAGGGGGGGCACAGGGGGAGCCTGGCATGCCCCCCCAAAGGGCAGGGCAGAGCCATGTGTGACGCTGTCTGGATTTAGGGAACCATTTATGATATTATTTTCTATTAATATCTCATAAATGCTATAATCCATAGGAACTATGTCATATTTGGTATCAATAGAAAGGTAGTAATTGGCTGGGAATGATTATATAGTTTATGTATAGGAATTGTATTTTTATTAGAAGTTAGGAATATGGTTGTTATATCTATACTTTAACTTGTGTGATTCTGGGGAAACACCCCAGACAGGCTGTCTACAACCATTGTGTCCTTAATGGCTCATCAGGTTTCTCCCTGGGCCCATTATACCTGGGAGCTTCCTTAACATTAAGGACACAATGTTTGTAGACAGCCTGTCTGGGGTTTATCCCCAGAATCACACAAGTTAAAGTATAGATATAACAACCATATTCCTAACTTCAAATACAAATACAATTCCTATACATAAACTATATAATCATTCCCAGCAAATTACTACCTTTCTACTGATACCAAACATGACATAGTTCCTATGGATTATAGCATTTATGAGATATTAATAGAAAATAATATCATAAATGGTTCCCTAAATCCGGACAGTGTCACACCCTGCCCACATGCCCTGCCAGGGTCCCTCTCCCCCTTTGCCCCATTGTACACAAGGGATGCCCCCCTGCTACCGTGGACCTACCCAAGGTCCCCCTAGCCCTTAGAAGTCGATCTAGGCATCCAGGGTGGATGGTCTAGGTCGACTTTGTAAGTTCCCCTTTAAGTCGACTTTAATTTTCAGTGTAGACTCACTAAGTTGACTTTAAGTCGATTTAAAATTACAAGTGTAGACACAGAGGCCTAACACACTCTTGCTCAACATGCACTGCTTCAGATAAAAAACCATACGTTTATTGATTACAATATGATTTTAAGTGAATATAGATCAACTCAATATAAAATCAGATAATTCAGTCAAGCAGATATCACAATCTAATAAAATAAAATGTCACATTCTAAACTAAGATCACTGTTTCCATCATGGTCAGCTTACTCACAGAGTTGGCCACTGATGGTTTTTAGCCAGAATCAGCTTTCCCTTCTGTGGGTAGGTTTCCAGTTCTTACAGTTGCTTGGAAAATGGAATCTATGGAAAAAACCTTATCCACTTCAAAGTATATCTTTATTTTCAAACTCCCTTGGGCCTCCCTTCTTGCAGTCAAGTGATTCTGCCATCTCAAACCAAGATGCTTAAGCTGCATTGTTCTTTTATGCATGCCTCTTCTGAGTGTTTGAACCCAGCTCTGTTTCTCTTCTGGGTGTTTGAACCCAGCTCTATTTGTCTGCCCCTATTCAAGCTACATGAGATACATTTGCAGACATGTTTCATATCTGTACACATGTACAGGAAACATGCTGCCATAACAGTAATATAGAGAAGTGTTTTTCTACCTTTAGTGGACCACAGAACATCTAAAGGTATTAATTACTTATGCAGAACACCTGATGAAAATGTTCTTGAGAAAAGCTAGTAACAGTGGCGGGAGATTTACAATGCCCCAGCCACAGCAAACCTCACAGGAGTGTGTTGATGTTTGCTGCCATATGCCTGGAAGCTTTGTTGCAACTGGGTCATTTAAAATTGCTTCTTCCTCCCTCTCCACTCAGCCTCCCCCCCCAACCGGGAGGGGTCGAGGTGGGTCACGGAACATCTGCACTATGCCTGCGGAACACCAGCATTCCATGGAACACCAGTTGAGAAACACTGATGTAGAGCATGCCATAAGCATTAAAAAAACGTCTTACGTGGCATACAATGTAACTATATGCAATGCAAAGTAAGAGTGAACAGGAAAGATACACAGGGGAGTGGAGTGAGAGTGCATCATATCACACTTTCACCACACCAGTCACAGTTCTATAGACTTCTATAATATCTCCCCCCACCCACCACTTAGTCATCTCTTTTCCAAGTTGACCAGCTCCAGGCTTTTTTAAAAGAAGCTATTCCATACCCAAAATCATTTTTGTTGCCCTTCTCTGTACCTTTTCCAATTTTGAAGTATCTTCTTGGAGATGGGGTTACCAGAACAGCAGACAGTATTTAAGGTGTGGGTGTAACAGATTTATATAATGGCATTATGGTATTTACTGTTTTATTATCTATCCTTTCCCTAACATTCTGTTAGCTTTTTTGACTGCCAGTACACATTAAGTGGATGTTTTCAGTGAACTACCCACATGACTCCGAGATTTTTTTTTCTTAAATGGTAATTTTTAAACCAACTTATCAGAATTCTATCAGCAGGATTATCATTCTCTATTAAATTCTATAGCATGGCTTAAATATTCTATAAAAATATGATTGTCTATTACAGACCATAGGTTTTAATGGACTAATTTCTAAAGAACCCTTCTTCATTTTTATTATCACTGCCAGCTTAAGTCCTATTAAATTCTACTTAAGTCTTACATACAGGGAGGAAAAATGGAAGCTCTCAAAATTTTTAGTCCATTAAGGATCTGCCCACACCTCCCTCTGAAATCAGTGAGAACAAGTGCTGAACATCTCAAAAAATCAGGCCCTTATGAAGGATGTAGTGCATCAGGTTTCTTCGGGTTTCCTTTGAGCCAACACCATATGAGTTCCCATGCAGAAATCTTTTTGTGGAACATTGCTAAAAAGGCATGGAAGAGTAGAATTGAATATACTCACCATTAAGGAGGTAAATGGCACCTATCACACAAAAGAAACAGGCCCACTGACTTGACTCATTAGAAAGCAGTATTCTTCTAGGGAGACTTCTTGAACCCAATCCACTAAGTGTATTGTGTGTCCAATCTGTAGAGAGTAGGAGTTCCAGTTTGCTGGGCAGTAGACACTATTAACATTGGGTCCTCACTGTGTTTGACCACTTGGCTTAAAGTTGTGCAGTTGGCCATTCAGCAGAAACTTGTTCAGCTAGTGGGTCAAGCGTTCTAGTCTCATGTGCTTACCTAAGACCCAGCAAGTTTCAAATATTTCAAATGAGAATGTCAAAAATTAAATATCAAAATCCAGAACAGCTCTAACTGGTGGGCATTAGCGGTGTAGGTCTATAAGGAATTTCATCAATATATAGATAGGATGTACTGATTGCATCTGCCTAGTTCTTAGTGGACTGTTGTCCACAGTTTCACAAGAAATCTTGAAGAATGAAAGGGCATGGAAACTGAATTACTCTGGTAAAATTCAACACATATTGATGAGGCAACCTAGGGGGAGCTTGCACTGCTGTGGTCTGTATTTTAGCACTTAATAGCTAAAAAGAGGCTGCCATGGTTGATTCAGCTCTTGCACTGCTATATATCAAGACTAAAACCACTGAAGTAAATGGAGATGCTTTGTTGTAAACCTGGTGTAAGTTCAGAATCAGTATTTAGAGTGTACATCTATCACCATTTACAAGCATTTTAAATTTATGGTCTATTCTCATTTCACAACTAGTCCAGTTGATCTAACTGAGGAGTACAGAACTATTGATAGTAAATGAGGCTTATCTTTTGCATAAATCTCTACACATATTAAAGGACCAGCATTTTATACCATTATTAATATAATTAACTCCTTAGTACACAAGTAGCCCCACATATTCCAACATTCATTGTGAGGAAGAATATAAGAATGATCATATTGGGTCAGACCAATAGTCCAGCTAGCCCAGTATCCTATCATCCACCAGTGGCCAATGCCAGGTGCTTCTGACCAAATGCACGAAACAGGAGATCAAGCAATCCATTCCCTGTCATCCTAGCAAACAGAGGCTAAGCACTCTCATTCATGGGGTGGCATCCCTGACCATCTTGATTCATAGCCAAGGTTGGACCTATCCTTCATGAACTTATCTAATTCTTTTTCTAACCCCATTATAGCTTTGGCCTCCACAACATCTCCAGGCAATGAGTTCCATAGGTTGAATGTGTTGTGTGAATAAACACTTCCTTATGCTTCTTTAAAAACTCCTGCCTATTAATTTCATTGCATGATCCTGGTTCATGTGTTCTGTGATGGAGTAACTAACACTTCCTTATTCACTTTCTTCATACTTTTCATGATTTTATAGACCTCTAGCATCTCTCTCAGTCATCTTTTTCAAGTTGACCAGTCCCATGCTCTTTATTCTCTTCTCATATGGAATCTGTTCCATACCCTTAATCATTTTTATGCCCTTCTCTGTACCTTTTCCTGCCATAATTTTTCCCCTTTCTGAGATGAGGTGTCCAGAACTGCATGCAATACTCAGTTTATGGATGTACCAGGGGTTTATATAGTGACATCATGTTATTTACTGTCATATTATTATCGCTTTCTTAATGGCTCCTAGCATTCTGTTAGCTTTTTTGACTGCCACTGCACATTAAACTGATGTTTTCAGAGAACTATCCAAGATGACTCCAATAGTTCTTTCTTGAGTAGCAACATAATTTAGATCCCATCATTTCATAAATATAGTTGAGATTTTGTTTCCTAATGTGCTTTATTTTGATTTTCATCTGCCATTTTGTTGCCTTGTCACCTAATTGTGGAAAATCACTTTGTAACTCTTCAGTCTGTTTTGGACTTAACTATTCTGAGTAATCATCTATCATCTGCTTGCCTTGCTTAAAATCCTTTGGAGAGAGAGAGAGCTTTTTAAAAGGCTTACTGACAGTCCCAACTACACTAGATCCATTGGATCATCCTTGTCCACATGTTTGTTTATGACCTATAAGAATTCTGGTAGACTGATGAGGCATAATTTGCCTTTGCAAAAGCCATGTTAACTCTTCCCCCCCAAAAAATCAGATGTCTGACAATTCCATTCTTTACTATAGTATCAATCAATTTGGCTGGTACTGAAGTTAGGCTGTAATTGCCAGAAGCCATTTTTAAAGATTGGTGTCACATTAGCAATCCTCCAATCATCTGGTACAGAAGATCATTTAAATGGTGGGTTACATACCAGACTGAGTAGTTCAGCAATTTCATATTTGAATTCACACAGAACTCTTGGGTGAATATCAGCTGGTCCTGGTAACATAACTGCTTAATTTATCAATCTGTTCCAAAACCTCCTCTATTAGAAATTATATCTGGGACAGTTTCTCAGATTTGCCATTTAGAAAAAATGACTCAGGTATGGGAACAACCCACATATCCTCAGCAGCAAAGATGCTAAATATGAGTCAACAGTGTAACACTAACAAAAAAAGCAAATACAATTCTGGGATGTATTAGCAGGTGTATTTTAAGACACAAGAAGTAATTTTTCCCACTCTACTCCATGCTGATTAGGCCTCAACTGGAGTTTTGTGTCCAGTTCTAGGAACCTCATTTCAGGAAGGATGTGGAGGAACTGGAGAAAGTCCAGAGAAGAGCAACAAGAATGACTTCTGAGGGGAATTGAAAGACCTGAGTTTGTTTAGTCTGGAAAAGGGGAGACTGGGAGGGCACATGATAACAGGTTTCAAGTACCTGAAAGATTGTTATGTGGAGGAGGGAGAAAAATTATTCTCCTTAACTGCTGATGATAAGACAAGAAGCAATGGGCTTAAATTACAGCAAGAGAGGCTTAGGTTGGACATTAGAAAAACATTCCTAGCTGTCAGGATTATTAACAACTGGAAGAAGTTGCCTGAGCAGGTTGTGGAATCTCCATCATTGGAAGTTTTAAGTGCAGATTAGACAAACACCTGTCAGAGATAGTTTAAGATGGTTCTTGGTCTGGCCGTGAGTGCAGGGGACTGGACTTGATGACCTCTCATGGTCGCTTCCAGTTTCTATGATTCTATGCAAAGAATTCATTTAATTCTCCATAATGGCCATGCCTTTCTTGAGTACTCCTTTTGCACCTTGAGTGTCCAGTGGCCCCAGTGACTGTTTGGCTTCTGCTTCTGATGCACTTAAAAAAAATTGCTGTTAGTTTTTGAGTCTTTGGTTAGTTGCTTTCCGATTCTTTTTTGAACTGCCTCATTATATGTTTATACCTGACTTGCCAGAGTTTATGCTCCTTTCTATTTTCCTCAATAGAATTTAGTTTCCAATTTTTATTGCCTCTAATCAGTTTTTTGTTATTCATTAGCTATGATTGCATATTTTTGTCTTATTTTTTTTAAAAAAAAATAGGTATATATTTAATATGAACTTCTATTTTGGTGGGTTTTTTTTTTTTTAAATTATGTTCTCTCTTACCAGGAAATTCAACTCTAGTAGCTTCTTGGATCAGATCCTATGCTCCACTTTGGATTAAATCAATAATTGCCTCTCCTCTTGTGTATTCCAGGACAAGTTGCCCCAAGAAGCAGTCATTTATGATCTGTCTGCATCCTGTCCTGATGTGACTTATATCCAGTCAATATGGGGTAACTGAAATCCTCCATTATTGAGTTTTCTATTTTTATACCCTCTCTCATCTCCCTGAGCATTTCACAATCACTATAACCATCCTGGTCAGGTAGCCTGAAGTATATTCCTACTGCTATATTCTTATCATTTCAGCATGGAATTTCTATCTCTAGAAATTATTTGGTACAGATCCTCCCCTTCTATTGGGAAATGTCTGCCCCAAACGTGACAAGTTCTATGGATCCTGGATAGTCTTATTAGTCACCCATGGATCTACCAACAATGACCAGCTTCCTTTTTACTGGAAGACAACCATTCTCAAACTCCAAGGATTTGCCAACAACTATGGTATAGTTTGATTCATTTAAGATTTTCACTGGATTTGTACTTTCTTTCACATATAATGCCACACTCCCACCAACATGCCATACAATGTCATCCCTATATATTTTCCTGGTATTATCATGTCCTATTGATTATCGTTGTTCCACCAATTTTTGATGCCTGTTATAACAATATCCTCATTTAATACCAGGCATTCAGCCATCTTAGTATTTAGACTTCTAGCACTTGTATACAATCAATTATAGAATTTGTCACTTTTTAGCTATTTGGCATTATGTAATTGTGATGGCATTCACTCATCAAAGTAGAGCCCCCAACTGGACATCTAAGGAGATTAGCTCTCTCAGCCAGAATGTCCTCTCCTGGTTGTGCCTCTCCCATCCTTGTCTCCACATCCAGACCTGCCTCCGCTCAAGAACTTCAGCACCCTCTTCATGACTTGGTCCTCTGGCTACGCCACTATTCATGTTTTTCCCCTCTTCCAGAGGGGAAGTATCTCCCAGTTTTACAGTCTAGCCCCTTCCCCAGTAGTGGGGACCCAGGTCTTCCCACTACACTTGTTCGGGATCAGGGACCCTGTAGAGGGCAGTCTCCTGCTGATTCTCCTTAACTTCTCCACCAGTGCGTCTTCAGTTCCCTGGGCCACTTCCCCATGTCCCAGCACCTTCTTTGCCCTGTTCTCAGGCCTTTGTACCCAGCAGCCAGCCTGGAGCTCTCTCTAGTTCCACCATTTCCGGCTAGCAGCTGCTCTGTCCAAGATACTGCCCCTCTTGCAGCTCTCTAGAACAGTGGTTCTCAGGCTTTTTTGGATCGCAACATGCTTGGTGGAATATCATGACCCTAAAGGACACACCAGCCCACCCTCCCCAGGTCTAATCCAGCTATCTCCCCAGCTCTCCATGACACACCCTGTGTGGTGCGTTCTAGAAACAGAATCCCTCTCTCCTTGAGCTCACTGAAGCAACTGACCCTGCTCTGCCCTGTGGCTCTTTTTTTATGAACTTGCTGGGCCCTGATTAGATGCCCCCTGCACAGCTTGCTTAGGCTGCTTTTAACTCTTTTCCTGCTAGTATGGGATGAATACCTAAATCACAGTGATGTAATTAACAGGACTTTTTTCATCTGACTTTCATTTCAGGAAGGTTTATTAGTATCTGACCCAAAGTTTTCCAAAAACAAACAAGGAGTCTGGTGGCACTTTTAAAGACTAACAAATGTATTTATTGTATGGGCTTTTGTGGAAGAAAATCCCACTTTGTCAGATACTTGAAGATGGGGAACTTACAGAACAGGAACAAAATAAATGCAGAGAAGTGTAAGTCATAAGATCAGGTCAATGTGTTACAGCAAATCAAAGCAGTTGTTAGGATTCAAAGAGAAGAATACAGCAATTAGCAGGGAGGTAGGAGAGGAAAAGGAAAGCAAAATTACCTTTTGCAATGGGAAAAGAACCCATAGTATCTATTCAGCCCTGAGTTCATGGAGTCAAATCTACACATGAATTCCAATTCTGCAGTTTCTCTTTGAAGCTTCGATTTGTTATTCATTTGCCTGAGTATGGCTGTTAACAGGTAGCCTTGTTTGTTTTGCTGAACTAGACTAACACAGCTACCTCTTTGGAACCTATCATACAAGAGATTTTCCAACCTTGTTTGTCCATTTTCAGAGAGGATATATGAAAAGCAACTGGCACACCCAAGGAGATGTACTTTTTGAAACCGTAAAGGTGAGAAAGGGGGATAGAATTGAATCATCTGTATAGATTATAGCTAGTGACACAAACTTGTCACCAGGATGAAAACTTTAGAGCAAAATTTGTTCCTTATTCATTTAGTGCAAGAGACTATGCAACAAAAAACAGAAATAAGAAACAGAAGGCAGAAATAAGAAACAGAAAACTGCAGTTAGTGAATATGGAAAAACGGGATACTGAAATGGTGTGTCATTACAGTGGTGTGCAAATGTGAGTGGATCTGTGTATGTATTGGGAAAATAAATATATAATGTAGACCCTGCCTCCTGTTCGTCAGCCAAAAGAATTTGTGGAATAAGACAAGATACAGTGAGCTAAACAACTTACACAATGACTTCAGGCATGAAACTAGCCAGTAAAATTGATCACAATCAAACTGATTGCAGTTACCAACATTTGGACAAGTTCAAATTTATATTCAGTTAGTTAAATTGCGGAGACAATACAATGAAATACAAGTTAGTTTGCAAAGACTAATTCATGTACGTCATCTTTGAAAACAAGAGCTAACATTTTGTGGGCATAATGAATCAAATGACACCCTGAATTGGGGCAATTATGTAGAAAGAATTAGATCATTTACTCAAGCAGAATTTGGAAACCTCTCCCTGTTTTTTCTGGAACATCGGACAGAATTCAGAACGACCTCATCAAAGCAGTTAGTAATATCCAACTTAATGTCATTGCCAAATAAACTGAGGAAATGATTTTTTTCTGTTTTACTGCATCAAACCTCAGATATTGTTAATAAGACTCAGCTTTTGACTGTGCTGAGATACATGACTAAGAACAGTGATGCTACAGAATGCTTTTTTGGTTTTACTAATGTTAGGCACAAGCAACCTGCAGCTAGCCTTTGCCAGCATGTTGAAATGGTGTGCCAGAAGATTAAATTTGTTGTCAAGTTGGAAGCCCAGAGACATAATGGTGCAGAACTAATGGCAGGCAATGTAAATGGGTTTCAGAAACACATTCATGAAAAGTTTCCCTGAGCAGTTTTTGTTCATTGCTGCACTCAGGTTTTAAATCTTGTCCTCCATTTTGCAGCAAAAAATAGTTTCAGAGAATGTCAGATTTTCATAAAAAAGAAAAAAATATTAGGAGGAGTATCCATGTTTCTCTTGAAATCCAAAATGGGCTGGACTTCTTTGAAACATTGTTAAATGGAATCTGCCTTATCTTTGTCCCAGAAGATCAAATTTTTATTCAAGGTTTACACCAGTTGCAAAACAGAGTGGAGCAGCTCTCATGGAACCCTTCAGAAATGTGTAAAATCCAGGGCTATGTCTACAGTTGCAAGTTAGTTAGAATTAAGTAAGCTTAATTTGAACTAACTTAAGCTTTGGCCACACTAGGCTTCCATTAGTTCGAATTAAGGGCTTCCTTAATTCGAACTAAAATTCAATTGCTTAATTCGAACTAACCCTTAATTCGAAATAGTTAGTTCAAATTAAGTCTGTGTATGCTTGATGATTTTCAGCTTGTTTTTCTCCTTTGCATTTACATGTTTGAAGTGACAGAAGTATTGTTTGGTGTTCTTCAAATCGAGATACACAGTTTGAGGGGTTGAAATCAGAAGATTAGAGCAAATTAGCCGAAAGTGAGAAATGTTTGATGAGTTTTGGAAAAGGGGTTGGAGCTAGGTGCACATGAACCTTGGGGAGGAGAGCAGGGGGAAGAGCAAGAGAAAACCAAGCAACATAAAAGCATCTCGTCTTTGAGGTTATTGACAATATGAGCAAACAACTATGAATATGATTTGAAAGCATACAGAAACTTGAATTTCCCCAGTTGCTGAATCTGGAAAGATTTAAGGAGTTTCAGACTGATTGATGCTATTGAATCTCTGAAAGATTAAAATATTACTAACAGACAGCCATGTTCTGCACTGTGTACAACTCAGAACTGTAAAGAAAAAGTGCATTTGACTCGCATAGAACTATTCATATGCTATATATGCATACTTGTTTGTTTTAGGTCAACAAGTTGGCTACCTTAATTTGGACTATTTTCTATTCTACAGACACAGTGGAAAGGCCTTTTTTAACTTCAAAGCACACCAAGACATTCACACACAACAAGCAAACATCTTGACAACTTGGCTTTACAGACCATCAAAAAGGGACTATTTAGATATCTGCACAGTTTCCTGTATTTCTGTGATGCGGTAGTTGAGGACTTCCTATAAAAAATAGAATGGATTTTCAGGACTTGTCATAATGAAAGTATGTGGCTTATGAATCACTAGGTGTAGGTCAAGAAAAATAATTTTATCTGTCATAAAAAGTTGTTTCATGCCCTATTAAAATGTCTTCCCATGCCACTTCTCTTTAGACAGACAGTGGTATCTGGGACCTTTACAGGAGTTCTCACCATCAGAAAAGTGCTCACAGGAGAAAGTAGATACGTGTTCCCTTTCTCTCTCTATCTCAGCTCCATCCAGACTCCTTTGCACAACTGCATGTGACTGTAGCCAGAGGCAGACTCAATGGCACACTGCCACACTCAATGTCTTATCCTTGTATTTCCCAACAAGGACAATAGCATTTTATTGCCCCAAAAACTCAAAATGTAACTGTACCTTAATCAAAATGCCCCACGCTGCCATATTATTAAAATGAAATTGAGACCTAGCCCATTCGGTCAATTCCCCTTGTTCTCCAACAGATGCTAGCGGAAAGCAACATCTCCAACAGAGTTCTGCCCATCTTTTTCTTAATCAGCTCTGGTCCATTTCATCAAGAGGAATAATGGAGAGCTCTTTTAGTCTCTAAGACTTCACAGGGCTTATATCATACAAGCTGAATAGTGCCTGGTTTATGCTGTAGACAGTACAGGACCAGTGGAAGCATTGTGTCTCCTGAACTGCCCTACAAAATTCAACAGAGATTGAACCAATAGTGTTATATACAAAAATAATATGATTCTCTATCTATAGATTCTTAAAACTTCCCATAGAGTGCTATACCAGGGATAAATTCTTGAGGATGAAACTTAAAATCTACAGGAAAAATTATGTCTAATTCAATTCCGTAGGAGCTTTCAAACAAGGCGCTCCTTGGAATGCAGGAGTTTCCATTGTAAAATGCAGTGCAGCGTGTCATCTGCTCTGTGGTCAGGCAACTTTGCTAGCTATTAGAAGGGAGAAGAGACAGTATTAAGCAATGGCACTACCTCTATCCCACCACATTTGGGATGGTTCATACTGCAGGGTTTTCCCTGAGGAAATCCCTACACTGAAGAAAGTTCAAAGGTTACAACTGGGTCTATAGTTCACACACAGCCCTCCTGTCCTTTGTACACCATTGAAAAGGCCAACCATAGCCTGGCCCTACATTTCTTCTAATACACCCTGGGACATTTAGGGGCTCACCCAGACCAGTAAGGGGTTCTGTCACCCCCTGCCTTGTAACTTGAGGGTCCTTAATGCTATGCTACTATAGCTCAGAGCTCTGACATCAGTAGCCAGCTACATCTGTAAAGGTCTCACTCTGGAGTCCACTCTTCTCCCTCACAGGGGTGTCTCCAACAGCCCTTCTGGTTCTGAGTTTCCCCAAATCTGTCCCAGGAGTTTTTAACTACCAGACTCAGGAACTTTTCCCTTCTAGTTCACAATCCCAAAGGAGTGAAATCTGTTCCCCATTATCAATCCTCTAGGGCCACCCCACACAAGCTGCCCTTATGGTAAAAAATAAAGAAAAAGATTTAATAGAAAAATCAAAGATTCAAAATTAAATGGTAAGAAAAAGCAAATTCATACAAGGTACACAGAAAATAAAGACAACCTCAGGTTTTACAATTCTATATGACCTAAATTCCCTTTTCTAATGCAAATTACTTATTTTCTTTAAACAAAACAAAGAAGAAATCTGATAGCACTTTTAAAGACTAACAAATGTATTTATTGCGTAAGTTTTCATGGGAGAAAATCCCATTTCATCAGATGCTTCTTCAAGAGTCCCGCACAAAGGTCGCAGTATGTAGGTGGCGCTGACCATGCCCCACCTTCAGTTCCTTATTTCTGTCTGAGTGACAGTCTCAGAACTTCCTTGCTCCTTGCGACTTTGCAAGTGCCTGTAGGTTATGTCTACACTGGCAAGTTAGTTCAAATTAAGGAGGCTTAATTTGAACTAACTCAGCCCTGAATGAGTTGGAGAGGCCAAGGATGATGGTTGTAACATCCCTACCCAGCTTCCTAGAGCTGCACACAGGGAACCCCAGTCCATCTGCAGCCACTGCTTCCAAGTTCCCTCACTGACATGGCTAGGATGGGAGTTCTCTCAGCATTACAATGTCCTACATAAGAGAAGATGAGAGCCAGGGGATTCAGGTCGATGCTATCCCAAGTCTCCTATTGCTGGAGTAGCAGAACTGTTCTTGAGGAAGGGAGGTGATCTGGGGACTGCCCCATGCCCTGCAGTTCTGTGGGGCCCCCACTGCCATGCTGCCTATTCCCCCTTGCCCCGCTTCCTGTGGTGGCAAGCCAAAGGCAAGGGGCAGGGTGGGGCAGGAGCACAGAACCTGACCTCTGGGCTGACCCGCCCCACCCCCAGGGTGGAGCAGACAGCCCAGAGGCAGGGCAGGAGAGTGGAGTCCAGCCTCTGGGCCAGCCCACCACTCCAGTGCAGGAGGTCCCAGGGGTCCCCATAGGCCAATTGGCCCTGCCCCCTCCCTCCCCAAGGGATGCCCTGCGGGGTAGAGGTTCAAAAAGCCACTTCAAGGCCTGAAGAAGCCAGGCAGGAGGGCCAGGGCTGGGGACTGAGACCCGCCCCACTCTCTCCCTAGCTGCCCTGCTATGACTTGTGACATGCAGTGGGAATGACCACTGTTGCCCAGGAGGGAAGAGAGAAGAGAAGAAAAGCATTTTCTGAATCCTCAAATTGACTTTTCAACTTAAAAAAGCAAACAAAAGTAAGGCAAACACTTCTTTGCCAATAGGAACTATCTATCAGCATGAGCACCACTCACTGGGTAGGACGGGGTGGGAGTTGCATTTGCAGCCTCCAACCCACCAACAGCCCCTGCCTCCTTCTCTGCAGACACAGACCCCCTTCCCTGGAGAAGCTGGGGGATGGCATCAAGATACCTTTTGCCCAACGCAGGGAAAGGATATGAGGCAGGGGTGGGCACAAATGTAGGCTTGGCCCCCAGACACTGGAGAACCGCGGTACACCATTGCCTGAAGAGTCAAAGATTATGTGTTTTGACAAAGACTGAATGAGACTACAAAAGAGGAATCTTGTTTTAAATATTCCAGCCTAAGAGTAAGTTATTGCAAGGAACCAAGAGAGAACCAAGGAAAAGGTGCCTGCAGAGCTACCTCAGGCCATGAGAGGATACATTGGAATGTCCTCCACAACCCATCCACCACCACTACTCCTTTTCCACTGAAAGTCAGAATTGTCTGGTAATAAATTTTGCCAGTGACATTGTGATGAATTTGCCAGAATGAGATTGCACCCTTTTAAGGAGCCTGGGATTTCACATTATAAAAACATTGTGCACATTCTGCATCTGTCAGACAAATGTAAACATCTGAGCTATTTCACATTATTTAATATATGCCACTAGTTAAAATTACTTTCCCACTCACACATACAAAAAAAAAAGATTACACTTTTAAAACTGTTTCTAAAAATGTATATACAAATGATAAAATATATAAATGCCACTCCAGCTGACAACAGCTCTGAAACAGCCAAGATATAAAAACTCTGAGCATTGTGGCACATTTATAATGAAATCACCCAATCAACAGCTGCCTTGCAGGTAATTTGTGCCTCTTCCTACAGTGCTGATACATGTTATCTCTGTAGCTGTTGGGAAATAATAACATAGAAAAGCTTTGAAAAGAAACAGGACAAAAAAATCTGTAATAATAGTATTTTGCTTTTATTGCCTACCAATAAAAATAATCACCTACTCTGCTTGGTATCCTGCTACTGACAGAGCAGTAAAGGCTCCATATTGCTTTGCACCGTAAAGTCTAATTGACTGTTGTCCAAACAGAGGATGTAAAGTGACATCCCACAAATGTGTCTTTTGTCTGTTCGCTACAGTTAGCAGGAAGAGCTGTGGTTATTTACTGAAGAAGGTGTTCTTGCTTATTGTTTGTGATTTACTCAGCAGCCATTCAGAAAATGGCAGGTCTGAGAATGTTTGACAAGATCATGACAGCCCTGAACTCTGTGGGTTAGTCAGTGGAATATTCTAGTTGGTTATAAGCTGTCCTCAGTGGAACAGTATTTTGTTTTTACTCAGGTTTTTATTAGCTTATCCTCCCTGTGCTTTGGAAAACAGATTCATCTCAGCATTTTGAATGAATTGTTTATAGATTCACATCTTCTGTAATTCACGTTCTGCATGAAAGAGCTGAACACTAACTGGGAGCATTAGTTCAGAATTTAAAAAGCTGTATTTTAAAATAATCAATTGAGCCATTTCAGGACTATAGCAATATCATAAACACCCAAAAAAGGGGAAAGGTGGATATACAGAGCTGTTTAAAAAACACCAAGTTTTAGTATTGCTACTAACAAACTTGATTGTTTTTTGCATAGATTTACAAATATTAAAATTAAATTAAAATATTACCTATTTGGATTTTAGCAAACATTTGATACCCATAGGCAGATTGTTGCAAGCTCTGTCTTTATATCCAATAGGTCTTATACCTACTCCCTTTCACAACCACCACTACTTTTGTACACTCCTGTACATAAGTCAGCCACAATCACCACCTCTGCTCTCCCTAAATACAAGGGCTGCTCTAGATTAATGCCATCAGCAGCAGCTGTCTCCTGTAAAGTACTGAACAGAACTTTCATAGGTTGGCAGAGATACCAACTCTTCCTGACTCTCATGGCAACATGCCTTCTATCCTGCACAACTGGCAGTGACTTGAAGCCATATTTGGTCCTGTGTTTTGTAAGTAGTCATAGTAACTGCTTGTATTTCAAAAGTGCCTAGAGGCCCACCCTGTATCAGGGCCCCCTAGTTCTATGCACTTCATTGTAAGACTTAGTCCCTGACCTGAAGAAGTCCTAAGCAATTATTGCCCATTCTCTATGTGTGCCACTGATTATTCTTCCATAAATGGAATACTTTGCACTTGTCCTTATTGAATTTCATCCTATTTACCTCAGACCATTTCAGCAGTTTGTCCAAATCATTTTGAATTGTGATCCTATTCTCCAAAGAAGTTGTAACCCCTCCCAGTTCAGTATAACCTGCAAACTTTATAAGTGTATTCTCAATGCCATTATCTAAATCATTGATGAAAATATTCAACAGAACCAGACCCAGAACTGATCTGCACTTGTTATGCCCTTCCAGCATTACTATAAACCACTGATAACTACTCTCTGGAAGCAGTTTTCTAGTCAGTGATGCACCCATCTGATAGTAGCTCCACCTGGATTGTACTTTTCTAGTTTGTTAATGAGAAAGTGATGTGACACCATATTAAAAAGCCTTACTAAAGTCTAGATATATCACATCTTCTGTATCTCCTCTATCCACAAGGGCTATATCTGCACTTACTAAAATTAGTTCGAATTAGTTAGTTTGAACTAACTAATTCAAACTAATTTTAGTTAGTTTGATTTAGCTTAATTCCAACTAGGAAAACTTAGTTCGAACTAAGCAAGTGCCATTCATGTCACTTGCTTAGTTCGAATTAGCGATCCCCATTCCTTTCAATGGCCTGTTAGTTCAAACTAAGAAATTAGTTCGAATTAACATGGCCACATTGGTTAATTCGAACTAATTAGTTCGAATTAACCCTTTAGTTCAAATACCCTATTCGAACATATTGGTTTGAATTAAGGAAGCCCTTAATTCGAACTAAGTGAAGCCTAGTGTAGCCATGGCTTTAGTTAGTTCAAATTAAGCCTCCTTAATTTGAACTAACTTGCCAGTGTAGCCATAGCCAAGGATTGTTACCCAGTCACAGAAAGCTGTCAGGTTGGTTTGACATGATTTGTTCTTGACAAATCCATGCTATCAACTAACACCGTTATTCTCTTTTAGATGTTTGAAAATTAATTCCTTAATTATTTATAGACTCAGACTCTAAGGTCAGAAAGGAGCAATATGATCATCTAGTCTGACCTCCTGCACAATGCAGGATACAAAACCTCACCTACCCCCTCCTGTAATAAACCTCTTACCTGTGAATGAGTTAAAGTGCTCAAATCATGATTTAAAGACTCTAAAGTACAGAGAATCCACTAGCAAGTGAGCCATGCCCCATGCTACAGAGGAAGGCAAAATCCTCTAGACCCCTTGCCAATCTTTTATCCAAACTAGTATGTAAATACACACATTTTCCACTACTCCCCATAAGCCCTTATTTAGTAATATTAATGGCTTGGGCAATGAAAATTAATGGCATGTGGTGAATACCATTACACCCACAGGCTATGTCTACACTTAAAAAGTTAAGTCGACTTAACAAATTAACTACACTTTAAGTTGACTTAACAGCGGAGATAATCATTATATTTATTGGCTTTAAGTCAACTTAATAAAGTCAATTTAGCATTAATCCCCATCTACACTGGCCTTAAATCAACTTAAGGCTTAAGTTGACCTAAAAGGAGGTGTTAAGTCGACTTATGAAAAGCCCAGTGTGGACATGGCTCAATTGTTTAGGTCGACTTAAGAGTCCTTAAGCAGACCTAACTTGCCAGTGTAGACGCACCCACACTTATTTGTTGTTTACAGTTCAGCTTACACGGTGCAAGCACTTTTACATTAAAATACAGTGTCTTTTACAACAATTATGGATATAAAATTCCTTAGCTAGCAAGAAAGGGAGGAAGGGAAGGACATAAGAACTACATTTTCTATGGGGATAGGAATAAAAAGGGAGATAATACAACCTTGCCACCCCATTCTTTAACCCCTATGCCATGGTAGCTATCATTCAGGCCATTTGCTCACGCTTAACTTTACTTTCCTGCAATAACCAGTGTGGGGGGGGGGGGGGGGAGAAGTGTGGGGGATGTAATCAAAAGCATTTTTTGTGACTGGTTGGTGAATCTAACTTCAGTATTAGCCGTCAGTTTTGGAAGAATTTGCTCTCTTTTTTGCAGCCTGCCCTGACCTTGGCATTGCCAGGTGGACTACCCTAGGCACATATGGGTCACAAGTAGCACTGAAGCACTACTACAGCACTAGTACAATGTTTTAAGTGTAGACCTGCCCTCAGAAACAGTAGATGAGGGGAGAAGAAGAGATTGGAACATTGGAGAGGCTCTTGGAAGGTGGTTCAAATGAGGCTAACGTAAAGAGACTGAGGGAGAGGGTAGGAGGGAACTGGAGCCAGCAGGAAATCACTAATGAGAAAACTGTGTTCAGAGTAACAACTGTAGAAAGCATAATCTGATTACATCATCAGTGACCAACAGCACCTTCTGCAAGAGCTTGTATGGCTGTTCCTGCCAGCTGGAGTCTCTTCCCAAGCTAGCTCTATCCCAGAATTCCTTCTTTATGCAGTCCTACATCGTTGGGGTTGGATGAGTTGCATGGGAACCCCTTCCCCCAAGAAAGGATGTCTCTCCAGCACAGTTCTGAGTGTAGGACATAACATAGGAGACACGGAAGTGGCAGCTCAGGCTGAATATTATAACACCTGATCATTACCTCTGGCACTGTTCTGCCTGTTGAATCTGAAATTGTATTAAGAAATATTCATTTAAAATTTAATTCAAATTGGTTTGCATAGGAGCATTGGTATGTGGATTCAAAACATGCCAGCAGACTATAATCAAAAGATACTGGTGAAGGAAAATATATTCACAATGGAGGAGAGGTGGGTTTCTAGCTGGAGAGATTAGAAATAGGCACAGTATAATATGTTTGTGGAAATCATTTGAAATACATTTAACTCAATGGGAGGGAGAACATTAGGATTCAGAAAAAAACAAAACAAACAAACAAAAAACCCACAAGGAGTCTTGCAACACTTTTAAGCCCTAACAAATGTATTTATCGCATGAGCTTTCATGGGAGAAAATCCACTTTGTTGAAGAGGTAACATTGAAAGAGACCTATTGGTGAGAGACAGCAAACTAGATAGTAGTCTACTCTGTGACAGTGTTGCATATTAATCCAATACAATTTGATTTGCATACTAGTATTAGATGGGAAATATATTGGAGACCTCAAAATTTTTCCAATCTCAGAGTAGGACAACTAAAAAAATACTTCAGGATAAGCAAATTTATTTCTACAATTAGCTTACTTTTTGGAACAAGAAGTTGTTTAGAATTTGAAAACCTGATTTTTTCTTTCATTTAGAAAATGTTGAAACCACAACATTTTGACAAAATGAAAACTTTTCCTAAAAAAGTTTAAGTAAAATAATTCCTCAAAACCAATTCTTACCTATGAAGAGATTTGGTTTAGATAAATACTCATTCTCCAATGGAAAACATTTAATCAACAAAATTCCCAACCAGCTGAATTGCACATGAAAAGGAGATTACAACCAACTATGGGTATGTTTACACTAGAAAAAGTTAAGGCGACCTTGTTAAGTTGACTTAATAAGGTCGACTTAAAGTCGACCTTATTAAGTCAACTTAACAAAGTGGACTAAGTCGACTTAAAGTTAAGTCGACTTAGTCCACTTTGTTAAGTCGACTTAACTGGCCTTAAGTTGACTTAAGGGTTACTTCCTGTCCACACTGTCTTAAGTTGACTTAAGGAGTCAATTTAAGGCTTAAGTTGACTTAATG
Organism: Pelusios castaneus; assembly: GCA_007922175.1. Lineage (NCBI taxonomy): Eukaryota > Metazoa > Chordata > Testudines > Pelomedusidae > Pelusios > Pelusios castaneus. Next base: position 10,283,201 of record ML685802.1, on the reverse strand, counting down.
GGCAGTTGTTATTAAGTCGAAGTAAGCTTTCATTAAGTTGACTTAAGGAATTTCTTAACTTGACTTAATGAAAGTCAGGTGTAGAGATGGAGTAATTTAGGTCGAGTTAAGGGACCTTAAGTCGACCTAAATTGCTAGTGTAGACATACCATATGTGTGTGATTTAACTGTAGGTGGAAATGGTATTCAGTTGTAGGCACCTCAGGACAAGACAAATACTAAAAAAAGTTTTGGGAAGAGAAATAGACATGATCAAGCCCTTGACAGGAATGTGAGAAAAGATGAAGAAAGGTAAATACACATCTCTCTCTTAAGTTATAACTAAGGAGGGAAGAAAACATAACCACATTCTCTATGAAAGGTATAATACCAAGTTGGAAATTAATTACTTAATATAGAACATGAAGGTATAACTAAGAGTAATGGAATTAGTTTTAAGCAAACATTAAGAAACTACTTGCTGTGAGTAGTCTTGGCAAAAATCAGGCCCATCAAGAATAGAAGAATTGAGTTTCAGTTTGTGTTATAGCAACAATACAAACTGAAATGTTTTTTTAAAAGTTATCAATTGTTTTGAACACCACATAACTAGCAATCTGTCAACCAGGAAAAGGGCAATGTACATCAAATAAATAGTATCTTGCAGATAATTCTCTCTACCCTAATTATCACCTACTTACAGTTATATCTGCAGTTAGAAGCTACTTTTCACTGCTAGATACTAAGGGGGCAAAAAACCCTAAATGTTTTATGTATCTGTTGAAATTGATTCATGTCCATCACACAGCATTATGTGATAACCAAAAGATGAAAGGAATGGATTCCAAGTTCCAACAAAAGTTCAGATACCTCTCAAACTTTTATCTTGTGGGTATTTTACTGCTTCCTACTAGTGTATCAGGTAGTTTAAACTATATTCCTTTTATATATCTCCTACTGTTTTTTATCATGGATGACCATACCTCATTACCCTTTATTGTGTTATTTAATGGTCACTTGTTAACTTTTCCATTTTTATATTCTTTTAGGCAAAGGTGCTCACCTACTGAAAGCTAATAGCCCCAAATGAACAGAAATTCATGAATAAAACACAGTACATGGATAACTTTTGGAAAAGCCAAGTACCAAGTTACTTTCAGTAACTATCACTCATCTGACAAGAAAACTAAAGTTCGAATTCAAAACTGGCTGCCAAAATTGAAATGAGTAGGGCCCTTACTCCTTTTCCACTAGGGAATCTGCCTATTAATTGAAAGTGCTAATGAACAAGAACATCTTATACTCTTTTTGCAGATTTATAACTAATAGCTATACACTGAAGGCCAGATGTGGCCTGAGTTGCATGACAATGAAGGAACAGTAATCTGCCCCTGGCTTTTACCAGTGCATTTTGTGCCAACTAGGCCGTTATGAGAAAGAGGAGAGCCAAGACTTCCCCCATCCTGGCCCATGTGCTTGATGAAATAGCAGGTGCACAGCACCCCTTTCTTTACCTGACCCAAGCTCTTATTCTTCCTTATCACCCTTTATGGCCATGTAAGTCAGGCCACACTCTTGCCTTCAATGGATAGTTGTTAGGTATAAACCTGCAAAAAGGAGTATGCAAAGGTCTTGTTCATTAGCAATTACAAATAGCAGCCAAGTTCCAAAGGGGTAGCCATATTAGTCTAGTTCAGAAAAAAAAAAAACACCCACAACAACCAAGGAGACCTGTGGCACTTTTAAAGACTAACAAATTTATTTATCGCATGAGCTTTTGTGGGAGAAAATCTGACTTCGTCAGACGCTTTGAAGATGGAAAATTTACAGAATGGAAGGAAATTAAATCCTTAAATGGAAGTGTATGACATATGATCAGGTCAGGCTGTAACAGCGAATCAAAGATTACTAATAATCCTAGGCACAAGTGTGACCATGTCCTCCTAGGCTAACCTCCTGAATGTGCAAAAAAATTAGGGCAAGCTGCAAAAGTGGGAGCCAAACTCCCTAAACACTGATGGGAGGTACTTAAACCAGTCTCCCTATCAGCCACAACCAGGCTTCTGATTCCCGACACTGGTTACCACAAAGCATGCCAAAATAGAAACAGCTCCCTTTATTGCACTCCAGCTCCTCTGGCTCCCATATAGCTGTACAGTGTCTTAAAGTTCTCCTGACCCCCAAGGGCCAGCCACATTACACAGAACAATATAGGTTTGGATCTTACCACACTGATAGCCAATCCTTTTGTAACTACAACTAAAGGTTTACTGTAAAAAGAAAAGAAACAAAATGAGATGTTTATAAGGTCAAAGTGAATCACATACATACAAATGATTTAGTGTCCATGTAAAGCAGTTTGCAGGCTTGTTCCTCTGGTAGACACCCAGTTCCTGGGTGGGTCTCAGTCCTTTGTTCAGTCACAGAGGAATAGATCCAGAGAAGGGTGATGGATATTGGCTGAAGACAAGATGGAGTTGGGGCAGCTGCCTTTTATCACCTCTGGCTTTGTCTGGCTGTGTGGGGTTTTTGCCAATCGAAATGGAGTTGAGTCACATGGTCTGTTCCAGTGACTTACAGAGCAGGTTTGTCCCTGGGCCCACTATACCTGGGAGCTTCCTTAATGGGCTATTAAGGAGACAATTGCAATAGACATCCAGTCTGGGTAGTTTCCCAGATTCACACAGGCTGAAATACAGACAGAACAAACATATTCCTAACTTCTAATAGAGATGAAATTCCTACACATAAACCATATAATCATTCCCAGCAAATTACAACCTTTCTATTGGTACCAAACATGGCATAGCTCCTATGGATTATTGCAGTTATGAAATATTAATATGAAATAGTATCATAAATTGTCACCTAAATCTGGACAGCATCACACAAGGGAATAAGGAGGAGGAAGACTCCTCCTTCCTCTGAGTGAGCTATCTGTATTACATGTTGCAACATGTGAACAGAAGCAAAGCTGCTGCCTCCTCCTCAGTTTGTGAAGGCAGGAGGGACAGGCACTGAGTGGAGCTCTTCCCCAACACATCTGTGCCTGTACGCTGAGCAACATATGCTGCACCAGATATGCACTCATAACCATTTCTTCCTCCCTAGAACATTAATGAGACCAGAAGGCTCTCTGAATCTCAGTCTGGTTCCCTGGGCTGGTCCTAGAAGATACCAGCAAAACACAGCTCCTTATCAGGATAATACGTAAAGTGACAATATAGCCTTACCTTTGTACTGTAATTAATGTTCTGTACAGAAGTTAAATATAGGATAGTAATCTAAAAATGCCTGGCCAGATGTACCTATTTCAGGTATTTCTACTCTTGGATTTTAAATTTAAATCAATTGGGTTTTTTTAGATTCTTAGAATTAAATTTGCATAATTAAAATGGCTTTCAGGTACAAGATTAATTATGTGTTCACAACTGTTACTAATGAGCAGCAAAAAAAGTAAATGAGAGACTGTTACACAGACAAAGGATCCACTTTATATGAGAAATGCCTTCAGAGCTAAGCTGCAGAGCTCAGAAGCAGGAACAATGGTTGACATCCCGTCCCACCAGTTAAGTCAATAGCAAAGCTCCCATAGAAGTCATTAGAGCAAGCATTTCATTCAATATTTATGAAGGGCTAGCTTTTGTCACCCTAGCTCACAATGTATAGTATCTTATACACCAACTATCTTTCAAGCATCAGTGAGAGGTACTACTCAATTTGAGCATGGGCACCACAGTCTGACCCAAAAGGGCAGTAATTTGGTGCAAGAACTCCAACACAATTCTTTTGTCATGCATTTTATAACTGAAGTACAGATTGGTATATTTTTCAGTGCTATTTCTCTCTTTTATTCATAAAATCCTTCCCAGGTGAATCACTCAAAAAGCAGTTTAAACAGTAGATTGAGCTCAACCTAGTCATTTAGATTCTAGTTGAAAGCTCGTATTCATATTTGTTTTCTTTTTTATTTACTTACCAAACAAAATATAGTTTATCTTAAATAAAGCCACCACCACAAAGCCATTGTACTACATAAAGGATACAGCAGAATCTATAGACCATAGATTTTTCTGCTGGTCATAATGATCCATTATATATTTTAGAATAATAATAATCATTTAAACTTAATCATTTTAAACTGTTATAAAATAAGGTCACAGCCTTCCAAGAAATCATCTCCTACTCACTTCAATACAGGATGATAATGTTGCTCCTAGCAGGCAAATTATTCAAAGCAGGCTAGCAATTATTGGACAGGCTGTTCAATAATCAATCCAAACAGGATGCAGAACATTAGTCTAACATTACAAAGTTTGACCTCTCCCAGGTATAAATATAAGGATCAAATGTTGTCCTCAACACTGTCACTTCTGTTCCTTATTTCAGAGTTTAAATAGCCAGGTAATGAACTTAGAATGACTGTCAGGATGGCCCAGTCACTAGGAGTAAACAAGTTAGAATAAAATAAGATCCAAACAGAGAATCTGCCCCAAATTCAAACTAGACTCAATCCATTTTCTGAGGTTGAAAAAACTTTAATTAATGTTTTGTTTAATTATTTTCACATGCTTCTGCAGATTTGTTCCTGGAATTCGAAGTGCCTAAATGTCATCTCCTTTTCTGTGACACCAACGAAATACTTGACAACAGTTCAGCACTTGGGCTATGTCTATACATATACTTTAAGTCAACTTAGTGTGTCCACACTGAAAATTAAAGTCGACTTAAAGGGGAACTTAAAAAGTCGACCTAGAGCATCCACACTGGATGCTCTAGGTCAACTTTGTGGGGCTAGGGGGACCTAGGGCAGGTCCACAGGGGCAGGGGTGCACCCCTTGCCAAATGCCAGGGGCTCAGCCTTTGCCCCATTGTACCTAGGTACAATGGGGCAAAGAGAGACAGGGATCCTGGCAGGGCATAGGGGCAGGGTGGGCAGGGCTCTGCCCTGCCCTGCCCTGTGGGGGGCATGCCAGGCTCCCCCTGTGCCCCCCCAGCAGGGAGGGCATTGGTGTAGCTCTGGGGTAACCCCTAAGTTGACTTAGGGCTACCCCATGGCTACACTGGCTTTAGTCGACTCTAGGGAGTCAATTTAAGCCTTAGGTCTAGTGGAAAGGAGGTTTTATAAAGTTGACTTAATTTTAATTAAGTCAACTTTATTTTCCTTAAGTCGACTTAAGCAAGCTGCTTAAGTCGACTTAAGAAAACTGTAGTGTAAATGCAGGGTAAATTAAGTCGACTTAAGCAAGCTTAAATCGACTTAATTTACCAGTGTAGACGCAGCCTTGGTGTGCAGAGACCACAGCCTATCATGCTGACCTATATTGCCTCACTGTTTACTCTTACACCCTCCCCAGCCATCAGTCTACACCAGTGGTTCCTCACCTTTTTGACTCAAGGGCCACAAATCATTTTTACAACTCTGAAGGAAAGGTCTATCAACTTAAAAAAAAAAAAAAAAGTACTGACAGAACTACAAATCACAACATATTTAAAGTAAACAGTCTGATGCTATTGTGCTCATTTTTACAGCCACTCTTTTATATATAAAATTACTCGCTGAATGTCGCACACTCACAGACACACCACTAGTATAGATGAGTGACTGTCACTACACACTGAAGCATATGGTCTGGCAACTAAGTTATGGTGAGTGGCCTGCACTTAGCCAAAAAGGCAGTACCTTCTAGGTTGCTATGTCTACACTTGAAAGTTAGGTCAACTTAAGGAGTGACTTAAGGTTAAGTCAACCTAACTTAGTCCAGGTCCACACCAGGCTTTCATTAAGTCAACTTAGGGCTGTCCTTAAGTTGACTTAATAACTCCCGCCTGTTAGGTTGACCTAACGCTTAAGTCGACCTTATTAGGTGGACTTAAACCCGGTTAGGACACCTTCGGTTGACCTAATTGGCATCCTGACCTTCCTCCAGGGTTCTGGGCTCCAGGAAGAGCCCACCCTGGGCTCCCACAAGGCAGGACAAAGCCCTGCCCACCCTGCTTCCCAGGACTGCCATATTGGCAGTGTGTCCCAGGGCAGCAGTAGCAGCCAGCAAAGGAGGAGGGCCCCATCCTGCACCCATGAGGAGCCCCTTGCCCTGCTTACCATCTGGGTAGATGAGGCAATGTTTTCCCGGTTGCGGAGCAGCCACTGCTACCGGGAGGTATATGCCGCTATCTCCCGGGCCCTGGTGGAGAGGGGGCACACCCTTGCGGGTGAAGATAAAATACCTCCTCCAGCTGTACCAGAAGGCCCAGGAGGACAGGCTGTGGACAGGGTCAGCCCCCACCACCAGCTGCCCCTACTTCACCGAGCTCCACGCCTTCCTGGGGGGTGAGAGCACCGGGCTCCCAGCCCACACCATTGATTCCACTGATCCCCCCTCGTTGGACGATGACCAGGAGGAGGGCACGGTGAACAAGGAAGTGGTGCTGGACTGGGGGGAGACCAGCCAGAAGGAGGGCACCGCACTAGCCCCAAGCTAATCCCTGCCCCTGAACAGGAGGAGGAGTAGGCTCCCCTTAACAAAGACCACCCGGGCGAGGAGACATCATGCCAGACACGTGCAGCACCTGCCAATGAGTGCTCCCTCCCTCCCTTCTTGTGGGCAGGGCTGGGCATGTCTGTGGGACAGGCACTTCAGGGGGACATAGCCCAGGGACAGCAGGGTCCTGGGGAGTGGGGCATGGAGGACCCCCATGGGGCAGAGGGTCCGGGGGCCGTGTGGTGGAGCAGAGCAGGGGTGTGTCAGGAGATGGGGTGGGGGGACCATAGGAAGGAGCACCAAAGCCAGACAGCATGCACCAAATGCCGCTGGCCAATGGCCTGAGGAGACACCCCGGGGACAGGGCTGCCTGCAGCTCCCCACCATAGGCACTGCACCCAACCTGGGCAGCACAGCACGGCAGCATATACCTAGGGGGCCCTGTCCCAAAGGACATGGATTGGGAAGCGGGTGGATGATCAGAGCACAGCAGCTGCTGTCAGGGTGCACACTGCACTAGTGAGCTAGCTAACGGGAGGAACTCTGTTCTTTGCTTCTCTCCAGCAGCCCCTGCCACTTTGCCACATGGCACCCCCAGGGCCCTGCCAGCTTTGATGAGGACGAGGAGGAGGGCACACCATACCAGGGATGAGCACTTTGGGGACCTAGTCCACCTCGCCGAGGGGTTGAGGGCACACCTGATGGTCTGGAGGGAGCAGGTCGATACCCACCAGAGGGCCAGGTGGGGGGTGTTCCAGCACCTTCTCGATCTGGTTGAGTGGCAGACCGTCGCCCTGGAGCACAGCGCCACATCCCTGCCCTGGACCCCAGCGTGCCCTGTCCTCAGCACCCCAGGACCCGTGGTGGCCACCTGTAGGCCTGGGACCTGCCTAGCCCAGGCCACTAGCACTGTCTACCCACCCTGACCCTCCTGCCCCCCAAACCCCCTCACTCCCCCACCCCGAGCCACCAACCCCCTGTAAATAAAACCCATGTAAACTGTTATCTCGTGTCTGTCTTTTTTTAATTGATTTGGGGACGGGTGGGTGGGGGTTAGGCATGGGCGGGTGGTGGAGGTGAGAGTGCCAGGTAGCAGCCTCACCCCTCAGCACTCCTTGCTGACAAAGCGGGCCTTCAGTGTGTCGCGGATGAGCACCACCTGCCACTGGGCTCACTGCGTCTGGGATAGGGTGTCGGGTTGCTCAAATTGCCTAGTAAGGCATTCAGCTTTGGCTTCCCAGATGTGGGGGACCCTTTCCCCCTGGAGCTCACAGAGGTTGTGGAGGACATACAAGGCACTGATGACCTTGGGGAACTTGTCTTAGCAAGGTGCAGGCTGGTCAGGAAGGCCCTCCAGCGTGCCTTGAGCCATCCAAAGGCATGCTCCACAACCAGGTGGCACCTGTTCAGCCTTCTGTTGAACAGCTCCCTGTTCACGTCCTGTGGCCTGTGTATGGCTTCAACTGCCAGGGCATCAAGAGGTAGGCAGCATCCCCAGGATCAGGACAGGCACCTGCATATCCCCAAGGGTGGTGATGTGTTGGGGGAAGAAGGTGCCTGCCTGCACACTGGTAGAGACTGGAGTTCCTCAGGACATGGGCATCATGTGCCTTCCCCAACCAGCAAATGTAAATGTTTGAGAAGATCCCTCTGTGGTCAGATCAGTGCTCCCCTTCCTCTGGCTCCAGCAGGGACCTCAGTGCCTAAGGACCCAGGCAAAGCATTTTGCTGTGCGCCCTTTCACAGCCAAGGGGATGGCTGCCCTATAGACTGTAGCAGCCTGTCACCACTTGACTCACCTGACGGGCACCTCCTGGCAATGTTTCGGGGAATTAGTCTCTAATGGTCCCTGCCAGGTGGTCTGTGCTCTGCCTCTGCCCATGCCGGACTTCTGTTACAAGTCCTCTTCTGGGATCTCAGCACTCTGGCCAAGTCCCGTTGGTCCTCCTCTTCCAGAATATAGTCCTTCTTCCTATTCCTGGTCACTACTCAGTCAATGGTCAGGGAAACCTGAGCTGATCCTAGTACCCTGGGAGAGCAGGAAGGGGCCCAGGTCCACCCTCCTCTCCTGAACCCTGGCCCAGGGACTCTACATGCCTCCTTTGAAACTTCCATCCAGTCCCCTGTACAACAGTCACTCCCCTGGACCGCTTTCCTGCAGCCCCCAGTCACACACAACTCCTCACCATGTTGGACACTAGCCGCCATCCACTCCCGGCTCCTTGCCCAGACTGCTGATCCAGGCTTTGTCGCGGTCTTCCCCTTCAGGATCCCTGGTGCTGGTCAGCTTTCTGTGGTGCACTACACTTGGAGCTCTCCAGTGTTCTGATTCCTGCAGGCAGCCAGCCAGCTAGGAAGAGAACCTTCTCCCTTCACTTCCCAAGGCAGACTGAGACTTTCAGCCCTTCTGCTCCCTTTTCATACTGCCTGCTTGCCCCTGATTGGATCAGCAGCTCTCACCCCTCATTGACTGCCGTTGCCAGGCCAAGCGCACCAGTACATAGACCCATGGCAACATGCTACGTCTAGCTCATTAGGCAGAAGCTCCCTTCCACAGCTAGCGGGGTTGAGGGAAGGAAACAGCGGACCACTTTGAAAGACCCCAAAGGCCACTTTTGGCTTGTGGTCCTTGGATTAGGAACATTGGTCTATACCACGGGTGTCCGACATTTTTGGGTGAGGGGCCACCTTGCAATTATTTTCTCACTCAGGGAGCTGGTGAGGCACTTTTGGATAAGGTATAGATATTAATCTTACTATTAATAAAATGTAAACAGTCAAAAATACCAACTTTATTAATAGTAAGATCAATTTCTATGCCTCATCTATCCAAACATTCTATTATTACTCACACAATCCCTTGGGTTATGATGGCATCAGCTATCTGAAAAATAGAATAAAAGAATCACTCTCCTTTAACATTGTTTAATCTTGTTTTGTATTTAATATACTAGAACCTGGGGTGTGGGAGGATATATGTTTTCTTCACAAGAAAATATTTCCCTTGCATTGCCTACAGCAGAGGTGCACAAACTGGGGAGATGTGACCTGGGCTCAAGAGGTTCTCTGGGTGAGGACACAAAGAAACTGAGATTCCACAAGACCTGCTAATATTATAGTAAAAGTAGGATAAAAATAGAATATGTATTGTGGGGCAGGACAGGAAAAAAATAGTCCTTCCACATCGCAAAAATGAATGCCCAGCCATTCTTTCCACCCCCCAGATCTGAAGGCAACACCACTGCGAGCAGAAATAAGGGATTACCTCAGATTACAAATAATGGGGGGAGGGCCACAAATTCTTTGAATGGTAAGGGGGGTGTGAGTGGAGAAGTGTGCGCATCACTGGCCTAGACAATGATAATCTATGAAAGGACTCATAATTACATAGTTCATTTGTAATAAATTTGCTTCAGCTGAAGATAGCCATTGCTTATTCATGTAGAAATCATCTAATGTGTATAACTTTACAGACTAGCTCTCCTTCACACTGTGTAAGCTTGAAAGCTTGCGTAGGTAACCAACAGAAATTGGTCCAATAAAAGATATTACTTACCCCATTTTGTCCCTGGGATCAACACAGTTAAATCACCACTGCACATGTGATCTTGAGAAAGTCATTCACTCACACTGTACCTCAGTTCCTCACAAGTAAAATGGGTATAATATCTATCTCATGGATGTTTTGCCAATATAATTTTTTTGTTTGTGACATGCTCAGATATTGTTGTGACTGAAGACTCTATAAAAACTTAGATGGAAAATGTTACCATTTACTGAAGTTACTTCCTTTTAAATTGCAGGAGAGGGAAAACATGGAGTAAGGACACTAAGATTTAGGGTTGAATCCTATAAATTTCTTAGTGCTTCCTGCAAGAAAGCTAGGGTCCAGTTTAGGGAGCTCAACAGGAGCTGACCAGTGTCTTGCAAGATTAGATCTTAGTTTGTCTCACCTACCTAACATATTTTTAGTGTCTATACAAATATGAAATTAAGAAATGTGAAAAGAAATAAAACTGAGGGACTACATCTTTATTTTCAAAGTGTACCTGCTCCTTTGGGATTTTTATGCAAGAAAGTTAATCTGATAGTGCACTCCTAAATACTTTATGACATAGGATACCAAACCGACAGAATTGAGCAAAGCAGGGTTTTAAGAGAGACCTATTGAGGGACTGATCTTCGGAGACACTCCAAATTATTTTATAATTTAGGATTCTTGAATAGCTTGGCACTACCATGCAGTGCTTATTTGCAGATGTCTGTAGTTTCATAAAGTGTTGCCTGAATACAAGGATAATTTAAAATGCCAGCAACAGTGATAGCAAAATATTCACAAAGTCATTGTTCAAACCAACATAACATTTCTCGCAAAAATCACTTAAAAACAGCAGCAATGAGACAGCCACATTGAGGAATCTATTTTTAGCTGGGTTGGAGTCTGACAGCTGTTCACAGGCTCAATTTGCACCTCAGTTTTTGTTCCCACAAAATGAATTGCAGATGCAAATCTGAATAATTGCATCCCCCCCCCCATCTACTTAGTCTGCACCTGCCGTCAAGAAGAGATCAGCATAGCTCCTTGCGATAGAACAGCAGTAAATTCACGATTCCAACGTGCACTTTGAAACAGAGGTACTTTCCTTCTGAAAATGTATCATTAGATATCTGACCAAGGATCATGTCAGTTACTTTGTATCTTATTTTATATATATACACACTAGGACATCAGTTCTAGACTTCTGGGAACATGCCTTGAGATACATTAAAATGTCAGCTTTCTGGGTGGCATAATGTGAATAAACATGAATCTATTCCAAGAATGCATTGGCAATAGTGAAATGATGTACTTGATGTGTTAATGATACTTCAATTAGTTCCAAACAAAATATAACCAAAATTTAATTTGGTAGAATAATTGAAAATGCTTTGATTCATATGTTTTAATTTCAAAAGGAAACACTGAAATAATTTAGTCTGACTTCCTACACAGCGCAAGCGACAGACTTTCATACAGTAATTTCCACCATACAGAGAATGATTGTTCACTATTGTATAAGTTGGACATTAGTGAGCCCAATAACTTTTGACTTAGCAAAAGCAGATCTTTCAGAATATGGCCAACTGAAATGTTCAAAAAGCATGACTCAAACAACTAAAAATCATGAGATGTTAAAAAAATTAATACATTTCAGGTACTTTATATTTGCCTTTTGTTTTCTGAGCCATTAGGGTCATTGCATCTGGGTCATATTTCTAAGCTTTTCCCCACAGCCCTGAAGTTTAGAAACGGTTGTTGTTGTTAAATGAATGCTAAGAGTCTTACATAATCACAGAAATCCAGGAGCTGAGGCTCTAAGAAAACATCAAATGTCACCACACACATGATTAAACCACAAGCATTCACAATCACAAAGACTCCATATGAGAATGAATTCATACCTTCACTTGGTAATCTGTCCAATGATTAATTACCCTCACAGTTAGAAAAATTCATATTGAAAATAAGCACAACTTTTTAAACTTAACTAACAGCCACTGGGGATCTTGTTATGCCTTTGTCTGCCACATGAAAGAACCCCATAAGATAATGAAGATCTGTAGTATTATTATTTATTTTTCAAAGGAAAAAAATGTCTTAAAACTCTGTCCTAATGTTTTTGTGACCTGTCTCTTTTCCCTCCCTCCATCCCAAAAGCAACTCTTTTTTTTTTTTAAGCAATATGAGGGCAGGAAAGAATTTCTTCAAAGTTTGAGGCAGTTGTGCACTTTCTTATTTAGTCAAAAAATGTGGTATATAAAGAAGTGTTTTCTTATTTCCAGTGGCCAACCTTGTGTGTGCACACACACGCGCACATGTGTGTGTACACCTTGTATTCCTCTACATTGTATTTCAAAAGACAAACAAAGGAAATACTGACATGAAATAGTTTATGGCTGAAGTGCCCAGTTAGTCAATGATGGGGTCATGACACTATCTGTAGATGAATAATACCCTTTACTGACCTAATTAAACAAATGGTTTTATGTCTTTTCCAAGGCCTGGTCTATATGAGGAAACTATGTTGGTCTCAGGGGTATGAAAAATCCACACTTCTGAATACTGCAGTCATAGTGACCTAGCCCCCAGTTTAGAACTAGACTGTCTCCCATAAACCAAAGTACTTTCTCTTGGAGACGTGGAATACTTACACTAGTGGGAGAACTCCTATCAGTGTAGGCAATGTCTTCACTGAAGTGTTACAGCAGTGCAGTTGCGCCACTCTATAGCTTTGTGTACAGACACACTCTGAGGGTGCGTCTACACTTGTACATTAAGTCAACTTAAGCTTGCCTAAGTTGACAATTTACTCTGTGTCTACACTACACTTTCCTTAAGCAGCTGCTTGAGTCGACTTAAGAAAAAATTAATTTGACTTTGTTAAACCTCCTTTTAAGTCGACTTTCTGCTTAAGTCGACTTTCTAAAGTTGACTTAAGCCAGTGTAGACGTGGAGCGCCCCTAGGTCGACTTGGGGCCTCCAGGGCTTCCCCACTGCCCTCCCTGCCAGGGTGGCTGGCATAGGCAGAGCCTGGCATGCCCCCCCACAGGGCAGGGCAGAGCCCTGCCCACCCTGCCCCTATGCCCTCCCAGGGTCCCTGTCCTCCTTTGCCCCATTGTACCCAGGTATAATGGAGCAGAGGCTGAGCCCCCTGGCACTTGGCAAGGGGTGCCCTCCCTGCCACCGTGGACCAGTCCCAGGTCCACCTAGCCCCTACAAGTCAACCTAGGCATCCACTGTGGGCACTCTAGGTCAATTTGGCAGGGTCCCCTCTAAGCTGACTTAATTTTTGAGTGGGGACATGCTAAGTTGACTTAAATTAACAAGTGTAGACATAGCCAAAGGTCTTTGTTATTGCTTTTATGTCTGTTATTACAGATATAATGCCTGTTATTACTTATATATCTATGTTGCTCCATAAGCCCAGTAGGCTTCATGGTGGGTGTAGTTCAGCTCCTGATTTCTGGCCGGGCTCCTGCAAGTGCAGGGTGGGTCCAACCAAGGGCAGCTTGTGGCCACAGCACCGGACCTAGCAGCAGCACAAACTTCACTGCTGCAGCAACAGGACGAGCCAGCAACCAGCAGTCATGGCTGCGAGCAGAGCAGAGACACAAGTGCCTCAGTTCTGCTTGCAGCTGCGGGGCCCAGTGGCCATATAATAGCCACAAATGGAGCAGAGGCATTGGTGCCAATACCTGGTGGCCACCAACTGCTGGACAGCCCCACAGCCGTGGTAACAAAGTTCATGCCACTGCCAGGGGCTAAGGTGGGCTGGCCTCAGGGCCAAGTGGGTGGTTTCAAGGCTGCAAAGGTTTCTCCTCTATACTGAGTGTGCTCTGTACTAGATTTTCAAGCATCCGTCTGTAGATTTGGAGTCGGTAACCCTCCCACACCAGAAAGTGCAGAGAATTCATTCCTCTGAGGCAAAGATAACAAGACAAGCTCATATGCCTGCACTAGTGTACTGACGGAGGTACACTGCCAGAACCATGGGAAGATGCTTCTATAGCTTCTGCCTACATCATTCTTTGCTCTAGCCAGTGCTACAAATTCAGCACAGTTGTGTCAACCAAAATTCACTCTGTTTAGGAAAATAAATTAAACAGTTGAAATTTAAAAATAAATAAATAAATAAGAATGTTTCAGTGAGTGCTCAAACTAGATCATGAGTGTCCAAAATGTAGCTCAATGTGTTATACCACAGTTCTACAATTTGTTCGGCAGCTGTCCTCGTTGATATACTGTGGAGAATACAGGCTCCAGCATGCCTGGTTCCTCTTCAATGAAGATGGATCTGTTCAGTTTAGGATGGAACCTGGGAGCACCAGAGATCGTATCTCTGTATAAAATGGAAGGCAGCTGCAGTATGCTCAATTTTATGAAAATGAAGGGTGACCCTCAGCTGTCAATACATCCTCTAGTTGGTCAAAATGTGAATGCTCCAATTTCTGTGGGTGTGTTCAACCATCTCTAGAATTAATATTTGCCAATAATTTTGCAAATTTCCAATTCTAATGCAATTTATATTACAAATATTAGTGCAGTTGCTTCCATGAATTCTGGGTAGAAACAACCACCAAAAAACTCCCCTGCTCCAACCTGATAATTGACTAAGTATATTTTTGGCCACAAGGCTGCGTGTAAAATAATTCTTTCCATTTCTGGTTTATTTCAGTACACAGTCCTCTGGCTGTTTGCCTTTAATAATGCTTCTCTATTACCACAGACACCTGCTTCAAGATTTAGAAGATATCCTGAGGTATTGTGCACAACGTTTTGTTTCATGGTGATTCCTTTCTCAGGACTTCAGAACATGCCAGTTTTTCCCACTCAGAACTAGTTGAAAAGAAAACAGATAAGCGAACAGCATGGAACAGCACCCAAGAAAAGTTTTTCACCTATTAATAAAGGCTGAATACTACAGATTAATACTACTATTAGAAAAGTAACTGTTCTGAAGCTATATAGCCTGAACAGCTCGTGTGCCCTACTGTCTAAAATGTTCACAGCATGCAAAGTAAGAATATAATGTCTAGTGTACATTTGAAAATATTGTTTTGCTAATTAAGTCTTTCCATAATGAGACCTTAACAGCTCAAAAGATTGTGATGCTTTCATTCAGGACTATAATATATCACCTGCTGGAGCAAAACACAAGACTTCCAGTGGCTTTGATCCAATATAGAACAAGTTGAACATATATAAAATGCATCATATGATTGTTACTTAGTCCTTGCTATTTGCTAGTTTTGAAACAATAATCATCTACCAAGAATTAAACAGAAACTAGAAAACCAGCTGTAATCACTGCACTTTCCTGCCCGCTGGCAGGGAGGGCTGGGTAGCAGTTTCTAGCCCTGCGAAGGGCAAGTCTCTATATACAACAAGCCCCCAACCCTCAGGCAAGGCGGGGCAGGCAGCACAGAAAGTCAATAGCACAGTCAGGAAAGGACACCGGGGCAGGCAGGGGGAGGAACACCACTCACAAGCCTCAGTGGTTACCGCAGGGTGGTTCAAACACTCCAGGTAGCAACATGGTGCCCCTGGTGTGGGGCAGCAGGGCTCCCACTGAAACACACTGCCCCAGGTCCACTGTTCCAAGGCCTGCCGAGTGGCTACCAGACCAAGTTGCTCTCCCCTTTCCCTTTCTCCTCGTGTACCTGGTTTGGGTCCTTACGGGACACCTGGATATTTCGCCATCGGGAAGTTCCCGAATCCGTAAACCTCATCTGGTGGTGACAGGGCCAGCAGTGTCTCGCCCAGGTCCTCTGCGGAGAGCAGCTCCTCTAGTCACAGGTTTCAGGCGGCACCTCCGGTCCACAAGGTTCCGGGGCTACATGCTGTTCCTCCAGGATGCAGGAGCCGGTTGGCGTTTCCGACTCCCAGGGCTTCGGGTGTCTGACTGTCCAGCGGAGGGCTGCTCGCTCAGGTCCCAGGGGCCTGATGCCCCCTCTGGCCAGCTGGGCACCAGCGATCCCCTGGGCCCCAAGCCGTAGGGAGTCTGGGCCAGGCCTCTTTAGCAGCTTGGCAGGGCTTACAGTCCCGGGATAGGGCAGCGTGGTGCTTCCTCAGCATCCGTCATGCTCCAACTAAGGGAGAGGACTGTCCTCTTATACTTCCCTTCCCTGCTCCACCCCCCTGATTCCTGTCAGCTGGGATGGGAGACCCAGGTTCCGTCCCCTTGCAGGGGATTGGCCCGTCCCCTGTGTTCATCTCAGGGGGCGGCCATAGTCCTTGCCCCTTACACCAGCACATGGTTCCTACTGCAACCATGCCATGACTTTTGAAAGTGAAATTCAGCAAAAGCATTCAGCTAAGTACTAATATTTTCAGGGATAAAAACATGCAGCTAGTGCCACAGAGGTTTTTCATGGTTGTTGTTGTTTTTTTTCCTCCCTCATCTAGCACATTTGTTATTTGGAACATTTTGATTAAAGACAACAGTTTCCAATCCAATTTGTGGATGATAAACTCAATGCTTCTTATTTTATTTTAATTAGGTGGGAGATGTACTAGCGCTATGATTGCATTACATCTCTTCTGGAACTCATAACCACAAGAAAACAAAGCCATAATAAACATCGTAAGAGGATCCTTTGATCCAGTAAAATCCATCAAGCTAAATTTTTGTCACCTCGGATGTTGTATGTAACAAAAGCTTATGTCTAATGAAACAACCTAATCTTTATCTCTGCTTCTAGATCTAGCATTGTCTGTGTATTCATATGCCCACTTGTGTAGTGTAAGCTTTGTATATTTACGCTTTAACTTCAAGAGCCAAAGTTCCATGCTTCAATGTGGGCCCTATTAGTGCCAGGTCTAAGTACAAATGAATGAATATATCAGCAAATCCTGAATATAAAAGGTACTGTTAAAGCAAAAATAACTCCAAGTGGTAATATAACAGTTAAGTATAGACAAGCAATTTGATGTGTCCAATTTCAGTTTTCTTTACCACAGGCCAATCCATGTTCCTCTGTAATTATAAAAACATTATTATGGCAGGTTTAAATCTCATCTGATTTGGCAGCTATACTGTATATTTACTGTGATGGCAGTTCAGAACACTGTCATTAAATATACAAACAGCTGACAATACAAGAAGGAATTCCAAAATGTCATTCCCTCATTGCTGTGACCCTTTGCAGCCTTTCAAAGAATAATAAATAAATAAATAAATAATAATGTTGACTGAATTCTAGGAGAAACTGTGCAGCAGTAATGGCACAAAACCACAAACCATATTTTCCTTCAGTTACTATTTCACTAGCTATCTTTCCCCACAAAACATTAGCTAAGAAATTGCACAGATTAAAAATGAAATTCACGTTGAAGTCTGACATCTTCAGATTTCAATAGGGATAAGTAGTGGGGCTTTGTCATGCCTTTTAAACTTTTGCATGATTTAAGGGAAAATGTTTCCAAATCAAAGGTTTATTGAATTATCATTTTAACATTTTTCTTCCAAAATATAACAAAGAACATTATGGCCTACATAATGTGGCATGCATGTTCATCTGTCTTTCTTAGCTTCATCTTTTTTAAACTTTGATCAAATGCTCTACTGAGCTTGGACTGGTGGGATTTACAGTGGCTGCTTGCAATCTTAATAGCTGTCAGTATTCATGATTTGGTGAAGGCTTGTATGTTTGTTTTCCTGTAGTTTTTTGAAGAACCTCAGAAAGTACAATTAATGCAATTGTGAAAGGTTTGTTCTCCCTCAATATTAAAGATTTGCAAGAAGGCCACATAAATAGCTTAGCTACAATATAGCAAAGATGGGGTACATACATATTCACATGAATTTTGATCCAACAAAGCACTTAAGCACATTTTAGTTTACGTCTGTAAGTAGTCCCATTGACTTCAGTAGGAATACTTATGCTTAAAATTAAGCACAGACTTAAGTTCTGTACTGGATTTGAGCCTCGACGCCTAATTGAGCATGCGCATGTACAAATACATAATTGTATTTTGTGCATGCAGTCATGCAAGTTGCACAGAGATTTGAGTATCCAGGCATGTGTAATCTTAACGCAGTCTAAATAAAATGTCCTACATTACTGGGAATCTTTAATAAACTTTAGTCTATACTCACGGCACTTTTCGGCAGCAGTCGAAGTGAGATACACAAGATACGTAAAATACCTTGCGTATCTCCTTTCAACTTAGTAACTCCCACTTACCTCCCTGTCCATTCTGACTTAATGCTACTCTTCTTACAGGGCTGGAGTTACAGCATCGAACTCTAGATCAATTGAGCACATCTTGACCAACCACTCAATTGAACCCAGAAGAGCAAACTGACAGTAGCAAATTTGCCACTATCAGTGTAGACAAGGCCTTAGATTCCCTCTAAATTTAATCTAAACATTAAAAGGGAGTTTATTTGCCTCCAGTGTAGCTGGATGATTTAGTTATGCAGTATTACTGAGCACTCCTATAAGGTCCTAACCCAACATGTATTCTTACCTAAAACCTGGGGTGGATTCTTTTCAGAGAATGTTTCTGCAGCTGTTGTTTCAAAAGTCTGATGTGTTTCCATGGATATTATATACAGATTACTGTTCTCTAGTTAAATTGCCACAAGGAAATGCAGCCTTGGAGGAGTCTCATCCTCACTCACCTTCTCCAGTTCAATTTACAGTAACGGGGAGAAAAAGAGAGAAAATGCCACATTGCCTTTATAGAAAAAAAATTCTGTCCTACAGTCTCTTCATATTCAAAATGCAGCCACCTGTAGGCCAGATTGGGTGAATCCCTTTCTACCATTGGTGAATAGTTACTTAAAGTCAGGAGGATTACCTGGACAAATAACTATTTCATTGCTGAGCAGCATGTGCAAGAGCCTGAATTAGACTAGATGGAATGCCTACCGCAGTTAGCGGTATCTCCCTCCCCAGCCTAGCAATTGGGGCAAAGAAAGTGCAGCAGAGGCCCTGCAACTGCTCAAATGGAAACCACCTTCTACTTGTATGGAGGGCTCACAGTACATCCTAATCCTGGACCCTAAAACTTTTCCAGTTTGACCTGCACTCTGTGGAAGCTGTCAATATATGAGGAGAAGGCAAGGAGTATATCTGCATGACCTGATGGGGTTCAGTAAATCCTGATCAGGCAGCATGCTAAGGAACTATTTACTCCTCCTCCTGAAGTAGCCTGACTATCCTCAACATTAAGCAGTGCAGGGGGTGCAGGCCTCCCTAGTTTCCACCTTTATAGACATCTGTAGAAATTCTTCAGAAAAATTCTCCCCCTGCCGCTGTGCTTCTGCTCTTCACCTCCTCTAGCCCTAATCCCTGTGGAGTTCTCCCTTTAGTTATTGCATATTTTATTTGCATTCAGTGCTCCTGCTGCACAGCCAGAGAATGAATGTGTTTAAAATTACCTATGCATCAGTGGAACTCTGAGCAGAAAGTGTTATTCAAGCTGGTTGGGAAAATCACTTCTGTTTGCTCTACAGTTTTAATGTGTGCCGTCTAGCTCCTCTTCATCCAGAGTGGAGCCATGACAGTGAAAAGAAAGACAGCCAACAGCCGATGTAAGGAACACAGTGACTGCACTGATACAGCATTGACCTATCTATACCAGCATACGCTTTACATCTCACGCTGAGGTGGCTTTCTTATCTCAGGAGAGCAGCAGAGTTACATCGGTGGGAGGAACGTTTCGGTAGGTACACCTCCATTGTTTTGTTGACAAAAACTGACTTCTGTCAACGAAAACCCTGTAGTGCAGACCATCCCCTAGCTGCTAAATGGAAAGCACACTCAGTGAACTTACTAGAAGGAATCCAAAAAGGCTATTGAAGGTCGTGGTTCTGAGTAAAAACAACATCTGTAAGGTATGTCTACTCTGCCAGGACTGCACAGACTGATGCAGAAAGATCAATTGAACAGACTGTGGAGACCCACTCAATTGATCCCCGAAGTGCTCTCTGGTCAACACCATTAATCCACTCCTCTAAAAACACTAAGGCTGCATAAACCGTTGGACGTCTTCCATAGAAGCAATGCAGTGGAAACATCATAGTACCTCAACATAAGGAAGTCAATGGGAGATATGTAAAATACAATTATGTAGCTTGCATATCTCCCGTTGACCACTGGTGGCAGTTTAGATGAGGCCTAAGTCTGATAGATTTGGTTAGACATAGGGGTGTCAGAAGGTCACTTGGGTTCTCTGCAGATCTTGGAGTTGTTGCGGAGAGGTACCATGAAAAGTGAATGGTAGAGATGACAGAAAATGAATTTAAATTGAATATCTCATCGTCTCTCCTTTGTTCCTCTTTGCTGTCACACCTCATTCATTCCATTTAGCTATCCTTTTGTATAACTGTCCCTTACATGGATTGCAAACACTTCAAGGCAGAGAGCAATTTAATTGTTGTAAAGTGACTAGCATGCCTTGTACTATATGAATGGTAAATAATAATTTTCATTCTCCTGAAACCAGTGTTCATTGAGGATATATGTGGAGCATCCCTGCCTTCCCTGAAATCCATCTTCAATTATTCTTTTCCATGTGTTTGAGAACAGTCTGAATGTCACAATGTTCAAAGTACCTATAGTAAATGCATTTAAATAAATAATTCCAAACCTCTGAGTAGATTTAGTCACCTTGCAATTCACCTTTTCATCCCAAAAATATCACAAACCAAAGAAACTCTCTAAAATATTAGATCTGAGGTTTCCTAATACAAAACCCATTGGGCACATCCTTGATGTAACTGCCAATTTTGGTGTGGTTACATTAGGGTATTTTGGTCCCAACATGTGTAACCCTTCTGTCAAATATTGGTTGACCACAGCAAAAAGTTCCCATTTTCTAGGGTTTTCCTTAAAAACTTAACTGAGTTCTTTAGTTACATAAGCAGTCCCATTGCCTGAAAGGAGCCTTGGTCTGTTTTTTATAACAACTCTCTGCACTGTTCCACACAAACAAAAACAAAAACTCAAAAAAACCCCAAAACCACCAAAAAACCTGCGCAATCACACACAATGGTTTTAATTTTTTTTTTTTAAATGATTACGTTCACTTGTGTGAAAGTCAGTTGACTTTCTTTAGGACTTAGTGTCCTAAATGCCTAAATTACTTAAAAATGGGACCTAAACCCCTAAGTTTCACTTTTACTCACTCATTTTAGTTTGGCCATTCCTGAAAAAGGTTTGGGAACAGAACTAGGCCATAAATAGATGTTGGGTATTATGCCACAAGTGGTCTCATATTTTCTCTTCCTGCATTTAAATTAGTGAAACAAAATATATCCTATTAGTAGGTCATTAATGTGGTAGATAGAATGTATGGGGAGCATCATCACAGCTTGAGAGGAGATTAGCATATCCAAGAAAAATACTAAAATTTCATAATTGACAGAGCATATATGTGAAAACTCTAACATAATGAGCCTCCTTTCTCCTGCTACGGGTTTATAATATGCCAATGCCAATTTGTACTGTGCCTTACAAAGCCTGTAGTCTCTAAACCCAAATGATAATAAGGACATTTTAAATGCAATACTTGTGAATGGTGCTGAAATTGATCGCACTCTTGATAAAGTTGCTTTCCTTGTTATGCCTTTTCCTGGTAAATTAAAGAGCTGCTTATCAGAAATCTGATTCTGTGCAGGTACTTGTAGACTATGGTTAAGTCACTAAGTAGATTCAGATTTTTTAGTTTCTCCCTATCAGATACATTTTTAAAATATCTCTAATTTTTATATTATTTCTGAGGTGGGTAAGTACATGCTATTTACCTAAAATTCCCACTGTTGTTTTCATCCAGATGAGTCATTCTTTGCTTGCTCTCTTGAGATATTACTTAGCATTGCTGCTCACTGTTGAACATTGGCAGAACAATGGTGAAAAAAAATACAGTGGGCTAAAACTGTGCTTGTCAGAATATATATGATGTTTGAAAGCATACTGCAATAGTCTTACTATCTCATGGAAGCTAGATTCCCTCAAAAGAGGAGACGAAAACTTCACCAGCTCATCCACCAATGTGATATATACCATCATGTGCCAACAATGCCACTCAGTCTTATACATTGGAGAAACTTGACTGTCTCTGCACAAAAGAACAAATGGACACAAATCTGACATCAGAAATGGCAACTTTAAATGGCAGCTTTAAACTAGGTTTGAAGGGGGAAGATGACCAAGGCCCACAGGTAAGTGAAACTGAGGGAAACCTGGGGGAAGGCATGGAACTTGGGGGGTGCTGGGGCTGTAACAGCAGGAATAAAAGAGAGGGTAGTTGGAACTGGGGGGAGAGGGGCGGATCAAATAATTGTTTTTTATTTCCTGATGAAGTCATAATACCTCAGGCGAGTGGGGAAGGAGGACACCAGGAGAAATTGCAAGGAGGAAGATGCGACAGGAGGGAGAATCGACAGGGCAAAGTAGGGCAATGGGCCCGGTATCTTAGGTGCCTGTACACAAATGAGAGGAGCCTGGGAAACAAGCAGGAAGAATTGGTAGTACTGGCACAGACAAGGAACTATGATATAAATGATATAACTATGGTATAACAGAAACATGGTGGGATAACTTGTACGACTGGAGCACTGCCATGGATGGATATAAATTGTTCAGGAAGGACAGGCAGGGAAGAAGGGGGGGAGGAGTAGCGCTATATGTAAAAGAGCTGTATGACTGCTTGGAGCTCCACTATGAAACTGGAAACAAGATGGTTGAAAGTCTGTGGGTTAAGTTTAGGGGAGAATGCAACAAGGGGGATGTTGTGGTGGGTGTCTGCTACAGACCGCCAGACCAGAAAGAGGAGGTGGATGAGGCATTCTATGGACACCTAACAGAAGTTTCCAGATCGTCGCAGGCCCTGGTTCTTATGGGGGACTTCAATTATCCTGATGTCTGCTGGGAAGATAATACAGCAGTGCACAGGCAATCCAGGAAGTTTTTGGAGAATATTGAGGACAACTTCCTAGTACAAATGCTGGAGGAACCAACTAGGGGCCTTGCACCTCTAGACCTATTGCTCACAAACAGAGAAGAATTGATTGGGGAAGTAGAAGTAAATGGCAACCTGGGCAGCAGTGACCATGAGATGGTAGAGTTCAGGATCCTGATCAATGGAAGGAAGGAAAGAAGCAGAACACACATCCTGGACTTCAGAAAAGCAGATTTTGGCTCCCTTAGGGAGCTGATGGGCAGGGTCCCATGGGAGGCTGATCTGAAGGGGAAAGGTGTCCAAGACAGCTGGCTGTATTTTAAAGAAACCCTGTTAAAGGCACAGGAAGATAACATTCCGATGTGCAGAAAGAACAGCAAATGTGAATGGCGACCAGCGTGGCTTAGCAGGGAACTCTGCGGAGAGCTGAAACATAAAAGGGAAGCTTACAAGAAGTGGAAGCTTGGACAGATGACAAGGGAGGCATATAAAGATATTGCTCAGGACTGCAGGGATCAAATGAGAAAGGCCAAAGGACAATTGGAGTTGCAGCTAGCAAGAGATGTGAAGGATAACAGAAAGGGGTTCTATAAGTATATCAGCAACAAGAAAAGGATCAGAGGTGGTGTAGGTCCCTTACTGAATGGGGCAGGCATCCTCGTGGAGGATGATGCGGAAAAGGCTGAAGTACTCAATGCTTTTTTTACTTCAGTCTTCACAGGGAGGGCCAGCTCCCAGGCTACTACACGGGGTAACGCGGACTGGAGAGAAGAGTGGCCCTCGGTGATGGAAAGTCAGGTTAGGGAACACTTAATGAAATTGGATGTGCACAAGTCCATGGGGCCGGATGAACTGCATCCGAGGGTGCTGACGGAGTTGAGGGAAGTGATTGCAGAGCTGCTGGCCATTATCTTTGAGAACTTGTGGCGAACGGGGATGGTCGCGGAGGATTGGAAAAAGGTAAATATAGTACCTATCTTTAAGAAAGGGAAAAAGGAGGATCCGGGGAACTACAGACCAGTCAGCCTCACCTCAATCCCTGGGAAAATCATGGAGCAGGTCCTCAAGGAATCCATCCTGAAACACTTGGAGGAAAATAGAGTGATCAGGAACAGTCAACATGGATTCACCAAGGGCAAATCGTGCCTGACCAACCTGATTTCCTTCTATGATGAGATGACTGGATTTGTGGATGCGGGAAGAGCCGTTGACGTGGTATACCTTGACTTTAGCAAGGCTTTTGATACGGTTTCCCACAGCATTCTCATCGGCAAGTTAAGGAAGTATGGGTTGGACGAGTGGACCGTAAGGTGGATCAAAAACTGGTTAGATCAACAGGCTCAATGGGTAGGAATCAATGGCTCAATGTCTGGTTGGCAACCGGTAACAAGTGGAGTACCCCAGGGGTCGGTTCTATTCAACATCTTCATTAATGATCTTGATGATGGGATAGACTGCGTGCTTAGTAAGTTTGTGGATGACACCAAGTTGGGTGGAATGGTAGATACTCTGGAGGGCAGGGACAGGATCCAGAGAGACTTGGACAAATTGGAACACTGGGCTGAAAGAAACCTCATGAGGTTCAACAAAGACAAGTGCAAAGTCCTGAACTTAGGACGGAAAAATCCCATGCACTGCTACAGGCTGGGGACCGATCGGCTAAGTAGCAGCACTGTAGAAAAGGACCTGGGGGTTATGGTGGACGGGAAGATGAATATGAGCCAACAGTGTGCCCTTGTTGCCAAAAAGGCCAATGGCATGTTAGGCTGCATCAGTAGGAGTATTGCCAGCAGATCGAGGGATGTGATAATTCCCCTTTATTCGACACTGGTCAGACCGCATAGGGAATACTGTGTCCAGTTTTGGGCTCCCCACTACAGAAAGGATGTGGACAAATTAGAAAGAGTCCAGCAGAGGGCAACAAAACTGATTAGGCGGCTGGGGCACATGACTTATGAGGAGAGACTGAAGGAACTAGGCTTATTTAGTCTACAGAAGAGAAGACTGAGGGGAGATTTGATAGCAACCTTCAACTACTTGAAGGGTTGCTCCAAAGAGGAGGGAGCTAGGCTGTTCTCGAGGGTAACAGAGGACAGAACAAGGAGCAATGGTTTCAAATTACAGCTGGGGAGGTCAAGGTTGGATATTAGGAAAAACTTTCTCACTAGGAGGGTGGTGAAGCATTGGAATGGGTTACCTAGGGAGGTGGTAGAATCTCCATCTTTGGAGATTTTTAAGGCTCCGTTAGACAAAACCCTGGCTGGGGTGATTTAGGGGGAGTGGTCCTGCTTTTTAGCAGGGGGTTGAACTAGATGACCTCGTGAGGTCCCTTCCAACCCTATTATTCTATGATTAAAAAACTAATAGGAGATCTCCCAGGCCTCTCTGATGGATTTATCTGTGGCTATCCTGAAACAGATTTATTCTAGATCAAGGCTTCAAAGAGAGACTTCTTAATTAGAATTCATATGCAAATTTGATACCATCAACTCGCATTTGAACAGGGATATTTCTTGGCTTCCTCATCATAAACAGTGATTGTCACCTTTCTCACTCTCCCTATCTGTTGTTCCCTCAGTTTGAATCAATACAATCTGTTTGATTTGCTGAAGTAATCTAACCTGATCCTGTGATTATACTTCACAGCATTTATCCCTCCTCCCTATACTTTTTTTCCATTTTCAAGCATCTGACAAAGTGGGATCTCACACACAAAAGCTCATGTGATAAATAAATATGTTAGTCTTTAGAGGTGCCACAAGATTCCTTGTTTGTTTTGCTGAACTAGACTAAGATGGCTACCCCTTTTGAAACTGCTTCTTATTTGAGATTCATCTTTTGCTCCTGTGACTCTTGGATTCAAGGTCTTGGGTTCACATCTTAGGGGAAGATGAGTTCCTAAAATAAAGAGATTCCTTTAATACTACTGTAAGTTTTTAAAATGTTATTTTAACAATTAAATAAACAAAGCTATTAAATCAAATCCATCCTTGCTCTGAAACCAGGTGATGCAATGTATTCTCCATTACAATTTTTTTTGGTCATTTGTTTTACTAGAGCCCAGCTTCCCCTCCCTGTCCTGCAGAGCTGAATGGCTTTCCCCAGTTCCCAGTGGTGAACAGGGCAGAGAGAAGGCCTGGGCAGCTTCTTGCAGCTCCCAGCAGGGAGTGGTGGGGGGACGTGCCAGGAACCCAGAAGCCAGGAGGGAGTTGCCTGTGGCACTTAGAGACCAGACACTAAGCTCCTCCATGCTACCTTTCCTACACTAGACTAGACAAAACTTTTGCCAGCAGACCACCATCGGTATAATAATAGCGGTGGCTAGTGTACATATAGCCATCCCTAGGTTGGTGGAGCGTGTTCTCACTAGGACCACGTCCACAGACCTAACTGGCAGTGTGGGGGAGCTAAGAGACCCATCTCTCAGCTCCTTTTAGGGAGCCCACAGGCTCCTGACTGCCCCCCCATCCTTGCTGGGGTTCCCAGGCACTGTGCCTGAGGCTTCCCAGGGTCCCCAGTAGCAGGTGGCTGCAGCCACCTGGTGCTTCCCAGACCCGTGGTTTTGAGGAGGGGCAGCGACCAGGGGCTCATTCCGTCAGGTTGGCTTCCTCAAGGGCAGGCAAGCCCCAATGGCAGCCTCACTGCTACTACTTGAAACCCCAGGAAGCCGGACTGCAGTGGATCCCAGGCAGCAGAATGTGGGGGGTAGCAACCAGGGCTCCTCCATCCAGCAGCAACACGCCTGAAGCCAACAGGGAATGGCAAACCCCAGTGGCTTCAGGTGTGCTGTTGTGGGGGATGGAGGAGCCTCAGGAAAGTCTGTCCCCCTACTGCCAGGTATGGAGGAACTGCAGGAAGCTGCTGGAGACTGTCCCCCAACGCCGCCTGGGACAGGTGAGCCCTGGCAGCTGAAGTCCTGATGCCCCCCCCCCCCCTTTTCTGGTCAGTTTCACTGCTCTAGTAGAGTGGTGAAAGTGACAAGT
The DNA here is from genome assembly GCA_007922175.1 of Pelusios castaneus. Taxonomy (NCBI): domain Eukaryota; kingdom Metazoa; phylum Chordata; order Testudines; family Pelomedusidae; genus Pelusios; species Pelusios castaneus. The sequence goes on along the minus strand of ML685802.1, from coordinate 10,256,304 downwards.
ATGACAGCTCTCTACTGCTCTAAGGGGGCACCGTGTCCACACTGACACTTTGCCGCCTTAACTTTGCCTACAAAAACCCTATGCTGCTCATTGACTCCAGGTATTTTCATTTCGTCGGCAAAACAGGGCAGTTTTGTTGGCAAAGAGAGCAGTCTAGTGCTAGGACTGTTTTGTTGACAAAAGCTCACTTTTGTTCACAAAATTTCCTAGTGTAGGCAAGGCCTTAGATCAGTGGAACAGCTTCTGGTGAGGACGTACACCACCGATCTAAGGAGTGTAGTATGAACATCAGCAACTGGAGTAATTAATGTGATAAATGTAACTTTGTAGTATAGACAAAGTATAATGTGTAAGTGAAGGGAGATCAGTTCTGACCATATCCCTGGTCATCTGACACCAGACCATGGATTCAAATAAACGGAGTGTTTAAGCCAGGGATCGACAACCTTTGCTGGTCTCCATGCCTGCCCTGCCCACTGAACCCTCAGCAGGTGCCAGGGGTGGGGCCAAAAGGGGGCGGGGCCAGGACGTAGGTTCCTTGCCAGGGCCAGATCCCATTGGCGGGAGACCTCTGTTTCCTGGCCGGGGCCAGCTCCCACCAGCAGGCGGTCTCCAGTTCGCAGCTGGGACTGGGGTCAGTGGCCAGCTCCCACTGGCAGCGGCAGCTGCGGGCAGACCAACCCACCTTCTTTTTGGCCTGCTCCTGCAGGCAGCGGTGACTTTGGGCAGGCTGCCCCACCCCGATCCCCTCCAGCAGGGAGCAGGGCCTGCAGGGGCCAGGAGCCCCACTCCACAGCTTCTTGTTCCCTGCTGGTCAGTGGGGAAGCATGGCCAGCGGGGGTCTGGAGTCGCGACATGTGGCTCTTGTGGACCCAGGCCATGCTGGGGTTAGGGCCAGCGGGGGAGCCTAAGCAACACCGTATGCTGCTCAGGCTCGGCCTGTGTGCCACATATGGCACACATGCCAGGGGTTGCCAACCCCTGATTTAAGCAGTCTCATTTTGATTTCCCATATTGTAATTCCTATGCTTAGCTTATCACCCATGTGAGAAGGCTTTTGCTTTGTGAAAAGGAATTATTATTTCTTCCCAATGATCCAGATTGTCACCTTTACTCACACTGAGCAATACAATTTACCACTGACTGAGATTACTTGGGAGTTGGAGACTACGCAGAGTGAATAAGGGTGGCAGAAATTGTACCATGCAACTCCCTCAGGCTATGTCTACACTTGTTAATTTAAGTCGACTTACCTGAGTCGACTTAACCAAGTTGACTTTAAATCGACTTAGCATGTCCACACTTAAATTTTAAGTTGACTTTGAGGGGACCCTACAAAATCGACCTAGAGCGTTCACACTGGACACCTAGGTCTTCTTGTAGAGGCTAGGTGGACCTGGGACAGGTCCATGGTGGCAGGGGGGGCACCCCTTGCCCAGTGCCAGAGGGCTCAGCCTTTGCCCCATTGTACCTGGGTACAATGGGGCAAAGGGGGACAGGGACCCTGGCAGGGCACAGAGGCAGGTTGGGCATGGCTGTGCCCTGCCCTTTGGGGGGGCATGACAGGCTCTCCCTTTGCCAGCCACCCTGGGAGTGAAGGCAGTGGGGAAGCCCTGGAGGCCCCTAAGTCAACTTAGAGTCACTCCACGTCTACACTGGCTTAAGTCGTCTTTAGAAAGTCAACTTAAGCAGAAAGTCGACTTGAAAGGAGGTTTTAGAAAGTCGACTTAATTTTTCCTTTAAAGTGACTTAAGCAACTGCTTAAGTCGACTTAAGGAAAGTGCCTATGTCTACACTTGCACTTTTAAGTCGACTTAACTAAGTCGACTTCAAGTTGACTTAGTTAAGTCGACTTAGTGTGTCTACACTTAAATTTAAAGTCGGCTTAAAGGGGAACTTACAAAGTTGACCTAGAGCTTCCACACTTGATGCTCTAGGTCAACTTTGTGGGGCTAGGGGGACCTTGGGCAGGTCCACGGTGGCGGGGGGGGCACCCCCTGTGTACAATGGGGAAAAGGGGTACAGGGACCCTGGCAGGGCAGAGCCCTGTGTGTGATGCTGTCTGGATTTAGGGAAGCATTTATGATATTATTTTCTATGGGTATCTCATAAATGCTATAATCCATAGGAACTATGTCATGTTTGGTATCAATAGAAAGGTAGTAATTTGCTGGGAATGATTATATAGTTTATGTCTAGGCATTCTATTTTGATTAGAAGTTAAGAATTTGATGTTATATCCATACTTTAACTTGTGTCATTCTGGACATATGTCTTAGACGGGAGGGTGTGAACAACCATTGTCTCCTTAATGTTTAGGAATTTTCCAGGTAGAATGGTCCCAGGGAGTATCCTGATGAGCCATTGAGGACATAAAGAATACAACCATTGTATCCTTAATGGCTCATCAGTTTACTCCCTGGGACCAGATCACCTGGCAGATTCCTTAACAGATTCCCGGCAGGGAGGGCATTGGTGTAGTCCTGGGGTAGCCCTAAGTTGACTTAGGGCTACCCCAGGGCTACACTGGCTTAATTCGACTTTAGAAAGTCGAATTAAGCCTTAGGTCGAGTAGAAAGGTGGTTTAATAAAGTCGACTTCATTTTCCTTAAGTCGACTTCATTTTCCTTAAGTCGACTTTATTTTCCTTAAGTCGACTTAAGCAAGCTGCTTAAGTTGACTTAAACCAAGCTTAAGTCGGCTTAATTTACCAGTGTAGACGGAGCCGTGTAGTGTAGATGCAGAGTAAATTAAGTCAACTTAAGCAAGCTTAAGTCGACTTAATTTACAAGTGTAGATGCACTTTCAGAAACTAAAGGGTCAACACAAATCTCACCACCTTCTAAGATGCATTTCTTTGAGCTTGCCTTCTCTAACAAACATGTAGCAACAGATATTTTTCAAAAATTACATCCTACCAACAAAAAACCACACTACCCTACCAAACCAAGACTATCCACTGCACATGCTTCTCCTTTTAGGGACAGGATGAGAAAACAAACATGTGAGAGATATGTAGTCAGGGCTGTCCTTGGGGAGGGGCAAGTGGAGTGACTGTCCCAGGCCCTGCAGTTCCATGCCCCCCTCTCCTCCACTGCCACACTGTTCTCCGCTGCCTTTGGCAGCAAGTGGAGGGGTGGAAGTGAGGATCCCAGCCTCTGGGCTGGCCCGCCCTGCCCCCTCAGCACAGAGGGGTGAGCAGCCACCAGGCCTTTTGGCCTTGGGCCGCACCCTTTCTCAGGACAGCCCTGTATGTTGTCACATTTCTTAAGGAGCTACTACAGGATGCTCAGCACATATGATGGTAAATGCAGAAAAAGAACATAAATAGAATATTTTCACAAGTCACAGAAGAAAACATTTCCTGTTATGACCTGAGGGAAAGTCCTGTAATTACAAAGAGCAAGATAGGGAGCTCAGGGCAAGGGAATAGAAGAAGAAAATCAGAAGACTTTAAAATGAAAGGGCATCAGAGCTTTGTCTATATTCAGATGAATGACATGCCTCCAAACAGCAGAGTACTTTCAGTGGATTGATTCTGAAACTCATACTATGTAGTCTGACTCCAAATAACACTATTTCTTTTCTCATTTTTTATTTTCTAAATGAAGTGAAGCAGAGTGGCCTCTCTCTGGACATGAGAGTGAGTGGGATTGCTATCCTCCTCCTTATGGGTGGAGCCAACTCACCCTGCTCCCATTGCTTGAAGTACCAAGAAGGCTTGGGAAGTATAAAAGGAGGTTCCCTGAAGCTCAATTACCACTTCATCAGGGAAGAAGATGGATGTCACTTCTGAGGAAGTGATACTTCTGCAAAACTGTGAACCTGCAGATGAGCAAACCAGTGCCCTGTTGCTTGAAGAGATAAGGGACCCAAAGGAGTGACTGCAAAACATTGAGATGGAGCCCTAGCTCAACTGAACAATGTTGATTAAGTGGAGTAGGAAGAAGGCCAGGGGTACCACACTTCGATCAGGTTGTGCTGCTGGGAAGCAAAGCAGAGTATTTCTGTTTTCCCACTGAACCAGTGAGAGGATCACCCACCACTAATAGTGCCCTGGACTTGCCCAGCTTTCCCTACCACCATTGCTGCTACCCCACACATGGGCTATGTCTACACTAGGCCAAATAAGTCGACTTTACTAAGTCGACTTAACAAAGTCAACTTTAAGTAGAGTTTGTTAAGTCGACTTAGCATGTCTATACTCAAAAATTAAGTCGACTTAAAGGAGACCTTGACAAATCAACTTAGAGCATCCACACTGGGTGCCTAAGTCGACTTCTAGGGGCTAGGTGGATCTGGGACTGGTCCACTATGGCGAAGGGGGGGCACCCTTTGCCAAGTGCCAGGGGGCTCAGCATTTGCCCCATTGTACCTGGGTACAATGGGGGCTGAGCAAGACAGGGACACTGGCAGGGCATAGCAGCAGGGTGGGCAGGGCTCTATCCTGCCCTGTGGGTGGGCATGCCAGGCTCTGCCTGTGCCAGCCACCAGGGCAGGGAGGGCAGCGGGGGAGCCCTGGAGCCCTTTAAGTTGATTTAAAGTTGATTTAGGGCTAATCTGCATCTACACTGTCTAAGTCGACTTAATAAAGTTGACTTAGCCAGTAAAGTGGACTTTATACTAGGTTTTATAAAGTCTACTTTAATTTTACTTAAGTCAACTTAAGCTGCTGCTTAAATCGACTTAAGTAAAATATAGTGTAGATGCAGATTAAATTAAATGGATTTAAGCAAGTTTAAGTCGACTTAATTTGTCAGTGTAGACGCACCCATGGGGATTGGCAGCATTCACCCTAGGTCTAAAGATTTGTGCCTTAGTTATTGGTTGCCCCAGCCAGGAGGCTGAGGGCTTTACACTGTCGACTGCTTTCTGCCTTAGCTGGGAGGCTTCAGGCTAAAAACTGCTAACTGCTCTGGGCTGCCCAGGATGCCAGAACCCTAGACTGTTGACTGCTGTCAGCCCTAGTAAAGAGACTGTGAGCTATAGGCTACTTGTTGCTGAGCCCCACACCAGTCATTGGAACCCAAGCCCAACTACTGTTGCCTGATGCAGTGAGGCAAAGAGGCCTCCCTACCCACTTGAGAGTGAGGGACTCCTACACTAATACATGCACTCTTTACATGAAACAACAACATCAAAAGCCTCCTGTTTTGATATGTTACCTTACATTCAAAATTTCATATTTTATTTTTTTAATAAGTTGTAGTTCATAAAAAGAGATACCTTTCTGCTTTTAGCACTTCATTTTCATTTCCTTCCAACTAATGCCAGCAATAACTGGTGTTTCAGCAACTTACTACTCATTAAATACTCATTTAAAACACCTTTTCTACTGTGTATTTTGGACTATCGAGAGTGTTTTCCATGCTTCATGCTTCTTTACAGTACATATCTTTTTTCAAATACAATCAAAGCTTAGGTTCTTTCATTTGAAGCCAGATTTTTTTAATGTGTTTTATTTTATTTGTCAAATGTCCAGGCTTAGTTTTAGTTAAAATGTTTCACGGAAAACATAAAAGTATTGCCCTGAAATCAGCAAAAGTAGGGGAAAATATTCTAATAAATCAAGACTAATGAATATAATATTCCAGTTCACTTTTATTAGACACTCCAACTCTGCAAGAAAAAAAAAAGTTGATTTTAAATTGTAAACCTTATTCTCTTTAACACTCTAAAAATGCACGTGGTGTAAGATCAAACTATTTATTTTTATGCAATATGAATATTTTCCCACTTTGCTAATATATTTTTGTTTTAGATTTGACACCAAGTCTTTTGCACTCACTAGAATTTTGGTTACACGCAATTATTTAAAATGTAGGTTTTGAGATTGTTCTGATTTTTAATTTGTTTAAGGAAAGTTTATTTTATTTATAGTATTCCTTCAATGTTGTCAGCCCTGGAGATGGGCAGGAAGTGTCTATTTATGCACAAAACCAATAGAAAAAGGGCCCCAGTACGGAAAGCTTTCTCCCTGGTGTATATTAACAATGAATTCCCTAAAGGCAGGGAGTATATAGTTAAGCCTTAACACTGCTTCAGTGATGAGCTCTCTCCTAAAATGACCACCAAGAATGTTAATTAACACCATTTTACATCATATATCCAATTGTTTACTAGGAACTGGACTAAAATCACTAGACAATCATTGCATTACCAATATTTGGTGATGACTGACCTTATCTAGATTCAAACCTTTGACAGAGATGATGTGTAGTTTCCCGTTCCCTATAATGTTACTACAAATATTCAGTGGTGTAACAAGTGTGCCACATTGGGCTCTTCCCGGGTGCCCCATGCCACCCCACACCTTGCAGGTTCCCCCCTGTGCAAGGCGAGAGGAGGTCTCAGCCCCACCCCCCAGGTACCCCAGGGTGGGGGGCCCCTCTGAGGAGTTGCAAGGGTTCACCATGCCAGCCCTGCAAAGGCTGAATTAGAGGGGCGCCAACCTGGGCTCCCCACCTTCAGGGTGCCACCTGGTGCCCCCACCCTCCTCCTACAGGAGCCAGAACAACACTGGAGAGGGAGCTCCCCATTCAATGCTGCGGGGGGGACGGGGGATGACTGGGGCCAAAAGCCACCCCCTCAGCTTCCGCTGTGCTCTCGGCACAGTGCTCCTGGTCCACCCCAAGGGCGGGACAACCTGCCTCCAGCCCTAGGGAACAGTGGCCACACGCTCCTGCCCCGCCCCCAGGGCAGACCAACCGGCCAGGAGCAGGGCAGGCTAGAACGCTGCACAGATTGCCCAGCGGAGGCCAGGAAGGCAGTCTTTGGCCCCATTCCCCCCACGTTCCTCTGGCCCATGCATGAGGAGGGTGGGGGCACCAGGTGGTGCCCCTAACGTGGAAAGCCTGGGCTAGTGCCCCTCTAATCTGGCGCTTGCAGGGCCACCCTGGCACTCCCCTGCAGCCTTGCACCTGGGGGCTTGGCCCCCCACTGGTCCCCCTCACTATGCCACTCTCATATTTGTTACAATTCAGGGCAACTGCACCTGCATTTCTCTCTCAGTGGTCCAGCAGCCGCACCCACTCTTAGGCTTCCAGCTCTCCAGTTGTTGCCTCTTAAATAAAGAGATCCATGTCTCATTTCCTTCTGACCAGTGTACGCTGCACAGTTTCCTGCCTTCACAGTGTATTTCTGAGCAAAGACAGCCTGCCTCAACAGACCTGCTTTCTTTCTTTTCAGAGACTGCTAGCATTGTAATTGCCTCAGATATAAGTTACCACAGAGCTCTTTCTAAGTAAGCCTACTTTATTCTTAAGATAAAAAGCATTACAGAAAAAAACATATGAAAAGCAATAAAAGAACCTACACACATGATAACAGGCTTACCAGGCATTCCTAACCTGGGGAGGTTTTATGGTTACATATTCATCATAGCTTCAGCTCAGAATAAGTACAAAGTTTAATGGTGCTTTTTCATGTTAGGCCCAAAAAGGCCGAGCAACTGTGTAAATACATGACCCAAATCTAACCTTTAAAAACATATTATAGGAAAACACAATGGTAATCTTACAAGTAGAGTAGAGCTTTGATATGCATGTGTATTGTTTCGTAATTATTTAATTATGTTTACATCTATCTTGCTAAAAGTTAGATAAACTCTTTTCCTCTCTGTTACTGTTCTACTTGATGAAGAGGTCAAAAGGGAACATTAATATCTAGATGGACCTTTGATGTACCAATGTAAACTGTCCATTAATGGTGCTAATGCAGCTAATTACCTGTGGTGTCCAGGAGGTGAAGGTTTTACTTCAAAGAACAATATACATTACTATTTTCTCCTCAAGAATCATCTATGAACCGTCTTGAGAGCTCAAATGGTTATTGCTGACTGTACTGTCTGAAGAAGTACCCACTGAGTAAAGGTCAAACATCAGCATCTGCTGTCTTCAAAGTCCACATGAGGAAATTACCTGCCCACCTTGCTACAGCTATAAAAGAAAGTTTTGAGCATAATCCTTTTGTTTCACATCTGTCCAAGCTTCTCGGAAAGTTTGGGCTGCAAAATTGAGATCCAAGCCAGCACCAGCCTGGAATCACCCTGCAAATTCTCATGGGGGCATTGGAACAAACTCTATACATGGACTATATACTCTATATTCTATATTCCTTTAAACTGGATTTCTAACAAGTGAAGCTGTGAAACAAAGGACTTAAACCCAGCTGGGTACTGGATGTGGTAAAGAGCATGGAGTTTTAAGTAACTTATCTCTTTATATGACCCACTGTCTGATTGAGAGTCAGAAGCTGAATGCAGTAAAGGGGGCTGTTGTTGTGAGTTCTTGGTAACTAGTGTGGGGGATCAGAAGCATTGTTTGTGACTGACTGGGAACCCTCACTTCAGTGTCATCCATCAGTACTGAGAGAATCTGCTCTCCCTTTTGCAGCCTGCCCTGATCTTGGCATTTTCCAGTGGGTACCCCAGGATAACAGAGTCACAGGCCTCATTAGACTAAGTCCTTCCAATCCCCCCCTAAGGATTGGGGACCTCTGTGGACCAGTGGTCCTATCCATTTGTTAAATCAGGAAGAAGGCCCTGAGTCGGTTTAAAACCTACACTTTTATCCACAAGTCTTTTGGGGGTGGGGGGAAGAGGTCCGGTGGTCTCTGAAGAATCCACTTTTAACTAGTTACACTTCCCAGATGGTGGCTTTAAAGGCTGACAACAGAGGACATTCATTAGCACAGACACCTTAGTATAGAGTAGACAGTACTTACAATGCCACAAACACAAAATACACAATTGCAATTTTAATGCAATGTACTTCAAAAGTGTTAGCCCTAATTAAATAAGGTTTACCTCAACTCAATCAGATTTGAATGAGGTTAATCTTAATTCAACCAGATTTAAATAATAAAGTTACTTCAGGATATTGCCAATCTGGCATAATACGAAGAGCCACAACATAAGCAACTTCGTCAGATTTTCTCCCACGAAAGCTCATGCGATAAATAAATCTATTAGTCTATTGTAGAAAAACAATAGAGTCCTGTGGCACTATTAAAGACTAACACGGCTATCCCTTTGGAATTCAACAACATAAGCAACAACACACTATAGTAAATGGAGGATGCTAGTGATGGCATTCAAAATGCCAGAGCCATATAAAAGGGTATTCATGTACATGAAAGTCAAGCCCTAAAACTTCCAGATGTTTATCTGAACAACATGAACACCCTGGATCTGTTCAGCTTTTGGTCAAGCCAGAAGTACTACAGAAATGTGTTCCAGCATGTTAGCATTTCTGTTCTTAGATCCAGAGGCACAACAATAAAATCTAATGAGCAGAAAGATTAACCAGGTTTTTGTGAACCACAAAAAAGATTTTGTCTGAGTTTTGAGTCAAGCTTCATTGTACATGTTTGAGTGTGCTTTGACTATTTCTTAATTCACCTGGGAAAGATGGATCTCATAAAACTTCATATCTATTGTTTTAATTAAAATTATTATTGAGTCCCACCTCATGCAATTAATCTAGATTATTACACACAGGGAAGAACTCTCATACAGATTCCTCTTTTCCTAATGGTCTCTTCATTTAAAAAAAAAATAAATAAATTATAACTATTCTGTTCTGCTTAGAGTGTAGCAAGAGCGACTCAGATTCAAGTGGCCAAAATCATTTAGAAACCAGCTCCTATATGACTGTATTTTTAGCCTAGATCAGGGGTCAGCAACCCAAAAGATAAGAAGAGCCATTTAAAAAAATTCCTTCAATAACCAAGTGTTTTGAGAGCCACAATGGATGTAGCCTCTGGGTGGGGGGAGGTGGGCCAGGGCCCATGTCACAGGGTCTCCTGGTGGGGGAAAGGGGAAGCTCAGAACCAGGAGCCTCCCCCCTGCAGAGTCCCCCCTGTGGGCCCAGAGCCGCATGCGGCTCCACAGCCGCAGGTTGCAAACCCCTGGCCTAGATATATGGTCAAACCAAAGAAAGGGGATACATACAAGCCCATTTGTTGTGATTTTATCCCTCTTTAGTCTGCTTATTTGCGGCAGCTATCTAGGGCACAGAAAAAAGCCATATGCCCCTGAAGGTGCTGGCAGCTTTGAGGGGTGGGAGGGAGAGGGCACTAGGGGATGTTCTACCCCCTATAGTACCGTGGCACAGCTAGGCACCAGGGCTATGTGCACACTTGGCCAAATACGTCGACTTTAAGTCGACTTTGCTAAGTCGACTTAGCATGTCTACACTATAAAATTAAGTCGACGTCAACGGGACCTTGCCAAAGGTCTGGGCGTCTAAGTCAACTTCCAGGAGCTAGGTGGACCTGGGACTGGTCCATGGTGGCAGGGGGCACCCTTCCAAAGTGCCAGGGGGCTCAGCATTTGCCCCATTGTACCAGGGTACAGTGGGGGCTGAGCAGGACAGGGACAGTGGCAGGGCATAGGAGCATAGGGGTGGGCAGGGCTGTGTCCTGCCCTGTGGGGGGGCATGTCAGGATCTGGCTGTGCCAGCCACCCTGGCAGGGAGGGCAGTGGGAGAGCTCTGGGGCCCTCTAAGTCGACTTAGGGCTAATCTGCGTCCACACTGGCTAAATCAATTTAATAAAGTCGACTTAGCCAATAAAGTCAACTTTAAACCAGGTTTAATAAAGTCAACTTTAAATTTCCTTACATTGACTTAAGCAGCAGCTTAAGTCGACTTAAGGAAATTGTAGTGTAGACGCAGATTAAATTAAGTCGATTTAAGCAGGCTTAAATCAACTTAATTTGTACGTGTAGACGCACCCCAGGGTGCCAAATAAGCAGACTAAAGACGGCTGAAATCACAACATATGGTTATCCCCTTACTTTGGTTTGGATATATACCCATGAATTAGCCAAACGTGAAGCAGACTTGGAGCTCTGAAATCACTGCCAATGAGCTTATGTTTATATCTAGGGAGGAAGAAAAAGGTGCAGTATATAATAAATTAAAATCAGATCTCCTGGTTTGTAACTGGTGTCACTTTAACTCATTAAAAATGGTCAGTAAACCACTGCAATGATAGGCATGACAGATGCAAATTTGTACCCTGTAACACATGTTGCTAGCAATTAAAAACTCAGTTCAGTGACTAATGTTAATGAATTCTGCATACCATAAATACTGAATTATCCTCGCTAGTGCAAACATCCACAAAAGCCAATTGTGACAGAAAAGAGCATCAGATGCCAACAATTAGAATTTCCTTCCGAAAGAGGTTTTACAATAGGCTATTCAGGTAGACCTATTCCTCCCTGTTTTCAACTAGCATTTGTAAATGAACTGAATGGCACATTCCTGTCTTTCAAACACATGGGCTCTCTTTTATACTCTGAAATTCACTGTACTTACTGAAGTATTTTCAGCATTATAGGATTCATTCCTACATCTTGCAGAATGCCTATTTACATATACTTGTTCTTAAAATGATGGGATTCAGTCACAAACCTGAGATGAAAATCTAGATTCTTTTTTTCAATTCAGCATCAAACCACTTGATAAGGTAAATCCCTTTAGAATATGGGACAGATCAACACCCTAGTATTCAAAGACATCCCAAATATTCTGGTCTTTCGCAAACACATACACAAGTAACAAAGCCACTGTAGCACACAAAAGCTCTCTGTTCAGTGCATATTGTCATCTATCAGCTAATTCTGAAGTGTGATGTTACTGATTTCACAATCACACTTGTTTTGGGGACTGAGAGTATCTTTTTTGATATGTCTACCTTATTCAATTTATAACAGTTTAGGTTTATGTTTGTAGCTGATCAGTCAACACTAATTTGATATGCACCAGTCAACATTTTTCAAATATGTATCAGGTCATTCCATTTAAAAATAATGTGACCAAAAGGGCTGGGATTTGAAGCCGTCTATGGGCGTTAAATGCCCAAAACTCATTGAAATAAATTGTAATGGGAGTCATGTGTCTAATTCCCTTAGATTCCTTTGAAAATGCAGGCCAAGTAACAATGTCTTAAACAGTGGTTAAAGTATAATTTGATGGACCCCAGAACCCTCCTAATCTCCGGGCCCGCTTCATGCATGTGCAGGCCCCAGGTCAGGTAGGCATTTGCAACCACTTCTCAGTACCACATGCATCGGTTAATGCTCCATAAAAATATTTATAATTTTATATGGCATTTATGTCTATATCAATTATTGTCACAAACTAGCAAAACTGCATAACACAATAAGTATTGTGATTAACAATGATGAGGCGTAGGACCTGCCAACAGCCAGGGCAGGGCGGAACATGCGTTCCGCTGGATTTTTCTATTTTTAGGGGCCCCAGAACTCTGGCCCCTCAAATTTGTGGGCCCTGGAATTGTGTTCCGGTGTGTTCCCCCTTACTTTAACCCCTGGTCTTAAAATATAATTCTCTAAAAGTCAGATAAATTACAAGCTCAGAAAAGAGATTCTGAGTTCCAAGTCAGCCCACTATACTCATAGTCTTTACTCACAATATTGACATCCAGCTTCAGGTCTGATTTCAAATTCCCACAAAGTCTGTATCTCTTGGAATTCAGAGTTCAGACGATCTCCACCAGCAGCTACATAGTTTGTTCTCTGATCTTGTAAGCAGCCCTGGCAGGTGCAAACTTTTATAGGACACTGTTTAAAAACACAAGGCAAGTGGCCCAGAGACACAGGGAGGGATGCTACTGGGAATCAGTGGTAAATAATATGGGAAGATCCCCAAAAAAGTATCCCAGCTGATTAATTAGCTGATAGATAACAATGTGCACTGAACAGAGAGCTTTTGTGTGGTCCAGTGGTTTTGCTACTTGGTGTGTCTATTTGCAAAAGACCAGAATATTTGGGATGCCTTTGAATACTTGGATGTTGATCTGCCCATATGCAGATTAATTTTAATTGGATGCAAAGGATATTTATACTGCCACCATACTTACCATGCTCCCAGACAAGTGTTGGCATTGTAACAAACATCTGGGGACTAACATCCATATGTTCTGATAGTGTGACTATTTACAAAAAAAATTGGGAGAACATATGTTACACACTATTGGGAGTGCTGGTGAAAGAATATACTACGTACATTCTGTACATCTGTTGGAACTTTAAAAAAAAAGAAAAAAAGAGCAGGCTGCTTGAGTGAAGTAGTCTCCAAAATGGTGAGCCAGGAATTGTGTTTAGTGAGACAACATATAATGATGGATTGGAAAATGGCAGAGTAACTACCACTCAGCAGATGGTTTTCAGAGATTTTTTGATGCTGTGGTTATGGAACAAAAAATGGATAATACAGAGCAAACTACTGTATGTCTCCACAAAGAAAACATGATCTGATCAATGCCTTATGCAAGAACTAACAACTTTCCTAAGAAGAAAGTCATCTGAGTTAGGAAAATGTCTCGCCCACTCCAGCACCATACTGAAGACTATGTTTAACTATTACTTATTTGCCTTGCTTACTTTAGGAATTCTACCATCAGCTCCGCTGAGATAAATCAGAGTTCAGTTAGAGCAACTTCTCTATAAGAGCAGAATTTGTTTGTAGATATAACTAATTTCTACAAGAGTACAGGTGGTTATACGGTAGTGTAACAAATTCCATTGCAGGGTAGCTCTGAGAGTGTTGTCACACAATAATCCCTTGGTACGTTTGGTTGTGTACTGGGGGTACCAAACTCAGAGGCAAACATTGTAACAGAAGAGCTAGTTCAAGTTTTTCATTCAAAATTCTTTCAGTGCAAAATGGCTTTTTCCATGAATACTGAAATGTCTATTTTCAAAGATTTAAAAAAAAAATTGTTGAAGAAATGAGAACTTGAAAGGCTAAATTTCCAACCAAAACCTTAGGGTTTTCAAGCAAGTCAAACTAGTTTGACTTTGGGCTGAAATTTCTTGGTATTTTGACAAAAATTTGAAAATTTTGGAAATTTCTTTACAATGGAAAATAATTTGATTTGTCACAATTTTTTATGGGAACAAAAAATATTCTCCAATATTGTAGGTGCGTCAAATTCTAGGTTTTCTCAGGACTGAGCCCATGAAAACTCCTATGAAAACTCGCACACTTTGACTAGCTCTTTATTACAGGCTTTCAGAACTAAAATGTGCAAATACCCTCAGCACAACTGTTAACTATGACAATCAAACAACAGTTCCCAAATCAGCCCCTAAAAGCAGTCCAGTACACAGGATACTCACTAGAGTTATCACCTGGTCTGGCTGTTTTTGTTGTTGTTTTTAATGAATTTGCCAGTTGTCAGAAAAATAATTTAATCTGCCAGTATTTTTTTACACGAGTCTAAAGATTTGCATTACCATCACAATACACTGGGATATCTAATGTTAAAGATTTCTGTTTCCAGCTAAAGCTGCTGCAGGATTCCCACTTCTGAAGTTTTAAATAAGAAAATGATGTTTTCAATACTATCTATATGTGTTCTCTCTCTAGAGACTACAAGTGGTTGTTGAAAAAGGGGTGGGAATTGCAAAATTGTCTTGTGGTTGGGGTTTTGGAGGGATTGCCCTGTGGGGATGGAGAAGTTTGCTGGGTTTTTCATTTCAAAGTTGATAACCCTAGCTACAAACTACCCCTCTCCAAAAGGTAATCACACAGCTACCTGCAGACTCTCCAGCCATCTGGTCTGTGTATATGGTCTTCCTGCCTCTGCTGTGTCTACCTACCAAAGCTGCTGCTGGCCCCCTGACAACAGGGTCTGCCTCTGCTTAGACCTCAGCCATTGCATTCTAGCTCCTAGGTAGCATCTTCCAGCCTGCTGCTCCTGTTCTCATGCAGTTGCCACCTCTTTTCAGCTCCTGATTGTTGCCAAACTCAGGTCGTACTTCTGTTCCATTCCTATACTGGAGGGATTATGTAGCCCTTTACTGGCTGGATGTGGAACTGAAGGGAGAGTTGTTAAAGTGTCTTGTAGTTAACCAGAATATTCCTTACAACAGGAGAAACAGTGATTTTTATAACAGCCAAAGATAGGTTATAATTTTGTACATGATATCTCCCATCGGATAAATACATAGTTATTAAAAATAACTTACAGCAGTGATGCCTCAAAATTATAAATCTTGGGATGGATTCCCCATCTTACAAGGCACTAAATGAACCTAAACCAGCCACAGATTTGTAAAGAATTCCTCCTGCATGTCACGTATATATACAGTGTGGGCACTGAAAGCCCTGAACGTGACTTACTGACTGGTTACACCCACCAGACAATTCTACCCTGGCCCCAAATGCACATAGAAAATGCCATTTTGTTCTATTGTTTCTCCTGTTGTAAGGAACATGCTGATTCACTACAAGGCACTTTTACTACTCTCCCTCCAGCTCCAGAAAAAGTCATCCTCCACACAGCATGATCTTGCAAGCATCAAATATGTGAGATCACTCCTTGTATGCAAATTTTGAATTGTGTGCTTTATTAAAAATATCACAGCACAGCACTTCTCCTGCAATAAAGGAATCTCTGTCAGCATGCTGCCTTCTGTGCCAGTTCCCGCCACACTCAAAGAAGGAAAAGAAGGATATGTTGTGGTGGAAAGGTGCATGGCTGAGACTTATGCAAGTGTCAGATAGGATGACCTGATGTCCCAGTTTTTTAGGAACAGTTCTGATACTTTGAGCTTTTTCTTATGTAGGTGCCTATTTACCCTCAATCTCCATCCTGATTTTTCATTTGCTATCTGGTCACCCTAGTGGCAGAAGTTAGAGTAGGCCCCCACTCCTGCTTCAACCAGTAGATTTGAGTGACTGAGGGGATGTCTTCACTGACAGTGGCGAATTCACTGCCATCAGCTTGATTTCCCTGATCATCTGATCAGGTCTGTGAAGACCCGCTCAGCCAATCAGGAAGCCAATACTGGAAGACCACATCCAGCAGGAGTAGCAGCACTGGGTCAGAGGGAATGGGTTTCCCTCCGGCTCAGGCTACTGAAGAAGTGTGATAAGTAGAAGGTAGGCAATCAGAGGGAGACACACGAGGAATTTTAAGTAACTTGTGTATCTCCCTTTGATTGCTGCCAAAATGCAAGGCAGTATTGACCAGCCCTCAGTATATGAAAGCCCAAATGGCTCCTGCATTCACCACTGTCCATGATGGAGAATCATGGCCCTAATATTAAGACTGTTGTGAAAAAGCTAGTGTACTGCAAGTCAGTGGAGTATTGTGGTTCAGATGGATTTCTGTACTAAAAAATAAATCTGTCTTAGAAGAAAACTATAAATGCTTGGTTAAAAGTGTAGCATGACAATGAAAAACTAGTTTTTCTTAATACTCTAAACTGAAGTGACTTGGAAGATGTACACTGTAGGGAACAAATACTGTAAGTGAACTAACAGAATACCATTTTTAAAGAATATTTTTTTCTGAACATCTTAAAGATCTTTCAGAGCTCAAACCTAACAAATGTTCATCCGAACATTGATCTATATTTCCAGTGTAAACAAACCAAAAGAACTGGGAACAATATGTGAAGCAGAAAAAAACACAGCTTGATCTTGAGGTAATAGTTTGAGCCTGTAAAATAGCCATATTTGATATGAATATTATGGAAAGAGAATAAATTCAGAACAATCAAAATGTCCACTTTACATAAGCTCTTCTTTTGATCATAACTACAAAGTTATCTGTATTCTTGACCTCAATTTTACTTTAAAAATAAAAGATTCATTTCTATCTATATAACCAGACCACTTTTTAAGGTTGAAACCAAAACTAAACAATACATGTGGAAGCTATTGGCTTATGCAGCATAATCATAAATAACAACCTCACTGAGGAACAATGCTGAGTTTATGACAAGTGACATACTGCTTCCTCCTAGATATATATTGCATTGTTTCATTGTGATTGACAATACTTTAAACAAAATTCAACTATTTTCCAAAAATGTTGTGTTTTCTACTAATATAAACTTCAACCCTCTGTTCTACCAATATAACTATATGAAGTGTGTCTTATTAAATATAAAAGTTTCAGCATGGTTAGTATTATTTCTGTTCTATTCAGGTTTGTAGAATACACCTGTCACCATACTACCTGAGAACAATATTGTTTTCATTACTTCTCCAGGATTTTGCTTCTACTGTAATCAGTAAGAAAATTCTCAATTTCAGTGAAAACAAGATAGGGCCTCAGATCTCTCATGCATAAAAATCCATTCCAGCTAGCAAAATTAGGAAATCATGGGAGAAAAATTAATTCTTCTACTCACCAACTTAGATGAGTTTTATTCAAGACAAACTATTAACAGCAAGCAAATGTACCACAGATAGATAAAGCAACCTGGGGCTGAATTTTAATATTGGGTTTGCATATCAGAATTCCTGAGGCATGTGCAAAATATATAGGTCACAGAGTCTGATGTTGTGGGCCAGAATCCTGCTATAGGTTAGTGCTAGTCAGGAATTTTTTGACAAAAACATTCTTTCCATCAGAAGATGCCAATTCAGAGACTTCTCACATTGATTTTATAGGGAATTTTATAGGCATTTTGCTCCATTAGAGGACTGCACAGTTTAAGCCTCAGTGACTAAACAGTTGAATCTTGTATCAGGTAAAGTCAATGGGAGTTTAGCTACCGACTTCATCCAAAAGCTTAAAAAACAAACTTCAAATGGGAGAATTCAAAATCCATAGGATGAGCTAAGGACATATCTACACTGCAGTTAGATACTTCTGGCTGGCCCATGCCCTACTGACTCAGGCTTTCAGATCTTGGATTTAAGGGCAGGGCCGGATTATTACAGTGGCTAAAGGGGCTGAAGCCCCCAGCCCTGGCTCAAAGGGAGACCCTGGGCGCCAACCTGTAAACCCGCTACCTGATCTGTCTACCCACTCCACACTGGCAGGGCTTGGGGGAGCACTGAGAGTGCTCTTGCCCTGCTGGCACTGGAGGTGGCCAGGGCACTGGGATCAGAGGCCAGGGTTTGCAGTCCCGCCCTACCCCAGGTCAGGTGATCTGCCCCCAGGGGTGGGACCAGTGCCTATTTGCTATGTCCGAGGGGTGGGACCAGCTGTTGCTGTGCGACCTCCATTCCAGTGCAGCCTTCCAGGGCCCATGGCCCTGGGGGACTGCACCAGAAGCCATGCTGTATGCCAGCTAGACCCCCGGGGCAAACTGGCTGAAGCAGGGCTAGGGTGGCAGCACCCTCTGACCCCAGGAACCCCCAGCAACAGCCCACCTGCAGGCTGCCATTCTGGGAGTGGGGGCCCTGGTGGAGGGGGGCATGGTAGGGAGCAGCTCAGGGAACCTGGCTCAGTTAGTCTGGCTCTGCTTAAGGGCTGTATAATTGCAATGTAGACATTCTGGCTTGGGCTGAAGCCTGGGTTCTAGGAGCTCTCATTTCACAGAATCCTAAAGCCTGGGATTCAGCCTGAGCCAGAACATCTATAGCTCAGTTATACAGCCACTTACCCCAAATCAGCTGGCACAGGCCAGTCACGAGTTTTTAACTGAAGTCTAGACATTGCCTAAAGGTACAATCCTTGCATTAAATATGTAGGCATAGATAGCCCTCTGGTGCATCTTGTCTAAACATCTAATACATATCTATGTGCCAGTTGGTTTGAAAAGATACCGTTCACACGTTTCACGTGCACATCTCTAAGATCAAAACTGAGTTGTAAGAACATATCTTTCCGAGTGCTGATAAAGCACACTGGCCTGGTAGCAGCCTTGGTGGTCTTTCATCCTCCTTTCTTGCTTTGTCTTTCCTTTGGAAATCCTTGAATAGTTAAAGACTGCATTTAAAAGCCATTATGATCTAAAGGAAGGATGGTTTTTAGCTTTCATGTTCCTTCCTCAGGCGATACTGTTTAACGTTTCAGATGTGGCTGCTAGGGAAATAGCTAAGAGAAAAACAGCACCCTTTTTATCAGTTATACTTTCTTGCCCCCTGCTGGAAAAATCCATCAACTAAATATGCAGAACTGAACCTTTAAAAAATATATTTTCCATGAAGAACATTCAAATAATTGATTCTTAACCAAAAAACACCCACCCAAACACATGCTAATGAATTTCATTTCTAACCAAGACAAGAGGAGAAAGTATTTAGCAAAAATATAATTAAGATTGGACTTCAATGGCAAATGTTAATTGCCCCTTCTAACTTAGATTTAAAGGGCCCGGCTTTACCCTCACTCTAACATTCATTTAAGAGCAGTGCATCTTCACTGAGTTCAAAACAGTTAATCTTGATTTACATCAGCATAAAAGATTTCACACTCAGACCCATTCACTGCAAGTAGTCTCATGTCCACAAAAAAACCCTACGACTTTCTAAGAAAACTAATTTAGAAGAAAAATCATTAGGACAAATGGACACCAGAACTATTATGCCTAACATTTTTCTACAGTGCATCTATATTTAGTTTGCTTAGAAGCATTCAGATTGGAAGGGATGCGCAGGGCAATGTTATTTTCCTCCTTATAATATATCCTATTTGGTATTACGTTACCAGTGAATAAGTGGGAGGGACATATTTCATTTTCAGTAAGGAATATATGTACGGTACTTAACTAGTTATCTACAGAGTAACTTCCTTGATGGCAGCAGCTCTATCTCTCATGCATCATGTATTTTTATGGGAACACATTTTGTAGCCTTTGAAGATCTTTGAGGAAGTATTTGGTCTGCATGTTGGATAATCTTCACAGTCCCATGCATGCAACATTCTTTAAATAAATACAGCTCCCTGTGAATAGCAGTCATCCATTAGATATGCGGTGAGGTCTATTAGCCCTATCATCAGCATTCTTCTCTTCATCAAAGTCCAGTTATGGTGGATTAAATATGTGTGACTATGTCACAAAGGAGGAAGGGTAGTTCTTTGTTAAGTTTGCTGCTGGGAAGAGTCTGACTTTTTATGCCTCTTTAGGCTTTTCAGGCAAGCAGAAGTCCCCTCCTGTGAGTCATGAACCTTTGCAGAAAGACTTTCTGTCATAAGTAACCTCCTGATTTCTGTTTAGTGACCTTAATCTTCAAAATGACAGGATACCTCTGTGGCATGGAATTTTTTTCTTTTTACACCCCTATCCAGTCTGGGATGACTCACATAAATACGTTTATCATATTTAGAAAAATTGATATTTTCATTCAACCATTCTTTTTCAAAGAATACTTTCAAAGACCTGGTCTTAGCTTGATACTGAGACAAGTGGTCATCTCTGATGTGATAAAACAGATGGAATGTGGAAGTTAGCAGAACAGAGTCATGTGTCTTTTTGCATGTTTCAGTTGCATGGGAATTCATCTCTAGACTGTTAGTTATGAAGACCTCAGCGATTCCTGCCTTTTATCTTACAGATATTAGTCAACAGTCCAAATCAGGGATTCTCATTCTTTTTCATAGAGAACTTGGTCTATTTTCTCTCCCTTCTTTAGCAAGTATTCAGAGCATCCTCAACTCAATAACAGCAATTGCTTATGCATCACAAAGTAAAGTACTTTTAGTTCTTTAATGCAATGTAACCCCTGGAACACAGACAGCAATCTTTCTGCAAATAACCTCCAGTCCACAGATGGCAGATTGAGCGCTATTGACCTACATTGTGTGTGTGTGTGCATGCGTGCATTTACATAACAGCAACATTCATGACACTATGATTTGTAAATGTCAGGCTCTGAAACACAGTTATAAATGCCTGCTAAAGCACATGGCTGTATGGTGCAGGGAGTTGGTAATGGCCTGCAAACTCTTCGCTTCAAGGGACTAGCCTTCACAGATGGTGACAAATTGGCCTCCATCAGATCGATCTTCTCAATCGACTGATCAGGTCTGTGAAGACCTGCTCAGCTGATCAGGAAGTAGATCACTGAAAACCGCCCCAGTAAGTAGAGTAGTGCTGAGTCAAAGGAAGACAATGTCCCTTCGACTCAGCACACTGAAGACGCTGTGGTAAGTAGGTGGTAGGCTGTTGAAGGGAGATGCACAAAGTATTTTAATTACTTTGCATATCTTCCTTTGACTGCCTCTGAAATCCTGCTGCAGTGTAGGCCAGCCCTAAGATACAAGTACAAATCCACTCCAAAACAATAATGACCCAAAGTTGTGTCTTCCTACTTACAATGGCTCTTCAATTGATCTATTGCAAGTGACTTTGTGCTCCAAATCCAATTCCTATGGGAAATGTGCCCACCTCACAAAAACTACTAGAACAACTGTCCACCTTGTTAGTGGCTTCAGCACAAAGGTCAAGGATTAACTGGAAATAAGACTCCTCTACTCATTCTCTCATTCCCAACAAAAGAGTACAGGCACACCAACAGGACATTGGCTACTAAGCACAGTATCAGCTTGTGGGTGCTCCTGATGTATCACTTCTTCTAAAATGGGCATTCTGCCATGGAGCCATGAATGACGATGATAGGGAGGCAAAATGAGACATTTGATGAGGAGTGTGGACTCGAGGGTTCAAATCCAGCCAACCTTTGGTTTGGGGTCTCATATTACCCATGATGTAATCAAACCAGTCAGCAGTGATGAGGGCGGGGATGCACATTCATCTTCCACCCCGTACTCTTGTGTATTCAAGTCAGATTCGATCATGTTTACATTGACAACAGGATCCTGTTTGGTGATGAGGCCTAAAGTTTAACTTTAGTGCTGCTATCCTGCAGCACCTGTGCACAATATATGCACAATGATGTATATATTTTATTTCAGATTTCTAGTTCTTTTAAGCCTCTTGATGCTTCTATTTGCTATGGACTTGTATTCATCTCTTGTGTAACCTGCATCAAGTTATTATAAGCAGGCAGAATTATTGTACACATGCCCTACATTGACAAGTTCCAAAGGGGTAAATAAAGGTGTTAGTGTTTAAAAGTGCCACAGAACTCCTTGTTTGTTACGACCTACATAGTATAACACACAAACATATACACCAGGCACCTTAACAAAGAAGAGCAGCAGCAGCCTTTAAGATGCAACTCTACTCTGAAAAGTTACTGTCTATGGCTATGTCTACACTAGGAAAAGTTAGGTTGACTTTGTTAAGTCGACTTAACGTCGACTTTAAGTCAACTTAGTCCACTTTGTTAAGTCGACCTAACCACGCTTAAGTCGACATAACAAAGTGGACTTAAATGTCCACACTGGGCTTAGGTTGACCTAAAGAAGGGTTAAGTCGACCTAAGCATGCTTAAGTCGACCTAATAGGTGGTTCTTATTAAGTTGATTTAAGGAATTTCTTAATTCCTAGTGTGGATGCGGCTTAATTTAAGTCGACTTAAGCCTCCTTAAGTCGACTTAAATTGCCAGTGTAGACATAGTCAAATAGCTGATGTGGGGTGCCATATTTATCATCTCTCATGAATCTCACAGTCAGTCTGTTTACATGCAAAATTATGGGTTTTGTTCTTTTTGTGATCTCAATTTTTCAGACTCAACCTGGTATCTGAAAAATCGAGCTATATTTTTCTAGCTCTGACATTACCAGCAGCAATAATAATCCTTTGCTGGAAATTTGCTGTTCAAGGCAGAAAAGTTGTGATTCGCCACTATGTTGGAACACTGTGTTGTCATTCACATCAATTAAAGCTGGGTGTAAAATGATACAAAATCAGAAGGGGAACATTTTGACCCTCTTTGCATAAGTGACTATACAAGGTGTAAGGCAGCAGTGGAAATATTTTTCAAAGTAGCAAGGACCATCTTTTACATGACAAATCCAACAATTTAGATTAAAGACAAAATAGGCAAAAGACTAATAGGTCGAGAGAACTTTTTCTTTTGGAGTTCTAAATGCAAGCCTGATTTTCAAATCTTCTAGTTCCAAGACCTCTGCACATTTGCAGGGCTCTTTATATGTTTTGACTACTTTTCTAGGGCAGGGTGAGGATAGGCTTCTATAGGCTTCTTCTTGAGCTCTTCAGTCAATACAGAGTCAGGTATTTTCTTAGTGAAAATGGTTTCTTTGCCATATACACACAAATCTAGTTCCCCCCAACAGAAGAAACAAACACTCATCTTTCTTTCCCTGGAGAAACCTTGACTCAGACAGCTAACACCCAGAAGCCGCCACCAAGTGCCTCTGTCTCTTTCCAGGGTCTCACACAGGGTCTCTGTGTAACACACATTCATCTCTCTTCCTGTCTCTGAAGCTTACTGGGAAACCAACTACCCAATGAATTGTTACCAGTCCAGAATGCCCCAGAAATGCATTTATCCTCCTTTTCAGCAGGTATTCTGCAACACAGAAGGAACCTCAGCACTTCTGTGGTCACACCAAAGAGAATATTTTAACCCACACAGTATCCTTAACACTCTGAGTGTAGCTACTACATGTCATCTGTAGTTGAGTGCTTATATATCAGAGGCACCTAATGGGCAAGCAACTGGTGTCTTTTGCCATAAACAGCCCCAAAGCCAAGACCTGAGATACACTATGAAGTTTTACTAGCAAAACTTTTGTTCTGTCAACATAGCCTTGAACAAGTCCACCATCAATTCTGTGTCCTGACAACAAATCCTCAACTTTTCCTGTTAAAGTTATACCAGTTGTCTGAAAGACTCTATTGATAGCCTGCTAGCACAGTGCCCGTATGCACAAAGTACCACCATTACCAGTATACATAGTTCTGCAACAATCTCATGATGTACCTGCCCCTGCCATCACTCTGATTCAATTTTTGAACTCTGCTGCCTAGGGATCATAGTGGCCAGAAGCCCACCTCCTCCCCCATTTAAAATCCTCAGAACATTTTGCAGATGCCTCTTTCCCATCCACCTGTTCAAGCACATCTACACAGAAATGGGTCCAGCTTACTCTTGTGCTGCTGCATGATCCAGGAAGGAAGTTCTAAATTTCCTAAGCCTGTGGGGGGATTGGGGAAGAATGTATGCAGGTCCAGCATCAGCATTCCTGCAGGAATAAAGAGGCATAAACTAACTAAACTGGAGGACCTGGGGTACAGCAGCAACAAAGGCCAAGACCAGGTAAAGTGCAAAGGGGTTTCAAAAGGCTCAGCAGAAGACAAAAGAGCAATCTGAAATCTGGCATTGCCCCCAAGACCTGACTCCATGCCATACTGAGCCAGCTCTATGCCTTACCAAGCCAGGATTCCCACTCCACCCTGCCTTCCAAGAGGAATAGTGGACACCTTGTGAACTGCAGTGAAGTGCACCTGTAAGTAGGACTGAGGAGATCATGAAGGATGGGACCCAGTTTGCCAGGCTAACTAACAGTAAATAATAGAAGAGACAGAGAATATTTGGATCTTATTCTAGTTTCTTTGTCCACTAAGGAGCATGTTGTCTTTTTGTTGTTGTTGTTGTTGTTATTCAGGTTTGAGTTCAGTGCCAGACTGATTTGCCTTGGAGACTAAAGTGATCTGTCAGGTGCATACATCTGATGAAGTGGGATTACACCCACAAAGTTCATGTGATAAATACATTTGTTAGTCTTTAAAAGTGCTACAGGACTCCTTGTTTGTTTTGCTGAACTAGACTAACACGGCTACCCCTCTGGAACATGCTTAGTGACTCTTGTGTGAGTCTTTGCTATATTAATGTGATTTCTTAAAAAAACCATGAAGCACTCAAGCCAATTTTAATTCTTTCTACTGCACAAACCATTTTAGAAGAGTTCAGCCTTCCACATTTTTAGGAGGATCTAATCATCCTAGCAAAAACACAAATTTCATGCACCACAATAATTTTTAATCATTCCACATTGCATATATCCAGCATTCAAATGTCTTCTTTCAAATGTCAAAATAGAATTAATATTTATTACCATACCTATGAACTAGCACACTTACAAAACTGAAGCTCAGGAAATTTTCTACTAAACCATTTTTGCACATTGTCAGTTAAATGTATTTTCTAGAGTTACTGCTATGCCACAGGGACCTGCAGAATGTCTGAAGCACTTTGTGGCTTGTTTGGTTAAGTTATGCAGCAAAAGTTTCCCAAGGTGTTGAGAAGGAGATTTTAAATTCTGGTGATAGCTTTTCTCCATTGGCTAAGTTGCTATAAATAAAGCCATTATAATCATTGACAAAACATTCCCAAAACTAACACTAAAGTCATACATTAACAATTACTTAAAAATAACCTCAAATTGCCATTTCCAAACCAAAACACAAGCTCTGAAACCTCCAGAACCTACAGCCCCGAAATCAAACCTCTTCAACACATCATCAAAGATCTACAACCTGTCCTACAAGATGATCTCTCACTCTCCCAACCCTTGGAAGGTAGACCTCTTTTCGCCTACAGACAACCCCCCAACTTTAAATGGATACTCACCAGCAACTACAGGCCATACAACAGTAGCAGTAAGGCAGGCACATATCCCTGCAACAAACTCTGCTGCCAACTCTGCCCACATATCAACACTACTGAGACCATCATAGGACCTAATAAAAATAGTACTCCATCAGGGGCTCATTCACCAGCTCATCCACCAATGCGATATATGCCAACACGTGCTAACAATGCCCCTCCACCTTATCCATCGGACAAACTGGACTGTCTCTGGGCAAAAGAACAAATCTGACATCAGAAATAACATTCAAAACCCAATAGGAAATGACTTTAATCTCCCAGTAGATTCAGTAATAGACTTATCTGTATGTATTCTCAGGCACATTTACTCTAGATCAAGGATTCAAAGAGAAACTTCAGAACTAGAATTCATACGCAAATTCGATGCCATCAACTTGGGTCTCAATGAAAGTATGAACTGGTTCTCCCACTACAAACATTAAACTTTAAATGAACCACAGGACTCCTCCTTTGTTTTTCATTACTAGCAGTGATTCTCATCTCTCATAACCTCACCACTTTCTGATATGTTGTGTTTGAATCTATACAACTTATTTGATTTACTGAAGTAATCTGACCTGATGCAGTGAAATGTAATCACAGGATTTATCTTTCACTCCGCTACTGTAAATTCCAAAGGGGTAGCTGTGTTAGTCTAGTTCAGCAAAACAAAGAAGTCCTATGGCACTTTTGAAAACTAACGAATTTATTCATCGTATGAGCTTTCATGGGAGAAAATCCCACTTCGTCTGAAGCATCTGACAAAGTGGGATTTTCTCCCGTGAAAGCTCATGCAATAAATAAATTTGTTAGTCTCTAAAAGTGCCACATGACTCCTTCTTTGTTTTCCCATACGCTAAGTTTTTTTTCAATATAAGTTTTCTCCACTCTGGCATCTGACTTCGCCCACAAAAGCTCATGAGAAAAATTAATTTGTTAGTCTTTAAAAGTGCCACAGACTCCTTGTTTGTCTTGCTGAACTAGACTAACATGGCTACTCCTTTGGAACTCCAGAACATTGAAGAACAAACTTACAAGACATTCCTCCATAGCAGGTCAAACCAAAGGCCAAGTTCTGAGCCCTTTCCATTTTGGAGGCAGTTTACCTCAAGAACTGAGCTTTATAGACTCAGTGCCATTTGGAGAAATAACATTTTAAATTAGGTTTTAACATGTATGAATCTCATACACATTACAGGTGGAATTTTCAAAAGTGCTCAGTGACTTAGGAGCACAATATCCACTGGGGAAAGTGCTGGAATTTGTGCACTTAAGTCAGTTGGCTGCCATTAAGAATCCCACCCTAAAATATAAATACAGGTCATTAAGGAAAAATATTATCCAGCAATATCTTGTTCAAGACAAGCAAAAATATCTAAGCTAGACACATGAAGTATAGCTACATATTACTGCCCATCAAACAAGTAGCTGACCAGCATTTAAAACTCTAGGGGTGCATCTACACTTGAAAATTAAGTCGACTTAAGCTTGCTTAAGTCGACTTAATTTAACCCACATCTACACTACAGTTTCCTTAAGTTGATTTAAGCAGCTGCTTAAGTCGACCTAAGGAAATTCAAAGTTGACTTTATAACACCTGGTATCTAGTCGACTTTGAAGCTTAAGTCAACTATTTAAGTCGACTTAAGCTAGTGTAGCCGTGGGGTAGCCCTAAGGCGACTTAGTCGACTTAGGGCTTGGGTCCCTTCTCGCCGGGACCACTCAGGTCCTGGCAAGAAGGGACCGCGGGGCTTGCTTCCTTTTCCCCGGGACCCATGCTCCAGCTGCTGAGCAGCCGGAACACGGATCCTGGGGAGAAGGAAGCCCCACGCTCCCCATGCGGCGCTGGCGTTCCAGCTGATCAGGAAACCCCCAGGGTTTCTTAAAGGTCTGGAGCACCAGCAATTGCCGGCACTGCTGCGCTCCAGGTTCGGGCTTGCGACTAGCCAGACAGAGTGACCTTAATTCCCTAGTGTAAACATAACCTAGGACACTAAAAGACCCAATCAAAGAGAAAAATATCAAGGCAGTTGAGTTGAGGAGTGTATCAGGTACAGGGCCTTGGAGGTAACATCTCTGTGTTTGAAGATGGTGCTGGGTTTTTTTGATTCTTCAGACTGATCTCCGACATGCACTCAAATACTTCGCTGTAGAGTGTGAAGAAGTCGTGGTGAGAATCTGCACCTCCAAGTTGTAGGTCATAATTCTTTCCTGGAAGAAAGGGAACTATTCATTCCAGGTGAAGAAGGAGCAGCTGTCCTTAGTGGAAGAGTTTAAGCATCCAAAGGGGCTTATTCAAGAGTGATCATAAGTGGTAGATTGACTAGCAGATTGATACAGAGGCAGCAGTGATGTGGGAGCTATATTGATCTGTGGTGACGAAGCAGGAGCTGAGTTTTCAGACAAAGCTCTGTTTACAGGTCAGCCTACATGCCCATCCTCATCTATGGTCATGAATTTTGAGTAACGACAGAAAGGACAAGATTATGTTTACAAGCAGAGGGAAATGTATCTCCTTGGGCTGAACCAGGACCAGGGCCAGATCAATGCAGGGGATATAAGGGCTGAAGCCTCAGGCCCCAGCCTAAAGGGGGGTGCTGGGTCCCCCTTATGGCTCCTGCATGATCTGGGCAGCCCCCACGCCCAGTACTGAGAGGGGTCGGGTCCTGGATGGAGCCAGAGGCTGGCTCCATGGAACTCTCACCCCGGCCCTAGGCTGGCTCATCCATCTCTGGGGGTGGGGCAGGCTGATGCACTGTCCCTCCATTCCAGGGGCAGGGCCAGCAGGCATATGAGTGGTCTTCCAATACCCATGGCTTGGAGGACTATACAGGAGGCCACACTGTGTGCCAGCAGGCCCTGCCCCTGAGGGCAGACCAACTGTTCCAGAGCTGTCAGAGAGTGGCCACAGGAGAGGAGGCGGCCAATGGGGGCAGCCACAGGAGAGGAGGCAGCCCAGGGCTCTGTGTCCCCTTAATCCAGCCCTGCCCAGGACACACTGAAGGGATTATATTTCCCTTCTGGCCTGGGAATGCCTGGGAAAGCTGGTACCTGTTGCAGAAGAAAGGGAGGTCTGGTTCTCCCTGTTCTCCATGCTGCCTCCATGACCTTCACCAGGAAAAGTGGTGTGATGCTGTCTAGATTAGGGGCACCATTTATGATATTATTTAACATCAATATTTCAAAATTACAATAATTCATGAGATAAACCATATCAGGTGCAAGCAGAATGGTTATATTTTGCTAAGTATTATTATATTATGGGCATGTGTAATATTTGTATTGGAAGTTATGGATATGTTTAATGTATTCATTTCAACTTGTAATATATTTCTGGGCCACACCCCAGACTGAATGGCTGCAGCAATAGCCTACTTAATGGCACATTAAGAAAACTCTCAGGTACAATGGGCCCAGAGAGAAGCCTGATGAGTCACAAGGATTTGCTCATGTAACTCTGGACTCTAGCTTATTCCTGTAAACTTCCACGGGCAGCATGGAAAAGGCGAAGGGACATAAAAAACGCAGCTGCACCAATTCCATCTTGTCTTTAGTTTACAACCATCTGCAAATAACCTGTGAAACAAAGAATTGAGACCCATCCAGGTACTGGATGTACACCAGAGGGACTATACAAGCCTGCACACTCCAAATTCTACTGAGAACCTGATCTATATGGACTTTTAAATCATTTGTATGTATGTGATTGCTTTAATCGTTTAACAGTTCTCTTATAGCATGGGGTTTGGGGTTTTTTTCTTTTTATAATAAACCTTTAGTTTTAGCCATTAAACAATTGGCTGGCAACATGGTATTTTGGGTAAGATCCAAATTTACATTGATCTGGTAATATGGCTGATCCTTTGGGGTCAGGAGAAAACTTTTTGATAAACAGCATGGAATTTTAAGTAATTTATCTCTTCACTATACCCAGTGGCTGATTGGGAGCCAGAGACTGAAATACAGTAAAGGGGGCAGTTTATGTTTTGTTTTGTTGATGTCCAGTGTGTTTGTAGCTGGTGGGAAGTCTGAGTTCTGTATCACCCACCAGTGCTGGGAGAATTTGCTCTCCTTTTTACAGCCTTCCCTGATCTTTCAGGTGGCTACCCCAGTCATAGATGGGCCACAAGCGGTATAAAGGAAAAGAAGAAGGAAGAAGAGTGAAAGTATAGCTACCCTTGTGAGAATGCAATAAGAAGGAGAAAGAAGGAAGCCCTTATACCACAGTGTATGCAGTGAGAGGCAACCATAATTCAACAGCTGTTACTGGCCCAGAGTTTCACAGTGGATTCCCCTTCATACCACAAAGCACTAATATAGGGAATGGTCTAAATTTCTGTAGATGTAGGAAGATGTGATATTTACTGTTTCTTCACTCTGCACCTAGAATCATTTTACCTTGTAGGGTCTTGGAAATGAGCAAATTCTGCACATAAAATGTGAACTAGTGATCTGCTGCTGCATTTGTGACCCTTTTGTGTTAGTAAGAGGGAACTCACATCTGGAGTGCGTGAGCAAAGGGAGCTAGGGGGGACATCAGAGTTTTTTTCTCTCTCCTGGTGCCTGCTACAGATTGCTGGCCAACCTTACTGAGTTTCAGTGGCCTGGCCCACCAGCTCAGATATAAAGTTCAAAGGAATGGCTTACAGGGTATTAAAGAGCCCAGTAACCAGTTGCTCTCTTTGCCCTTGCTAAGGTCTTCAGCCCCAGCTCTTGACCCTTGAAATTCAGTCCTTTGTTTGGATTCCCAAATAAACCCTGTCCCTTTTGGGGAATTATAATGATTTTGAGGGTTCG
Organism: Pelusios castaneus; assembly: GCA_007922175.1. NCBI lineage: Eukaryota > Metazoa > Chordata > Testudines > Pelomedusidae > Pelusios > Pelusios castaneus. Next base: position 10,226,265 of record ML685802.1, on the reverse strand, counting down.
TTAAAGAATAAAACTATTGAATGAGTAAGGAATAGAACTTTAACGACATGGATGGGGGCAATTCCCAGGTGTGCAGCTGAAAGCAGACATGTTAGGGCACATCTCCCAATTCAGACAACATTGCCCCATGCTAGGGAGTGTCTCTAAATCACAATCTTCTAAAATCGTATCTGTACATCTTTCCTCCTAAGAAAGACGTTAACCCATAAATACATATAAACCAGCTAATGATGCATGCACTAACATTTAATAGCACACAACTCTCTAAAACATGCATTATACAACTCCTTAAACTCAACATGTGTAGTCCCTAGAGACAAGAGGTTACTAGCACATCACTCACAAGTGAATCAGTAGTACCCAATTTCCTCACATATCCAGACAAATCTATGAGTCTTTCCAGACATTTGATCACCTGATCAGATCTTCTCAGAACCAGCCCTTCGTTCAGTTCTGAGTTGCTCTCTTATTCCATGATAGTTTCTTCACCATGTGTAGATGATGCCAGAGTAGTTAGAGGAGATATGCTGGAATCTACCTCAACTTTCATGGTGTTGGAACTCTGATGGATAACTCGTGGATCATATCAATTACGTTGAAATCTATCCTCATGGTCATTTTGGACCATATAAGACTATGGATGCACCTGTTCATAGAATCATAGAATAATAGAGATGGAAGGGACCTCACGAAGTCAGCTAGTCTAACCCCCTGCTAAAAAGCAGGACCACTACCACTACATCACCCCAGCCAGGGTTTTGTCTAACCGGGCCTTAAAAATCTCCAAAGATGGAGATTCTACCACCTCCCTAGGTAGCCCATTCCAATGTTTCACCACCCTCCTAGTGAGAAAGTTTTTCCTAATATCCAACCGTGACCTCCCCAGCTGTAATTTGAAACCATTGCTCCTTGTTCTGTCCTCTTTTACCATCGAGAACAGCCTAGCTCCCTCCTCTTTGGAACACCCCTTCAAGTAGTTGAATGTTGCTATCAAATCTCCCCTCAGTCTTCTCTTCTGTAGACTAAATAAGCCTAGTTCCTTCAGTCTCTCCTCATAAGTCATGTGCCCCAGCCGCCTAATCATTTTTGTTGCCCTCCGCTGGACTCTTTCTAATTTGTCCACATCCTTTCTGTAGTGGGGAGCCCAAAACTGGACACAGTATTCCAGATGTGACCTGACCAGTGTAAAATAGAGAGGAATTATCACATCCCTCAATCTGCTGGCGATACTCCGACTGATGCAGCCTAATATGCCATTGGCTTTTTTGGCAACAAGGGCACACTGTTAGCTCATATTCATCTCCCTGTCCACCATAACCCCCAGGTCCTTTTCTACAGCGCTGCTACTTAGCTGATCGGTCCTCAGCCTGTAGCAGTGCATGGGATTTTTCCATCCTAAGTGCAGGACTTTGCACTTGTCTTTGTTGAACCTCATGAGGGTTCTTTTGGCCCAGTGTTCCAATTTGTCTAAGTCTCCCTGGATCCTGTCCCTGTCCTCCAGAGTATCTACCATTCCCCCCAGCTTGGTGTCATCCACAAACTTACTAAGCACGCAGTCTATCCCATCATCAAGATCATTAATGAAGATGTTGAATAGAACCGGCCACAGGAACGACCCCTGGGGAACTCCACTCATTACCAGTTGCCAACTAGACATCAAGCCATTGATTCCTACCCACTGAGCCCATTGATCTAGCCAGTTTTCTATCCACCTTACAGTCCACTCATCCAACCCATACTTCCTTAACTTGCCGACAAGAATGCTGTGGGAAACCATAACAAAAGCCTTGCTAAAGTCGAGGTATACCACGTCAACAGCTCTTCCCGCATCCACAAATCCAGTCATCTCATTACAGAAGGAAGTCAGGTTGGTCAGGCACGATTTGCCCTTGGTGAATCCATGTTGACTGTTCCTGATCACTCTATCTTCCTCCAAGTGTTTCAGGATGGATTCTTTGAGGACCTGCTCCATGATTTTCCCAGGGATTGAGGTGAGGCTGACCGGTCTGTAGTTCCCCGGATCCTGCTTTTTCCATTTCTTGAAGATAGGTACTATATTTGCCTTTTTCCAATCCTCCAGGACCTCCCCCATTCGCCACGAGTTCTCAAAGATAATGGCCAGTGGCTCTGCAATCAATTCAGCCAACTCCCTCAGCACCCTCGGATGCAGTTCATCCGGCCCCATGGACTTGTGCACATCCAATTTCTTTAAGTAGTCCCTAACCTGACTTTCCATCACCCAGGGCCACTCTTCTCTCCATTCTGCATTACCCCATGTAGTAGCCTGCTCTTTAATGGTGCCATTTTGGCCCCAAGTATTAGAGAGGTGAGTCCTCAGCAACAATCTGTCACCTAAATTAATAGATAAGATATCACAAGCCCTTCAGTCGAAATAATATTTCTACTTCCAGTTCTGATTTTCTTTCATCTTCTAAATGGTGGTATTGTTCTAAGATCACAGCATGTTACCAATAATAGGCAAGTTAGATCTGATCCTTCTTCCCATTAACAGCTGAGCTGGAGACCTAATAAGGTTGACTTTAAGTCGACCTAAAGTCGACCTTATTATGTCAACTTAAAGTGGTTTCCCCAAACGGGGATTTAGTAAGTTGACATAACTGCCCTTAGGTCGACCTAATAAAGTGGACTTGGACATCCACACTGTGCTTAGATTGACCTAAGGAGTCGACTTAAGGGTTAAGTCGACCTAACCAGCGGTTCTTATTAAGTCGACCTAGGAATTTCTTAAGTCAACTTAAGGAATTTCTTAAGTCAACTTAATGAAAGCCTGGTGTGGACAGGGACTAAGTTAGGTTGACTTAAGCCTCCTTAAGTCAACCTAACTTGCAAGTGTAGATATCGCCTTTGGTGCCACTGCTTTGGAAAGTGCATCTGGTGTGAACATAAATTTACCAAGCATGTAGGTCACCAGCAAGTTATACTTTTGAAACTTTATCACATTCTTTGAATCCTTAAGGTACTGTTATTTAGAGTATGTCTACACTAGCAATTTAGGTTGACTTAAGGACCCTTAAGTCGACCTAAATTACTCCCTGTCTACACAGACTTTAATTAAGTTGACTTAAGAAATCCCTTAAGTCGACTTAATGAAAGCTTAAGTCGACTTAATAAGAACCACCCATTAGGTCGACTTAAGTCTTAAGTCGACTCCTTAAGTCAACTTAAGGATGGTGTGGACATGGAGTTACCCTTAAGTCAACTTTATTAAGTCGAGTTAAGAGTGGTTAGGTCGACTTAAAGTGAACTAACTTTAAGTCGACTTAGTCCACTTTGTTACGTCGACTTAATAAGGTCAGCTTTAAGTAGACTTAAAGTCGACCTTATTAAGTTGACTTGATTTAACTTCTTCTAGTGTAGACATAGCCTTAGTGGTTTGCTAAATAATGCAATTAGGGACTTGAGGTCTGTATTAGCTTCTACTGTCAGTCTATAAATATACCTATTGAATCTCTCATGGGTAAATGTGATTCCTAAAAGCTCTTTCTAAATCTGGGCATACGTAGTTTCTGTATCAGTCAATGATTTGAATGCTAGCAATCTTCATGTTTCTGTAAAATCACTGCACCTAACAGACTGTGATGCAGCCACTGAAGTCTTAATAGGCTTTCCTGGGTGCTCAGAACTTCTATCTGGTTCTTGTATCAAGTATTGCTTTACATCTTCCCATGATTCCTCCTGAACAGCATCCTAACACCATTCATTTTTGTTCTCTAGGAGGTGTCTCAACTTTGCTTCTTTAACAGAAAGATTGGAACAAATTTTCCAAGATAATTAACCTTTCCCAGGAACCTTTGGACATCTTTCACTGGGGATGTGACATCATTTTAATGGCTGAAATCTTCTTCTTATCAGGTTTTATACCTTCAGGGGAAATAATGTCCCTATACAAATCAATTCTCTAACTCTTATGACACATTTGTTCCTAATTAGCTTGAGGTTTGCACTCTTGTTGCATCCAGGACTTACTGAAGTCAATGACCATGTTCTTCTTGTTGAGCCCCAAATGATGCCATCCATGGAGCTGTCCACACTGCTAATAGGTTCATAGAGCATGTGTATGGTTTTGTGGCACAGCTCTGGTGCTGAAGCTATACTGACGGGTAAGTATAAAAATCTGTATCTTCTGAATTGAGTATTAAATCTGCATTACTTTGACCTTTCCTCCATTAATTTCAGCTGCCAAAACCCTGAGGATGCATCCAATTTACTAAAATATTGCAAACTGATCCATAATCTCTTCTGATTGGTAGTTTGAAATGGCCTTTGTCCAGCCTTGCTCAGGTCTCTGGGATCTAAGCATACGCATAGCTGGCAGGTGCTTTTCCCCTCCTCTTCCTCCCCATACCCCACCACTATGACCAGGGAGCTCATCCATTCTGTTGGCTCCTCTACTTTTTGTATCCATTCTCAGCAATGAGTTTATCAGGGAGTTCAAATGGCACCTTTCTACATGGATGAATAAATGGAGGCACCTGCCTTTTTAAAAAATAAAATAAAGCAGGATTGTATCTTCACAGTGCAAGCAATTCAATCCCTGGAACAGGTCCTGATATTCCTGGAAGAGTGCCTCATAGCCAGGTGTTGCCTCCCATGCTACAGTGAAAGGGAGCCACCTGTATTTGGTGTTTTTATGGTTAACACTAGGAAAGCATCACCCCTAAACTAGTATATTTGCTCCAGAATATCCAGTTACTTTTATGTTTGTTGGTCCTATATTAAATATTATTTTCAGTGTCTCACTCTCATGCAAATGGACTATTAACTTGAGCTTCTCTGTCCAGTTTAAGTGGAATGGTTGTTCCATTCATTGTCAGAGGCAGTATCCAGTTCCTTTCAGTAGCCTTGTGCAATACCAGTACATATACAAAACACTCGTTAGTCATATTGTCAGTAACTAAATGCACTTGACTTTTCTGACCAAGGTACAATGGGGCAAGGTACAACGGAGCAAAGGCTGAGCCCCCAGCACTTGGCAAGGGGTGCCCCCCTTGCCACCATGGACCTGTCCCAGGTCCACCTAGCCCCTACAAGTCGGCCTAGGCGTCCAGTGTGGACACTCTAGGTCGATTTGGCAAGGCCCCCTTTACGTCGACTTAAATTTTGAGTGTGGACATGCTAAGTCGACTTAAAGTCAACTTAAAGTCGACTTTGTTAAGTCGAATTAGCTAAGTCGACTTCAATTAACAAGTGTAGACATAGCCCAAGGTCATATTGCAAGAGCTCCTGTAGTAGTGGTGAACAATCTAGCCTATAAACTAAATATGTAACTTAAAAATTGGTTTTCCAAGTGGGCAAAAGACTAATTAATACTACTACTAACAAACACTAACCCAGTGTGAAAAGAAGCAGGTGGATGCTGTAGAAGTTTTGGCTCACTCCTGTAAGTTTTAAGAAGGAGCTGAGGGATGGTAGGGGTCACACTGCCTTTTACACCCCCAGGTGGTGGTTGGGAGAGGCACAAGGACATTGGCCCCAGCTGTCACTGGGTTCAAAAGAATCCAATCTTGTGTACCTGCAAGAAGTGAAATCCATGTGGGCTATCACTCAAAGAACCACATTTTCTTGCTGAAAAGCAGATCTGAAAGCCATGTTGTCCTCTGACAAGTCACCTTAATTATTTTTCCTGTACTGAAGTCTCAAGAGAACCCATCACAGAAAATTGAACTAGACAATATGTCAATTTGTTTTACACTGATTTAAGACATTTTAAGAATCTTTAATATCCATTGTTAAGAACAGCATTCATTACAAATAGTGCCCCATATATTAACATTAATAAAAGCAGACCAAAAATCTAGCGACCTAAGGGAGTTGGGAGGCTAGCTGACATTTATGCTTTTTGAAGTCTTCCCGCTAGAATTAGAGATGTTCCGAGGAATGGAAACTAAGCTGAATATTTCACAACAACATTTCTGATGGTGGGGCTGGATAGATACTAAAAAAATTATTCTGAAAATACAAACTTGAATAAAATTGTGAAACTGCCCATGCCCCTTTTGTGTTCACTCTCCACAAATGATTTAAGGAGCAAGTTTAATACTAGGAAGGTTCACATAAGTTTAAGTAATAACCTATGAATATTTGCACAATGCAAATTTTGAATTTAAGGAAAGCAAGTACTCATTTTGCATTCTTGATTGTAATAATGATCATTCAGTCAACCATAAAACACACTACATAACCCAATCAAACCTGAGAAATATCCAGAATATTGAATATTCATAACAAATTGCTCAGTCTCCCTCAGATGCAGGGAATCTCTAAGAAGGAAGTTGAGTATTAATATGAAAATGAAAGATGGGTAAAGAAGAAAGAGACTAAATAAGAGGTAAAAGTAAATACAAAAAGTCAATAAGGAATGCAATTAGGCAGCAAAAACAGTTCTGTCATTGGAAAAACTGATGGCATATTTGTCCTTCCAAAGAATACTACCCCTTTCTTTGTTTTTTGCAAAGTTGTTGTAATCCTGTTGGGTCAAGGATATGAGAGAGACAAGATGGATGATGTAATACATTTTATTGGATCTACTGTTGGTGAGAGAAACAGACTTCTGAGCTTCACTGAGCTCTTCTCCAGGATGCATGCTTTGTGGAGTTTGCAAACTTGTCTCTCAGCAACAGAAATTGGTCCAATAAAATACATTATCTTATCCACCTTGTCTCACCCTTCTTTTGATATGAGTGTCACATTTTTGACATTTGTGTGACTCTTAAGGCCCAGCTTGAAAAAGCTCTGGCTGGGATGATTCAGGAGCAGGAGGTTGAACTAGATAACCTCCTAAGGTCCCTTTAAACCCTAATCTTCTATGGGTATGTCTACATCAGAAAAAGTTACGTTGACTTAGTCCACTTTATTAAGTCAACCTAACTGCCCTTAAGTCGACTTAATAAAGTTGATTTAAGGGTTACTCTCCGTCCACACCATCCTTAAGTCGACTTAAAGAGCCGACTGAAGGCTTAAGTTGACCTAATGGGTGGTTGTTATTAAATCAACTTAAGCTTTCATTAAGTTGGCTTAAGGAATTTCTTAAGTCAATTTAATGAAAGTCAGGTGTAGACATGGACTAATTTAGGTGGACTTAAGGGTCCTTAAGTCGACCTAAATTGCTAGTGTAGACATACCATATGATTCGGCTGAAGAGTTGCAGAAGTTTGGGGTTTTATGGATCAACTGCCCAGCTGAAGAGAGGGGGGAAGGGGAATCAGTGATGCCAAATCTTAGTATATTCTAAATGTAAGTTGCTTTTTCATACACATATACCAGTCCTGAAACAGAAGCAGTCAGAGACCACACAGGCAATCCCCTCATCCATAAACAACAACCCACACACCAACACTGTTACTAGAAAGCTATGCTATTCTCAAAATTACTTCAACATATAGGTGAAGCAGAGGAAGACTCTGCAAAGATTATGACATTCGCTCCAGCTACTACATAATACTACCAACAGTGCAGCATTTCTTCTAAAATGAAGAACTTGCTCACATGGCAAATAACGCTAAGACTATAACAGCACCACCTAGTGAATCTTGTCATAAAACACGCCAACTTCTTCCATCTAGCAGTAGTAGTAGCTACCTGTGTGTATTCCCACCGGTGTAGTGAGCAAAAGCCCTGTAAGAGATATGCAATAGGAAGAGCTCCTAGAATATGATCACACATGCACACACACCCCTTGTCACAAGAATTTACAGAACAGTGTAATTTTCAGTACAGTCCTCAGAAATATTTAAGATAATTAAGATGTTCAATAGTTATCGTCCTAAAAGCTACTGTTTCATACATAGGCTTTTCAGGAAATTCAATAGATCATTTAAACACCTCAGCCATGCAAGTGGCTGCAATATTTTGCATGAATCCTTAGCAGCAACACACAGCTCTGATTTCACACCTAATTCTCCAGTAAAATTCCTTTAATGATAACAAGTGTTTATTGTAATGCAATTGCTGAGAAGTATTATTGTCAACATGGACAGTCATTTAACTTTTTCCAGAGCCAGATGGTGAATTCTGATGTACCAGCATGGGGAAAATTAATAAGCCTCCTTGCTGCAGAAGATGTCTCATCTGTAGATTCACTGGTTTCAATATCCAGCTACCTCATGATCTGCTACAATACCCCTCTGACAGCAAGATTAACTGGCTTACTCTCTGCCCAAGAAATCTACACTATATATCATCAGGTAAAACTAAAGGTCATATAAACGAACTTCATAAAAGATTAAGAGAAAACAGTGAGAAACAATAATTTTGTTCTTTTTCATCCCTGCACTCTGAGCCCGTTATAGTGTCAATACAGTGTGCTGTTATTATTTTCTTGTTGCTGCATCTCATCCAGCATCTTGGGATTGCAGAAAATCTAGTTTAACTGGTGCTCTGCAATTTGAAAATCCAGATATTAATATGTAAAAAAAAATTTTAAACTTTCTCCTCCAAATACCTTAATTGGGAAACTCTTGGTGTTTATATGATTTAAAAAAGGGTTGTTTGGGATCACAGATTCTTTTTTCTCCTCTTCCAAAATAAGAGCAAAGAAGACAGTGCTGCCAGAACTGAGAAACTCCACCAGTCTGTCAGTCAATTCCTCATCTAGGTCAGATGTTAAGTCAAATGAATAGTTAAAGTGTGAAAATCACAGATGAAAAGGGTCCATGCATGACTGCACAACATTTAAAGCTTATGATGCAGTCATAAGAGGTGTAGCTCTTCAGGGGATCAGGCCACAAAGAATGTCTTAACGCTTATGCTTTAAGATCCAGAGGCCTCAGATTCAGTCTTGCAGGTGACAGCCCACCCAGGGATGTCACATTACAGGCAGTGAAACATACATAGGTTTGGTGAATCAGTAAAGTTTGAGATGAGGGGGAATATATAACCCACTCAGCATGGTGCTCTGTTCCCTGTTGTGGTGGCTACACATCCTACAGTCTCAGAGAGCAGAGCAGCATCTCTTACCTCAGGCAGGAGGCTTGTGTTTTAAAAATCCAGAAATCTTACGTCCAGTCAGTCCCCATTACTGATGACTCATCTGCTGCCAAGGTGGCCATTGGGAACAAACTGCAGTAAGAAGAACTACATATGTAGAGGCTCCACCAGTGCAAAAAGTCATAAAACATCTACAGCAATTCTTTAGCACAAAGACTTTTCCAGTCTGTAGCCTCTCTGCAAGGCCTGTTAACAAGCATTCTAAATAGGGCCAGATTATGCACAAATGCTCTAAGAGCATTCCTGTTTTTATTAATTCTTAGAGTGTAGTTAATGTATTTACTTTGCAGGGCCTGCTTTGCATTCCAGGAACCCCCAGGGACACCAGTAGAGATTGTGATTGTGCCTGGCCCTGTCACAGAGGATGCATAGATTGTAAGAGGATCCTTGCATCCATCTGGAACTACACGAGAATCGTGAACACTCTGGTCCCTAATGTCAGAGATGATGGGCGATGTGGATAGCTGACACAAAGTATTAAACTGATGCTACCAACTCATTTCAAACAACAAAATTCTCTCTTCTACTATACTGGAGCAAGAGAGGAATTTGTGATAAGGAGTCGTGAGAACAATATATTCATCATTTTTATGGTGTGGGTAGAAGTGTGAGTCTTACTCAATGTTCTGTCCCCATTAGAATTGCCAGTGTTTATTTCAAATAACTTTCGTAGAGCAAAAACTGAGAATTTAGGAGAATGAATGGCAAGAAAGATTTAAACTCCTGTGCTCAAAATGGAACAGTCAAGAGGTCAAGGAACCAATCTATAAAGTTGTATATGGTAGTTTAAATTGAGCTTCTCATTCCAGCCCAACAGCCATTCTAGCTGTTAGGGCTTTTTTTAAATGATCATTTAGAATGAATCCATACAAATGTAGCACTTCATGGAGGCCACAGATAAAATGATATTCAGTGAGGGGGCTATGGGGAAAACACAAAAGTGAAGAGTCTAGCAATACAAAAAATAATTTGTGCAAAAACATATAATATAGCAATGTTGTTTCAATAATAACTAATAGACATTTAGGTTTGTGACTTTATTTATATTTAGTTTCTGGAGTGGTCCACACAGTTCAGTTTTACATCTACCGATTTTGCTTCTCAGTTTGTTCAGACTTCAGTTTGTTCAGATTAGTTCACAGATGCAGTTACAAGTAGTGCTCGAATACATAGCCTATGGTATGGGACGCACAGTCATTTCTGTGTTCTACAAAAACAGAGTAGAATCTTATCTTTTTAGATTTAATTGTTTGTATTTAAACAGACTAAAGGGAAAGAGAATGTTTATGACTGATATTAAATGTGCAGAAACCATCTTTAGATTGTAGTTTTCTTCCTTTTCATTTTCTGGATGCACAAAAATAGGTTTTATTTTTTGTCTCACAAACAAGAGCCTGTTTTCAAATTGCAAAACCTTTCAGTGGGTTACTATTAACATCCATATGTCACCTGGTTCTGGAATAGATAGGGCTGCTTCTATGTCTTCTGCAAATGGGGTTGAGTCATGCAAGGAAAGATTACCATATGCTGAAAGACAATACATGTCTAATGGGCCTTTTTAAAAGAAAAAAAGAAAAATAGTCTTGTCTAGTTTAGAAAAATCCTCATCTGTAAAACTCATAATGAACCACAAATATTCTTGATGATTAAGTCAAATCAGACAATCATAAGCATCCACATAATTTCAATTTCCCCCTCTCCATACAGAGCCACACAAAGGTAAATTGATTGTCCAACTCCAGACATACTTCTGTTATTGAAACACTGCAGAAAAGGTGGGAGAAGAAGAAAATCAAGTAGAAAAAAAAACATGATGAGGAGTTTCAAATTAAGATAACTGTAGTAATTCTTAGTATTTAAATAGCACTATGCAGACTTTATCTGGCTAATCACGACACCACTCCTCTGAAGTGAGCCTTATTTATGGCATTAATAGGTCTATTTCACAACTGAGGTTATAGAGCAGATTTTCCTAGGTATTGTGGTTTCTGAAGACACAGATAAGGGCCAAGAGAGATTGGCATAAATGTCATACGTTAGGTTAGATGCCTAACTTCAATTGAAGTCAATGGGAGTTAGCTGCCTAGCCTGCTTAAGCACTTTTGAAAATCCCAGTAGGCACCTATGTGTTTCTTTGGGTGCCTAAATGCTAGGGCTGCCAGCAAAAAATTCCATTTTATAAAAAATGTCAAGATTTTGATAGCTGATTTCTTTCTGCGTCAGCATAGTAACAAGACTTTTTAAACCCATCACAAAAGGTGAGAATTACCCCACACAGAATAGTCAATAGCTCCTTGGTTATGTAACCCACAAGAGATGTCAGAGACCCAGGTTCATTGCACTGAAAACCCACAACCAGCTCTGCCGAATACCTTATAAATCTGGTCCAAAGTGAGTTGACTGAGGCCATACAGCGAGTCAATGACAGATGACTACTTAGAATCACTTTATGATCAACATGGAGCTACTTAGTAATAATTCATGAATACTGTATGTTTGCATATTACTTTATGTTGGCATGTTACTTTAGGGCCCAGTGTACGTTAGAAAGTTTTGTCAATGCAAGTGATAGCCGTGATGAAAAAGTGCTGTAATTATTGCACTTGCAGCCATAGACAGTACTCATTATGTCGCTGAAGCATGTCCAGACTTGGAGCTCAACATTGACATCAATAGAAGTGAACTGTAGGCAGCTATTCCACTGTACAACTCACCAATTGATGACTCTAGGAGTTGTGGGAAAGCCTCTGGATTGCAGTATATCCTGGGTGTGAGCTCTACATTCCATGATGCATTGATTTCGATCCCATCATTCTGTAAGTTTTCAACTGCAATTTGTGGCATTTTTCAATGTCCCCCATCTCCTGAGTGCCTGCCATTTCCATCTGGAATGAAGAATCATGTTGGCTAAGCATGGCTGATAAACGGTATTATGGCTCAAGATCCAATTGTATATTCACTATGAACTTGCACTATATTATGTTTGCATCAGCTTCGTGCAATTTCCTCCAATGGTTTTGTCCTGCAGTTAGGAATTTGGTTCTACTGTTTAATGCCAACATCAATGTGCTTGAATAACACTGTAGAGTAGCTTACTCAATGTATTCGATAAAGAAATTGCTCCCTTTTGGAATCCAAACAAAACAGTTTTGGAATTAAAAAAACCACAGACCCCAAACCACTGATAAGCCATTTGAGCAAAACAAATTTCTACCAAATCATAAAATGAAGGCTCGTTAAAGCAAATTTAGTGCTGTGCAGCAACATGCAAGGTTTTCAGTAATTGTCTTTATCTTATTTACTTGTGAATCCACAACAGAACAACTGAAAGGTGAAACTGTACAATAAATTGGCTGTATTGGGTATGGTTTTCCGATCCTTTGGAGAATATAGGAAATCCACAGCAAGTTTGCCTTCAGCTGAAATATACGTAACTAATAGGCCCTGTTCAAGGTTGAAGACAGATGAAAAGAGTTGGCAGTATTCTGAACAGATGCAAATCTACTCTTCAGGTATCTGCATCTCTACAGTGCCAGGCTTAGCTCAGGAACCTGTGCAAACTGCATACACAGCCTTCTAGGCTGAAACTTGCAGAAGAGACTTGAAGGACAGTCTGGGAATAGCAGCAGATGCTAGGCAGGGGCAGCAGCTGGGCGAAGGAACAGCTTAATATCACGGTGACCTCAACAGGGGCTTGGATGAGGAGCTGGCATGCTGCAGACAGTCAGAAATACATCTCCCAAAGTTATTTAAAGATTTCTAATGAAAAGGTATTGTTTGGAGAACACTTTGTTATCAGTATAGAAAGCAGGAAGGGGAAGAGCTAGTGTTTTGTTCATTTACGCACGATTTTTAAAAAAAAAAAGCTGTTTCAGTTGTCATCTGAGTGCACTTTATAACAGTGCTGCAATTCCAGTACCCCAGCCGTATCTGTAATGATGGAGGCATGGATCCTTTGTCACCCCGTAAGAATGAGGACTCCATATGGTGCATGAGTCCAGAACAAGGGAATTTGGCTTCTTACTACATTGCCTCAGATATAAAAAAAAAAAATAAAGATGTATTTAGACACTGGTAAGTTCATATAACTTGCAAGAGAAGGTGGCACTAGGGTGGCATATTGATGAACAGATTGGTGTTAAGTAAAACCCTTTATTATGAACCAAACAGTGTAGAGAAGTGAGATACACTTCCGATGGCTCCTAGCGGCAACAATCTGCAACTACCCTGCTCCTATGGAATCAGTTTGAAAACGCAGCACGGGGGCAGCGGGGCAGCACGGGATCAGCGGGGCAGCACAGGCAGCCGGGATCAGCCTCCGGGGCTGGGGTCTGCTTTCCCCTCCCTCCCCCCACCGGCGGCTTCCTAGGGCGGCTTTCTTTCTTTCTTTCTTTCTTTCTTTCTTTCTTTCTTTCTTTCTTTCT
>ML685802.1:10090451-10212825 GCA_007922175.1 Pelusios castaneus | reverse complement strand
TTTCCTTCCTCTTCCTTCTTTCCACTTCTTTCCTTCTTTCTTTTTTCTCTTCCTTCCTTTTTCACTCTCTTTTCCTTTCTTCTCTCTTTTTCTCTCTCTCTTCCTTCCTTCCTCCCTTCTTTTTTTCCTTCCTTTTTAAAAAAACCCAACCTTTAAAAATTAATTTTAATTAAAAACCTTTTTAAAGGTTTTTTAAAAACCTTTCTAAAATTAAATTTCAATTAAAAGTAATTCAAATTCAATTAATTAAAACATAAAATGCACACATTTACTTGTATTTAGTTTTAAACATATTGTATGGCTCTCACGGAATTACATTTTAAAATATGTGGCGTTCATGGCTCTCTCAGACAAAAAGGTTCCCGACCCCTGCACTAGCAACTGCTGGCCAAGGGACATTGGATGGGAGTCTGAGCACCAATTATTTGTTTTATGTTTATATTAAAATGTTTGTAAAATAGGGAAGATGTTTCATGATCAGTGGAACTGAAGTCAGAAGGCCATGGAGTAACTATTACTAACAGGACACCAGAGGCATAGGTAATATGTTGGACTAGGCTGGAAGCAATTCAGCCATATAGATAGAGCAGTCCAAAAGGCTTAATAAGATTTCATGTGTTCAATTTACACCTGCATTCAGCCTCATTCTTTACAAATGAACAGCCCCCACCCAGAGCCACATTCCTCCTTCTGATTGGGAAAATTAAAATATGCTTTCAGTGATCACCCTTTTAATGATCACCCTTCCCCACAACACAAGCATTCAGGAGTCTTTGGGAACATGGAACCACAAATCAATTTTATTTGGAAAGAGAAAAAACATGATAATCATAAATATATTTCCTATTCTGAAATGAGCAATGCACAGTGTGTCAGGAGCACAGATAACTCTGCAGCTGCACAAAGTAATTGTCTGTTTTACCAAAATCCAGAATAATCTCCCTCCACCCCTGCACATAGACCCTAATACCCAACTCACAGGTCCGTTTAGATTCCTTGGTAGATAGGGAGAATCAGACAGTGACTCTCCTCTGTCTGTTCAGTCTAGAGAATTCTGCATCATCAGGTCCTACTCAACCATGCAGCTATCTAGTCCAATTCAGTGATATCAACTCTGTCATCGCTGGTCTGGCCAATTTTCACTGCACATCAGCTCTGCACTGCTGCCAACCCTCAGAATTCTATAAAGCAGTGGCCTCCAAACTGGTTGATTGCGATCGTCTGGAGGTGTGAACAGTCACTCTTAACATTAAGCTTCTGAACAGTAGTTGCAGTTAAAACTATGACAATCCCACCATCTGCTGGCTAAAGGTTGGAGACCACTCCTAACATTAGCTCAGTGCTGCCACCACTGGTCTGATCAGGTATAACTGTGCAAACAGCGCCACAATCCCCAGTCAAGTCCAGCCGTCAAGAATCACTCCACACAATGTTTAGAATCTGTAGCTAGGAAATTGTCTGGTGGGGAACCTTGAAGAAAATCCCTGCTCCCTGGAATACAGCTCCTGTTCTCTAGAATGTCATTCTATACCATCTCTTTGCTGAACTTGAATCCCATTCCCAAACCAGAATCCATTGCATGTAAAAGTCAGTGACCCATCTATGACAGGCCATATTTTGTACTATTCTTATGCCCTTTCTTGATTATAACTGGAGTAGCAATCCATTCTCACTTCTTTGATCAGAACATGGACAAATTCCAATTAAATCAGCAGAACAGAGCATGTGAAGCTCTTAATAGATTTCAATGGCAGAAGGTACCTTTGTGATAATCTAGCCTGACCTGTGTAACACAGGCCATGGTACGTTCCCAAAATTCCTATAACATATGTTTTAGAAAATCATCCAATCTTGATTTAAAGGTTGTCATTGATGGAGAATCCACTACATGCAGCCATTGGTAAATCATTTCAAGAGTTAACTACTCTCACTGCTAAAAACATATACTTTATTTCCAGTCAGATTTGTCTAGATTCAGCTACCAGAGTTTAGCATTCTAAATGACTACAGTATCAGGATTAGCAAAGTCAGAATCATCATTCAGAAAATTAGATTTGGAGACTCCAGGACCTCAGAAGGAACAATGACCACAACTGATGTACTTACAAGTTCTCAGTCATCCTTTCATTAAAAAGCTTACTAAGCAGATACAAATATTCTGATACAAAGGAAACAAAGGGGCAACAAAAATATGTAGTCCTAATACCGTACTGACATTACTTACATTTCGTGGAGGTATTAAATCATCTTTTTCGCCTCCTCCCTCAGATTGTCACCCTGGCATCTACTTTCCCCAAAGGACACAAGTCAGGTATCAGTTACACTGATATCCCCTGTATCTTACGCATATGCATAATGTTTTCAGCCCCTTTTGTTATCTCTGCTTTACAATTTTGGGATGCCTTGTTTTTATAGGTTAACTCCTTAGTTCCTCTTACATTCATTAGCATTTATGTCAATGAATTACTATGGTAACTTGCTGTTCATTGCATACTTTTTCAAGATGTTATGATATTTTACTTGAGATATTAACTGACACATTGCAACATATTTTCTGGTCCAGTACTGCATATTTTCCAAAACATCACCACTTTAATCCATCTTTTTCTGTGATTTTACCTTTTATCGATACAGGATTATCTCTTGGTCAGCTAATCATGCCAACCTATTTCAGGCCTACAATTCTCTCTGGCCAAGCTATACATCTTACAGACCTAGAAGCCTGCGGGTTTTGCATTACAGTCTTATCTTACTTATACACCTAATATATATTCATTAGTCCCATACCCCTATGGTGTGAGCCTACCTATATTTTTCCCATTTCACCTTGCAACGCAAATCTAATCTAATCTCCATATATTACATGTTGTATCTTTCTTTGCTAGACTGAGGAGCCCATTATCAACTCTTTGTTTCTCATGTAGGTACTTATTGACTAATCAAGTCACCCTTATACTTCTTTGTTAAGCTAAATAGATTGAGCTCCATCATTGTAAGGCAGGTTTCCATCCTTTAATCATTCTCATGGATCTTCTCTGACCTCACTCCAATTTATCAAATTCTTCTTGAATTGTGGACACCAAAATTGGATATGGTATTCCACCAGCAGTTGAACCACTGCCAAATCCTGAGGTAAGAGCCTTTCTGTTCCTACTTGAGATTTCCCTGTTTATGCATCCAAGGGTCACATTAGCTCTTTTGGCCACAGCACTGCACTGTAAACCCATATTCAGCTGCTTATCCATCATGACTCCCATCAGTTTTTCAGAATCACTGCTCCCCAGGATAGAGTCTCAGATATTATAAGTATAGCCTTCGTTTTTTACCTAGACATGAACTTTTACATTTAACTCTATTAAAACATATATTAGTCTTGAGTCTGCTTACCAAGCAATCCAAATCACTGTGTCAGGGACCTGTCTTCTTCATTATTTACCACTCCTCCAGCTATGGGTAAGCAGCATTATAGTTCATAAAAATAAACCATGCAATCCTTATCTGGCTTTTTCCTTTATGGAGGAGGCAAAATTCAATCCTGCTAAGTCCTGTAGCTCTGGGGTTTATAAATGTAACAAACCTCATGCTGCAAACAAAAAACCCACACAAACCCATTCTGACCAGCAGAGATTTGAGTGTCTTTTCATGATACAACAGAGGACTCTATCACTTGAGAAATCTTAGGCTATGTCTACACTTACAAAGTTAAGTCAACTTTGTTAAATTGACTTAACAAATTGACTACACTTTAAGTTGACTTTGTTAACAGCAGAGATAGTCGTTATATTGGCTTTAAGTTGACTTAATAAAGTCAATTTAGCATTAATCCCCCTCTACACTGGCCTTAAGTCGACTTAAGGCTTAAATCGACCCAAAAGAAGGTGTTAAGTCGACTTAAGCTTTCCTTAAATTGACTTAAGGAAATGCTTAAGTTGATTTAAGAAAAGCCCAGTGTGGAAGCGGCTTTGTTTAGGTCAACTTAAGCATCCTTAAGTCGACCTAACTTGCCAGTGGATGCACCCTTAGCTAGTTGCAATAGCAGTTGTCCTTATCCTCTCTATGGGGCTGAAAGGAAGCTACAAAGCCAGTGTATTACACATACATTACTAGAGGAAGCTCCTCCCAAGCATTCTAGGCTCAACCCAGCATAAAAACATCAATCCGTACTTAATCCTTATTGTTTCTTCTGCTAATTGATTCTGGTGTTTACAGGGCATGGATATGTCACAGAAAGGCACCTGCCTGTTGGATTTGAATTGTTATGAGTATCAAATGCTCAGCATAAACTTTGACTAACTAGGGTGGGGAAACAGTCTGTGTGATGTTTTGACTTGTGTATAACTAACTGAGTGATGCTCAGTACTCAGCCCTCAGAGGAAAAGGAATCTGCTGTTACTACCACCACCTAGAGGAGACCTTCTTTTGCTTAGAGTAGTTAAGGCTGGGCTTTTTTGTTTTGGAGCTGAAGAATAAGGGTTCCACTGCTGGCTCTTCAGATGACTGCATATGAATTGTCTAATAATTGTGCCTGTAGTAAATGGAGCTTTCCCATAGCCTAGGGAATATTCTTCTCACCAGCCCTCACAGCAGTCCCTAGCACCAAAACTGGTTTCTTAGTGGAGCTAGTCAAAATGCTTTGATTAAAAAGGGTTTCGTAAAAAAAAAAATTTTAAGGGAAAATAAAATCTAATTGAATGTTTTGAATTTTTAAAAAACTGTATCCAGTTTCTAACAAATTTTCATTTTATTTCCGTATTTCACTGACAAGGATGGGGAGAACTATTTTCCCTCCACTTTTGCAGCTTTTGTTTTGAAGCCATTTTAAACTTTTTCTTCATGTGTGCAGAAGGGGGAATGGGAAACCAAAGGGACAAAGTATAAAAGTAGAGGAGCTGGGGAAGGAAATATCCAAAACCAAATCTGGGGGGTTTAAAAGCCAAAATGGAACAAAAATTTTAATTAAGAACAAATGTGCAGGTCATTTTGACTTTTTCCATAAATATAATTTTGTTCAAATTGTGTTTAGGAGAAAGAGTCCATTTTTTGAGCCATTCTACTTCCCAGGTTTGGGAAGGATAATGAATGGGAAGAATTGTGAACTGCTCCCATTCATCTCAATGGAATGTTAACTCTTAAATTTCATCAATTTAAACATTAAGAATTTCATAGCTGCTATTTTTTGGAAGAAACATATTGAAGAATGTTGCTAGCAATTTACTAATGTTGCTAGCAATTTACTAATTGCTTCAATTTCATTATACCCCTTAGAGATTAGAATAGCATTGCCCAAAAAGTCACCTAAATAGGAGCCTGTGTCATTTTCAAACCACAAAAACATTAAGATGAGACAATTTATATCTATAATCATCATAGAACTAATCAATATGTTAGTTTGTCTGATCTGGTCTGCAATATACAAGCCATTGTATCAAACAAACCAGAAGGTCAAATTTTGCCACCACTCAAATTCATGCAACTCTGTTGAAATAAATGGGGTTGAGCAAGAATTTGGCCTATTGACTTTGGTGTGAATTGTTTTAGTCTATCTCTAAGCAGCAAACAGAGGACCAGGATTCTTACACATTTACATTAGTAATGACAGTGTTGATGAATTCTGATGAGTTAATGCAAACTGACACCAGTTCTGTCTCTCTTGCAATCTATCAGCCTTACACTGCAGATCAAGGGATGTGATTATTCCCCTCTATTTGGCACTGGTGAGGCCGCATGTGGACTGTTTTACTGTGTCGAGTTTTGAGCTCTCCACTATAGAAAGGATGTGGACAAATTAGAAAGTCTAGCGGAGGGCAACGAAAATGATTAGGGGGCTGAGTCACGTGACTTACGAGGAGAGACTGAAAGAACTAAGCTTATTTAGTCTACAGAAGAGAAGATTGAGGGGGGATTTGATAGCAACCTTCAACTACTTGAAGGGGTGCTCCAAAGAGGAGGGAGCTAGGCTGTTCTCGTTAATAACGGAGGACAGAACAAGGAGCAATGGTTTCAACTTACAGCTGGGGAGGTCGAGGTTGGATATTAGGAAAAGCTTTCTCACTAGGAAGGTGGTGAAGCATTGGAATGGGTTACCTAGGGAAGTGATGAAATCTCTGTCTTTGGAGATATTTAATGTTCGGTTAGACAAAACCCTGGCTGGGATGATTTAGTGGGAGTGGTCCTGCTTTTAGCGGGGGTTGGACTAGCTGACCTCAAGAGGTCCCTTCCACCCCTATGATTCTATTGTATATAATGAGCATTGCTTTAAAGTACAAATATTTATTTTAAATACATAAAGTCCTGAATTTATCTTCATTATACCCCAAACAATCAAAATCTCTTTTACAATCAAACTTCTATTGTTTACTAAAGACAATTTGATTATTTTGGAATGAGATATGTAATACATGCCCTCAGTTTGATAAAACTACTAATGCAGATTGAGCTTTCCAGCAGAATTACTGAAGTTCTGTACTGCTTGAGATCCTAACTACATTTACGTACTTATCGTGATAAAGCTCTTTATTATCTGTTACATGAGGCTGTTGAATCTTCCTTAGGTAATGTGTAATTTTTTGAGAGCACATATTACGAGAAAAATATGCTGGTTTCATACAGCTTTTCCCTTTTCTTTCTCTATTTCATTTCCTGCGTCAGAGCTCTCATTGTGATCTGTCTGAGGTAAGTCAGAAGGAAGATTCTATTAAATTTTCAAATTATCTAGTTATAGTACTGATTTCATATTAAGATACAAATAAAATAGAAAGACTTGGCCTTGTTTTAGCAGTGTAAAATTCCATATGGAAGACAGGAGTTAGCCCAAAAGTTAACCCACCAAATATAAAGAAACCAAGCAAAAAAGAAAACCATTGGACGTCTGCAGTTATGCTGTGTTAAAGCACTTCCACAAGAAAAAAGAAAAGCAAAAATTTACAAAGTTTAGTAATTGAGATAATTCAGTTCCTTTTTCATATCAAATTACAATTAACTCAATTTTTTCATTCAACTTAAACCTAAACAGTACTACAGCATGAAAAAATTGACTGGCTTTTTTGGAACCTCTATATAATCTTCCTTAAAGGGGACTATTTATCTTGAGGTTTGTGTCTTACATCCTTTAGGCAAAAAAATATTACTGCCTGCTGTAATTGCAATAGGCAATGTTATTCTTTGACTGTGGCCTGAAGAGATGAGGCTGATAAATGGGAGAATTCCAGTGAAGACTGGACTGCACACAAGTATATAGTGTTTCCAGCTCTCAACATTTGATGATTTTCTTAAAGACCCACCACTTTATGTGTATGACTATATGATTATGTGAGGATCTCAGCTTTTGATTAACAATAAAAGCAAGTTTTTAGCCCTTATGATAGAGTTGTTGCCCCACATTTCCCCAAGGGGGTTAAAGAGGGCCCAGGGAGAGCAGGCAATCAGGTGGAAGGGTGCTGAGCCAATTGGACAACATAGAAAAGCTGATCCAGACCATGGGCAGTCGCCCAGAGGTGCTAGAGGGAAAAGGTTCTGCCTGCTTGATGGCTTTGGGATCAGCACCTGGGACAGCTCCCTGTGGCCAGCAGCACTCTAAAGAGAACTGAGCCTGAGACTTTAAGGAAGGAAGGAAGGAAGGAAAGGTATAGGAAGGTATGGGGCTGCAGGGAAGTGACCCAGGGGACCTTGTTTGATGGGGGGTAGAGGTGATGTCAGGTGCAAGGTGTGTAGGTTCCCTCAGCTGGAGAAGTGGGTGGGCCTGCGTCCTCCCCTGGATTGCTGGTAGGTAGGCAAGGAATTGAAGTAGCCACTGCTACCAAGCAGTTTGCCAGGACTGGACTTTCCCTAGAAGGGGTATACCTGGACAGGGAGCCCAGGCTACAGAAGAAAATAAGGCCTGAACAACAGCCTCCATAAGGCAATGCATTGAGAGGGAAAATGCAGTTCAATGTTTTATTAGATTTTAAATGAAATGTTTTGGGTCAGTTCAAAAAAATAAATATTTAATTAAGGTCAAACTAATCCAAAATGAAATATTTCACTTTAATTTTCCCACTAGAAATAAATGAAAATTTTCAGTAAAATCAAAATTTTCCCTTGGAAAAATCATTACAATAGAAAATTCCTGACCAACTTCTTTACCAGTCAAAGTAATTTAGAGCTGCCCTCAGGCTTCTCTAAGTTCTCCTTTAAAACAAGGGCACACATCTTCACTGACACCCATTTTTCTGTCCCTGGTGCAGTTCAAAAGGGACAATTTTACAAATCTGGCCACTTGTCTGGCTGTAATAAGTGTTGTCACAGGCATTCTATATTGATCCTTCATGCATTCCTGCCACAATTGGGCCCATGAAGAGTATAATAGCAAGGTATAAGTTTCATGAGAAAACTTGCTTAATACCAGGTAACAATTTAAAGCAAACAGATAACACTCATGGAGGTTCACTATATATGAGCACCACTCTGAGCAAAGCAATGAGCTGGTGAGTGAGAAACTTAGAGAAAGATTCCTGGGGAGTCCTGCATATCACCTCATGCCTGCTGAGACCAAATAAAAAATGTCCTACTCCCATTTGAGTGCCTAGCCTAGTTGTGGAGCTTATGCGCCTGGTATTTTATCCTTTCATGGATGATTAGTCGTATGTGAGTTAATTCCTCTTTTTATGAGTCATAGTCATAGAGTGCAAGGCCAGAATGGACCACTAGATCATCTAGTTTAATCTCCTTCATGTGCAAATGACCAACACCATCCACCCGCACACCAAACCCAACAATGGAAGTGAGATTCAAGTAAATGAGCCCTCGGGAGACTGGACCATTGTATGCCACAGGCCACGAACTGAGGTGCACCAATGACTGAGGCCTATATGATGGCAGGAAAATAATTAAATGAGATATACCCAAATAATCCTGACAAATGTCCTGCTCCCACAAACTGCAGAAGAAGGAGAAAAATCCCTAGGTCTCTACCAATCTGACCTGGGAGGAAAATTCCTTCCCAACCCCACATAAGTGATCAGTTAGAGTTTAGACCCTGGGCATGTGAGGAAGGACCAGCCAGCCAACCACATGAGAGAGAATGCTTGCTGCAATCAAAAGCACTGGCCCATTCCACCCAGTATCCTCTCTCTAGCCATGGTCGTCCCTGATTCTTCAGAGAAAGGAAATAAAACCCACCTAGAAAGCATGGGGTGGAGGAGGGAATCCTTTCTTGACCCCTGTTGGTGACTGGCTGAAATCTTTAATATGAGCTTTTTGGAACACGAGATATAAACTGGAAGAGAGTCCCAGGAATGGTGAACCCTGCCTCCATCATCATAAGCAACCTCTTCATACAACTGCAGTCATAAATTCTCTCTTTTCTCTCTCTTTTCTTTGTTTGTCCCTACAACTCCTATTGGGAGGCTATTTCATAACCTCATCCCTCTGATAGTTAGAAACCTTCTTCTAATTTCCCACCTGAATTTGTCCATGGTCAGTTTATATTCATTTGATCTTGTGCCAACATTGCCATTTTTTTAAAATAGCTCTTTTCACTCCCTGGTAGTTACCCCCTACTACTGGAGGACCTTGGCAAAAAATAAGACTGAAAGAGATAAATCACATCCTCTTTCAGCCTTATTTTTTGCCAAGGTCTTCCAGTCTTCTTTAATAAGATGGGTCCTCCATTCCCCTAATCATCTTAGTACCTCTTCACTGCACTTGTTCCAGATTAAATGAATCTTTCTTGAACTAGAATAACCAGAATTTTATACAGTATTTCAAAGGAGGCCTTACTAGTGCCTTGTACAAAAGGTATTAATACTTCCCTATATCTACTGGAAATACCTTGTTTAATACATCTTAGGATCACATTTGCCTTTTTCACATCCACATCACATTGGTGGTTTATAGTCATCTTGGCTATGTCTACACTTGCACTTTTAAGTCGACTTAGTGTGTCTACACTTAAAATTAAAGTCGACTTAAAGGGGAGCTTACAAAGTCGACCTAGAGCATCCAGACTGGATGCTCTAGGTTGACTTTGTGGGGCTAGGAGGACCTTGGGCAGGTCCACGGTGGTGGGGGGCACCCCCTGTGTACAATGGGGCAAAGGGGTACAGGGACCCTGGCAAGGCAGAGCCCTGTGTGTGATGCTGTCTGGATTTAGGGAAGCATTTATGATATTATTTTCTATGGATATCTCATAAATGCTATAATCCATAGGAACTATGTCATATTTGGTATCAATAGAAAGGTAGTAATTTGCTGGGAATGATTATATAGTTTATGTCTAGGAATTCTATTTCAATTAGAAGTTAAGAATTTGATGTTATATCCATACTTTAACTTGTGTCATTCTGGAGGAATGCCTTAGACGGGAGGGTGTGAACAACCATTGTCTCCTTAATGTTAAGGAATCTGCCAGGTGATATGGTCCCAGGGAGTAAACTGATGAGCCATTAAGGACACAATGGTTGTATTCTTTATGTCCTTAATGGCTCATCAGGATACTCCCTGGGGCCATTCTACCTGGAAAATTCCTAAACATTAAGGAGACAATGGTTGTTCACACCCTCCCGTCTAAGGCATTTGTCCAGAATTTGTCCCATTAGCCCTAAAATTTAGGGCTACCCCAGGGCTACACTGGCTTAATTTGACTTTAAAAAGTCGAATTAAGCCTTAGGTCGAGTAGAAAGGTGGTTTAATAAAGTCGACTTAATTTTCATTAAGTCAACTTTATTTTCCTTAAGTCGACTTAAGCAAGATGCTTAAGTCGGCTTAAGCAAAGTGTAGTGTAGACACAGGGCCAATTAAGTTGACTTAAGTCAAGTTTAAGTCGACTTAATTTACCAGTGTAGATGCAGCCCTTGTGATTGACCCACTACTCCTTCTTGATCTGTTGCTTCCAAATGATGAGCTTCCAGTTGGCAGCAGAAATCTTATGAAACCCTAAGTGTGTCACTTTGTACTTTTGAAGTACCATTTCAGTCACACCAGTCTTCTAGTTCATCCAGATCTACCTCTATAATATGCCAATCCTCTTCGTTGTTGTCAATCCCTCCCTATTTTGTGTCATCAGCAAATTTCATTAGAGAACAAACTTTTTGTGCAAGGTCATTAATAAAAAATTGAATAAGATTGGTCTCAAGCCTGATCACCTCTCTACAGTCCTATAATTCACCTTTAAATATAAGTCATTCCCTTTTTTTCCCATTAGCCAATTGCTTGTCCACCTTACAATGCTTATACTGGTCCCCATCTTTTCACTAATAATCTCCCATGTAATAACATGCCAAATTATTATTCTTTCCTTCATGATTTGTTCTAAAGCCTTGCATACTACTGCAGTCAGATTAGCAGGTCTGTTTTCTCAAATCACTTTTTCCCCTCTTTCTTAAATATAGATCCAATGTTTGCTATTCTCCAGTCATAAGGTACTACCTCCAAATGGTCAGAAATGTATTAAAAATCCTTGCTACTGAACTAGCAAATGCATGTGACAGTGTTTTCAATATTTTGGGATGAAAATTATCTGGTGTCCCCTATTTGAGTACATTAAGACCTTTTAAGTTTTCCTATCTGCTCAGATATAGTGATTTCCATTTCTAGATGCTCATTTTTATCAGCTATACTGCCATCATGCACATGTGCCATTTTATGATCCATACTGAAACTGAGGCAAAGCATGCATTTAGTTTAAGGGCCATTCCTAGATTATCTTTAATCTTCTTCCTATCTACACAGCATAGCAGCCCAACCTCCTCCTTCCTTGGTCTCTTTTTATTTATATAACTAAAAAGCCTCTTACTATGTATTTTAATTTCTTTGGCAAGAGCTAATTCAGCTTGACTTTTAGCATCTTAACTCGATTCCTACATTTTCTAACCTTCACAATATAGCTTTCTTTGCTGATCAATCCCTTTTTCTATTCCCTACTGGCTCGGTGGTTACTCATCCACCCAGGTCCGGAGCCTTGCCATACAAATTTCTTCCCCTTTCTTGGAATGCAAATTTTGGATAACTTTAGTATTGTTGATCTGAATAAATTTCAAGCCTCCTCCCAATTTAAGTCTTTGAGATCTTCAGTCCAACTGACTACTTTAACCAATTCCCTTTATTTCCTAAAGTCTTCGCTTTTGAAATAAAAAACCAGAGCTGATTTCCTAGTTTTGATTATCCCTTCATGTAATTTAAACTAAATCATCTCATGATCACTCGATCCAAAGCTATTTACTATGAAAAGCTGGTTAGGATACCATTAAAAGCAACTAAATATCAAGGCCCTAAAATTAAGATATCCCTTAGAATGCAACATGGGAACATTTCTAAGAAAGCTTTTTTCTGTGTGCTTTAAAAAAAAAAAAAAAAGATTCACAAACAAACTGAACTTTGAATAAAAAAGGCTTTTGAAAGCCTTTGTTTAAAGAAGAAAAGAAATATTAACAGCAAAGTGTTATAAAGCTTTATATAAGTTGCAAATAGATTCAGGGAGAGGATGACATACACATGCTGAATGTAATATTGAATTACAAATGAAAATTTTCTAAATGGTTTGATTAAAAAAATGATAGTTATACTTTAATAATTTATAATTAGGAAGAGTGAATCAGTTTAGGTAAGGTAACACTTAAGCCAAGGCCTTTCTGGTGTAAGAGTGATTTTGCCAATTCTTTTGTACAGAATTTCTGATCTCTTATTGCTGACAGACAATGGGAACATGTGCTGGAAGTTTTGAGGTTAAAAGCACACAAATCTGCAACAAGCAGCCTTTCAATGGGAAATCCCAGAGGCAGGGTGACATGGAGCAAAATGACAAAGATTGTCTAAACAGCGATAGAACTTGTAGAAACTGAAGCTTACGCATGAACAATGTACGGATTACACAAATCCCAAATATGTGATGTGTTAAAAGCCAATTGTATAAATTGTAGAAAGATTATGTAATTTGTAATCCAGAAACATATAAAAGATATACATGAACAAAGTCAAAAATTGGAGAAACACCTGACCAAATACTAAGGGACAGGACTGACAGACCAGACGGAGAAATCAGGGGAGGTGACAACCATTGTGGAAGGTGGAAAGACTTCCTGATGCCCTGAAATGCAGTAACTTGGGTCTATTTACCTACTCTATGTTGTCAGTTACTACTGTCTGGCATAAAAATATGGTTGAACAATATGGTGGCAATAATGCTGTCTAAAATTGTATAAATGAAAGTAAAAATTGATGTAGCCTAAATTAGGTGGACTTGTGTCTCAGTTTCCCACTTACACCCTTGTGACACTAAGCACCACTGTATTCATACCTAACACACTATTGTAATAACCTTTGTACAAAATATGCCCTGTTGTGTATCATTTCTAACCCAGTAATTCATTGACCTTAAATAACCTTGCATGATACATGTATGTGATGTGTGTATGCTGGAATTATGACTAAATCATGTTTAAACCAGGCAGGTCAGGGGGAGTTAGTCAACAGCTTTCCCCAGGTCTTGACTACAAATGAAGCAAGGTGCACCAGAGACAACTTACATGTGCATGAACCAAAACCATCAAACTTCATAAGGTGGTTGGGGGCCAGCACATCAGAACCACTTTGGTCATCAGGCAAAAATAATGAAGGCACACTGGCATGCCAGATACAAAGCTATCAATCTAACAAGTGGAGGAAGAGACAGGCTGGCTACAATGAATCAGAGAAGAGAAACTTTATCTGAGCAATAAAGACATGAGGCTCTAATTATAAACAACTGAATCAACTGATTGAATATTATATTAATATATTGTGTAAGGTGTTTTATGAATGGCTGTAACATCCTGGTGATAATATCATTGTAAAATATCAGTACTAAAACTGTGGGAGGCATTATTCCTATATATAAACCAGAAACATAAAATATCTGCTTTGACTCACCAACCTACTGAAACAGAACCTACAGTGCTTTGAGAACCACAACCGCATACTCATGAATGTTTGGCAAATATGGAGTAAGGGTGTATGCTCAGCTGGGAAATGGACTAGTCGCCCATCCAATCTCCATCCTTATTTCAAACAAGACACAGTATCCTGGGTCCATGAAAATAACTGACGTAAGAAGAGCAAATATTGGAGCTGCTCATTGGTAGCCATAGCTGTGGTGCAGTGGAGTGTAGCGGAATACAGTTTGTTCATCTAGGCATGTCTGCAGGGCTTGATTCTCTTCCAAACTCCTTCACAAAATGGAACCTGAAAGTATTTTCGTCACCTCAGCATCCTTTTAAATAGTCACTGATAGGCAATCCACCATTCAAAGAAAAAACACTTGGACTGTCATGGCAAAATTGTGATTCACATGAAGTATCATAACAGTTCAATATTAAGGGAACCAAGCTAATCTGCCACAATCTAAATATTGAAAGAGCAAAAGTCTATCAACCTCAACAAGTTGGAATCGCAGTGAGAGCTTTGTAGATACAGAATTGTGCTGTTCAAACAAAGCTTACAAAAGACGTGAAAATTAACTAGTAACCAAACTGATCTCCCCTTAAAATGTACATTAAATTAAATGAAATGAGCAACCATTTCATAGGTTAACAAACATAAGCAATATGCGTTTGTACCTGTGATTAACAAAAGTATATGGCTTTTCATACCAGAAGACAATTAAATGACAATCCAGTGACAACAGGATGAATTCTACGACCCTTATACTCATCGTTCTGTATATACATTGCACTTTTTTTTAGCATGACTTAGAACTAGCCCTATATTTTTCCATGCTGCATGTGCTTGTTCTCTTTGTACAGCCACAGACCTCACCAACAGATAATTGGCATGTGATTGTCCCCAGAAGCTGGAGAAATACCAAAGCATCAGCTTTCCAATATCTTAATCACAAAAAATCTTCGGTAACTGGTCAGAGATAAAGAAGAAGTTTGCTACCAGGTCATAATACAGAGAGCAATCTATTCATCAATGTCACCAAACATAACCAACATTCTTCCTTGCCTAATTTAATTTGTCCAATTTGAAACATTCAGTTTTTGATAACTAACTTTGAAACAATACCACACAGAATTGTATGCTCCTATAGCAACATATTTGATTAAAAATAGGATAGGCCAAAATTTTTTGAAAGAAATATTTTCCCATCAGAAAACTGGGTAATGTCAAAATTTAAATCGCCTGCTGGAAAAGACCAATTTCAGAGGAATTTTCCATCAAGAAAATCTAAACAAAACATTTCAGCTTTATTTGAATCAACATTATCTCTGCATCTCTCTGAGCTGCCATGCAGCCTCTTGGATGTTGTAATTCTGAGTCTCTTATGCCCTATTCTCACCTTGAGCTCTGTAGGGTAGACAAAGATTAAAGTTGACTCAACATTTTCTAATCAGAACTTTTTGGAACATTCATTTGTGAAAATTTTCAATACTCTTCATAGGGATTTGAACTAAAACATGTATGTCAAAATATCAAAACATTCAATGGGCCAGAAGCTCCATTTTTCATCATCTTTCAGACAGTGTAAAAAATCTTGCACATTTGATTGCTAAAGATGTGGAAAGATCTTGCCAAGATAGGAGCAAATTAAATTTTATGCACAGCATTTAGTGGTTTTTATGTGACTATCTCCTTTGCATACTTCCTAGAAAGTTACATAAAACAGTTAGGTTATCTAGATAAAACCGATGGTAATGTAACGGCTGTAACAGAAACACTTCAGATTATAATGATTGCCTTGTAAGATGTCAAAATTCTGCAATGTACTACTTATTTTCATCATATTTCTGTGGTAATACAACAAACTTCCCACATCAATAATGTAAAGTTATCCAAAAGTTGTCTCAGCTCCTCATCTATAAAATGATTGCATCAGCTACACTTAATCTTCCGCATTTCCAGCAGGCAACAACTCAAAAATGATGTTGATGTACAAGTAATGGACAGACTAAGTAAATGAAAAATTTCACATGCAAGGAAGGTTTGATCACACAGCAGTTTTCCATATATCTGGCATCATCAAAACCAATCAGTAGCAAGAGGTAAAAACTACAAATACACTTTATCTTTACTGGACTATTGTTATCTGTAACAATGAGTTTCTAAGAAGCCACATGCTCATTTCTTCTTTCATGACTTCAAAATCTAACTACATTTAGACTGTAAAGGGAAGAAAGATGATAGCAGGAAAGAAAAGCTGTAAAAATATAAATTAATTTACTGCTATCGACACATAGAGGTCTTTAATGCATTTTCCTAAGAGTTGCCAGACACCTGTTTTCTTTTATTGTATTCTGAATTCAGTAAACTCAAATAATTTTATCAGAAAATGTAATAATTTAGTGGTGTTTCCTTGTAAGGGGCAAGGAATATGGCCGCCCTCTGAGACGGACACTGAGGGCGGGCCAATCCCATGCAAGGGGGTGGAACTTGGGCCTCCAATCCTGGGAGACAGGAAGCAGGTGGACGGACCACAGAAGGGCAGTATGAGGGCGGCCCTCTCCCTCAGTCAGGCCCCAGCCAGCACCAGGGAAGCACCACCCTGCACTATCCCAGAGCCAGATGCCCCGCCAGGCTTCCAAAGAGGCTTGGCCCCGACTTCCTACTGCCTGCACTATCCCGGAGCCAGATGCCCTGCCAGGCTTCCAAAGAGGCTTGGCCCCGACTTCCTACTGCCTGGGGCTCAGAGGACTGCCCCGAGTGGCCAGCTGAGGAGACGCCAGACCCCTGGGACCTGAGGGAGCAACCCTCCACAGGAGAGCCAGGCAACCAACACCCTGACCCGGAGAGTTGGGAACTGGGGACGCCGACCGGCCCCTGTGACCTGGAGGGGCTGCCCTCGGCTGATGATCCGGAGGAACAACCCATTGCCCCAGAGCCCTAGGGACCGGAGCCGCCCATAGAAGCCAGTGACCTGGAGGAGCTGCCCTCTGCAGAGGACCTGGATGGGACGCTGCCAGCCCTGCCACCTCCAGACATAGCTGACGGGTTTGGGAACTTTCCAACGGCCGAATACCCCGGCGCCCCGTAGGAGACTCGAACCAGGTACCCCCGAGGAAAGGGAGAGGGGAGAGCCACCTGGCCCAGTGGTCACTTGGCGGCTTTGGGCCATGTCTACACTTGTAATTTTGTCGACTTTAACTAAGTCGACTTTAACTAAGTTAAAGTTTAGTTAAGTCAACTTAGTGCATCTACACTTAAAATTGAAGTCGACTTAAAGGGGAACTTACAAAGTCGACCTAGAGCATCCACACTGGACACCTAGGTCGACTTCTAGGGGCTAGGGGGACCTTGGGCAGGTCCACTGTGGCAGGGGGGCACCTCTTGTGTGCAATGGGGCAAAGGGGGACAGGGACCCTAGCAGGGCATGTGGGCAGGGTGTGATGCTGTCCGGATTTAGGGAAGCATTTATGATATTATTTTCTATTCATATATCATAAATGCTATAATCCTTAGGAACTATGTCATGTTTGGTATCAATAGAAAGGTAGTAATTTTCTGGGAATGATTATATAGTTTATGTCTAGGAATTTTATTTGGATTAGAAGTTAGGAATTTGTTGTTATATCTATACTTTAACTTGTGTGATTTTGTGGAAACACCCCAGACAGGAGGCTGTCTAAAACCATTGTCTCCTTAATGTTAAGAAAGTTGCCAGGTGCAATGGGCCCAGGGAGTAACCTGAGGAGCCATTAAGGACATAAGGAATACAACCATTGTGTCCTTAATGTGACTTTCCGAGGGCTTAGATTTAATATTTCAGAATTTTTCCTTTGTAGGGAAAAAAAAAATCACCCAGCTGAGTTTTGTACAATTAGCCAAGAAATCATTGGTCAGACCAGCAGTGAACCTGCTAATGCATCTTCAATGACCTACCTCTATTTTTGTCTCCATGAAAAAGAACTGTCTGAAAATGTCACCATGCTTGTGCTTTAGAATGAAAATTGATGGTAGACACTTGAAGATAAGATGACTTTAATAGCTTAAGTCAGAAGAAGTTGCTCTAGATTATTCACATTGTTATAAAAGGCCTGTAAATTATAGTTTTTATTCATCTGTTCTGTGTCTGATAGATCATGAAATATATTACATTTATGAATGTGTTTATCAACATTAGAAGCCATCGGGAAAATCAACCTCTTTAAAAAAATTACAGACACATATGTTGAGATTTTCACCACCCTACTCCAACCCCTTTACACTGCATACATGGGACAGGGCAGTGTTAAGGGACCTTGAAAACTCCAGATCCTCCTGTGTAAGGATCTCAGGCAAATAATTGTCAGAATTGGTGTGCCAGGGTTGGGGCAGCAGTATGCAGTGCTGCAGTCCATTGGGCAGCCCAGGGAGTCTCTCATCCTCACAGCTATATAAATCACACCTAGGGACTGCTCAGACTTTACACCATGGCATGCCAACGGAGGCAGGAGACAAGGCTGTGACCTTACCTCTATGTTGCATCAGTCAATGGACCAGGACCGTGAGCTAATAAAGACAAGCCTGCACATTGCAAAAGGGAGTAGTACTTGGTGTGTGCACCACGTACACTGGAGAGCTAAGGGAAACATTCTCCCGTAGGCTAACTGTTTTGTGCGCTCTCTCTCCCTGGAGCATTTTAGCTGCACGCTGCCCCTTATCCTGGCATAGGCATGACTGCCGGTGTCTTTCCCTCTGTGGGAAAGTAGGTATTCTATAAGGTACCATCACTTCTATGCACACAGTACAATACCATACTCTTGATTTTGTTGCAGTTGACTTATTCTGCAAACAATGTATGACAGTAAGAACAAAAACAGTCATGGTAGTGAATGTGATTAATTACAATTAATTCAATAGATTACTACTATTAATACTCCCAGTAGTTCTGTGGTTGTGGGTCAGGATGTTGTCATCAGAATGCCCTTTAGAAATATGATTAATATCATAAGAGGATGACATATTGGGCCTTCACTTTTCCCTAACTTTAATAGCATTGAACAGTTTTATCCATATCCTCAGAATGATAGATTCACTTAATCAGTAGTACTAGAAGTCTCATTAAGTTCTCATTAAACTTCTATACCCTATGTATAACCTTGAGAGGTATTAGACACTAATGAGTATATTTCCTCTCATTGTGCATGCTACTCTCTTTAAAGCACTTGGATACAATGGCAATGAGCATGATATAAACAGCTTGATAGACAAAGATTAATGGGATTTCCATATAAATACCACTAGAAAAATTCCATATCAGTGAAGAAAACAGGCAAAGTCTGTTTACAGACAACACAAAAAGTACCAGCACTGCTAAAGCACTCTTATTTGCATTACATTAGTGCCAAGGAGTGGTAAGACTGGGACCTCATTGTTCTCGGTGCTGTACAAACACACAACAAAAAGGACAGTCCTTGCCCCAAAGAACTTGCAGTCTAATAATAGTGATATTATATGTTGCCCTCTATCAGCTAGGGCCCTCCTAATATTACTACATGATTGTAATTCTACCTCTTGCAGAATGAACTGGAAATTGGTGGTATCTAGCACATAGAAATCTTGAGATATCAAAATGTTTTATCAGGTTATTAGCTGAAGGCTGGTAATATGTACACACACACACACACCCAAGAGTTCAGACAATGCAAGTGTACACAGTTACTTGTCCATGCACTAATAAAGTGTTTACCCTCTACCTGCACTGAGTATGAACATATGCTATGCTGGGCATGGGTATACATAACACTGTCCCCTTTCAATATGCCATTTATTGGGCAATATCCCAGCATCCTACGCAAAACAGAAGATGCTCTAAGAATCGCTTTGCTGAATGTTGCTAGAACTGTACTACCCCTTCATACATTTGATGAATGGAGTGAGTCCATGAAGATGTGGTTCTCTTCCTGCTCCTGCTAGGTGGACAGAATGCAGTGCAGTACCTGCCTCTGGACAAAATTGTTCCAGGAAGATTTCAGATGATGCAGAGAACTGACTCAGAGAAGGAATGAAAATCTACTTGGATCCCATGAAATAGAAGTATTGAATGCCATGAGTGTAATGGTATGCCCATGGAAGGACCACCCACTTCTGATTCTGTGCAACCAGCACAGTATGGGACCACATCACTGTGGAAATATGGGATGACAACCAATTGCTTCAGAACTTCAGAATGAGGAAGCAGACCTTCATGCAACTTTCTACACCAGACCACGATTTCAGAAACCTATGTAAGTGTAGATTCAGGTGGCTATTGCCCTCTGGAAGATGGCAACACCTGACAATTACTGTCAATTGCCAACCAGTTTGGGATTGGGAAATCAACTCTTGGGGTAATGGTTGTACAGATTTGCTCTAATAATCCAAATTGTGTTTTCTATATTGGTATCTGGACAAGTCCGGAGTAGGCTTTCAGCTGCCCAAAGATGCACTCTGCCACTATTCTGCAGCTACTCAGTCTATAGTTGGATTCCCTTTTCTTTGGATCAGTGACATCATAAGTCTTCCTGAGCCACAGTAGGAGAAGGCATGTGAGGTCCCCAAGAAAATATATCAGCACAGAAACACCATACATATTTTAAACAGTTTTGTTCTGTTATCGCCTAAACTGCAAAAGTAGGAACTCTGCAGCATCTTTAGCCGGACACAGAAACTTTAAACATTAGATATGCCAGTGCAGTGTGTTATTTCAGGGAATAAAGTCCCTTCTTGCCATCTGTGGTACTCCCCCAATCTCTTGAGCCCCAGACATTACGAACCTTTCCAATGTGTCCAGCATTTTTGTTAATAAAAGTGACTCCTGTGGTTCATTAAGCCTTGGAGAACCACTGAATAGTAAGCTTTGCAATTATAGACTCATAGGGTGCATCTACACTTAGAAATTGTCGATTTAAGAAGGCTTAAGTCAATTTAATTTACTCCATGTCTACACTGGACTTTCCTTAAT
This sequence comes from Pelusios castaneus, assembly GCA_007922175.1. NCBI lineage: Eukaryota > Metazoa > Chordata > Testudines > Pelomedusidae > Pelusios > Pelusios castaneus. The sequence continues at coordinate 10,191,956 of ML685802.1, read as the reverse complement.
TCGACTTAAGCTGCTCCTTAAATCAAATTATGGAAAACTTGGTTCGAATTAATAACACCTCATTTTAATTTGAACTAGCACTTAAGTTGACTTTATTAAATCGACTTAAGCCAGTGGAGACGTGGAGTAGTGCCTAGGTGGACCTTTTTAAATTGACTTAACACATTAAGTCGACTTAAGGCCAAAAAAGGGCCACATCTACACTTGAAAAGTTAAGTCAACTTTTGTTAAGTCTTCTTAATAAGGTCCACTTTAAGTCAACTTAAAGTCGACCTTATTAAGTCGACTTCATAAAGTCGACCTAACTTTTCAAGTGTAGACACAACCATAGACTCTAAGGTCAGAAGGGACCAATATGATGATCTAGTCTGACCTTCCGCATAATGCAGGCCACAAAACCTCACCCACCCACAAAACCTCACGTATTCATTAGTCCCTTTGAGTAGAAATAGAATAGGCGTGTGTATGTAGGCCCTCATGCAGTTTGGAAAACCCATCCTCTATAATTTCAGGGACTTGGATTACAGCAACCATCCATGGATAAATCCCAGCATTGAAAGGGAGAAGAAAACACAGTAGCATTGCAGGTGTATTTTCCTCTCTGAACAGCATTGTATTTCTTGAACCATGAAAGAAGATCCTTCATCGCTACTTCTGGTGCCTGGCGTGGTGTAGGGTGTCATATTCTTCCTACCAGATATGGACTGGTCACAGAGCTTGCTTATACACACCAGTTGTGTTCATCAAAAGATCCTTTAATGTTCTGCCAGTTATGGCTGAGTTTCATTTAAATAAAGTATTATACACAGTACCACCTAGTGGCTGAACAGTACAGTACAGATTAGCATTCCATTATTATCAATCCCTCTTAAATTCTCCATTCCTGCCATTTACAATATTTACAGCATTACACTGTTTTTGAAGCTCAGTATGAGGCTGTTAAGTTTCTCTAATACCGTTGGTTTTCTCATTACATGACCCAAACATTTGACAATTGGATCATCTGACCATCCATTAGTTGCAGCAAATGGCTCTGCTACGTTTGGAATCCTTGAGTATCATCTTCTTATTCTGCATCTGCCATCATAGGCTATATATACACCTGCTTAATTCAAACTAGCATGGCCACACTGGAATGTTAGTTCGAACTAAGCAAGCACTTGCTTAGGTCGAATTAGAGTTCCCCATTCATTTCAATGGCCGGTTAATTCGAACGAAGAAATTAGTTCAAATTAACATGGCCACATTGGTTAATTCGAAGTAGTTAGTTCGAATTAACGCCTTAGTCCGAATACCCTATTCGAATTTATTACTTCAAATTAAGGAAGCCCTTAATTTGAACTAACTAAAGCCTAGTGTAGCCATGGCTTTAGTTAGTTCAAATTAAACCTCCTTAACTCAAACTAACTTGCCAGTGTAGACATAGCCATAGAGTTTGTTCTGTGGGTTGTTCTGTCTGAGGAACAAACTGTAGATGTTGACAGTTTCTGTTAAAACCTCCACTGTTGATCTCATTATGATCTTCACACTGCATTCTTTTTCTTTATGGTAGCCAGAAATGTCCATGCTTTTTTTTAAGTCCAATTTGACACAAATAGAGTCACCAGGTTCTATACTTGAATAACATCTACTGCAAAAGTGTTTGTAAACTTTTTTCCCCTTTTTATCTGATTTGACTACTCTCTTCATATCTGGCCACTTTGAATTCTTTTCCAAAGTGGACACAGTAGCTCTTAATTACCCCCCCATCAAGAGCTGTGCTGGGCTATATATAGAAACTGCTATTGGTGTTAATCTTTAGCTCAGAAGAGCAAGGAATGGATCTTCCAGCTGTAGGATTGGCTGTTTTTACATCTCCCTCAGCTGTTTTATTCACTTTTGGATGATTTGGGCTGCTAGTAATATGAGCAACATCTGATTATATTTGGAATGACAATTTCTGCTGCTGTAAATTTTGGTCTACTGCTCACCACTAGTTGTTCTGAAATAACAAAGTGAGCAAAAGTGCATTTCGTTGTCTTCAGTGATGATCAATACTGTTCATGGGAGAATTAAAAAAGCTCAAATCAGGTCTCTGCAACATGTTAAGTCTTTCAAGGACTTTGTTTCTATATACCTGGAAAAATAGGGTGCGTCTACACTTGTAAATTAAGTCGACTTAAGTTTGCTTAAGTCGACTTAATTTACCCTGCGTCTACACTACAGTTTCCTTAAGTCGACTTAAGGAAAATAAAGTCGACTTTATTAAACATACTTTTAGGTCGACTTTAGGCTTAAGTCGATTTTTTCAAGTCGACTTAAGCCAGTGTAGACCTGGAGTAGCCCTAAATTGACTTAGGGCTACCCAGGACTCCCCTACTGCCCTCCCTGCCGAGGGGGGCACAGAGAGAGCCTGGCATGCCCCCCCCAGGGTAGGGCAGAGCCCTGCCCACCCTGCCCTGCCAGGGTCTCTATCCCTCTTTGCCCCATTGTATCCATGTACAATGGGGCAAAGGCTGAGCACCCTGGCACTGGGCAAGGGGTGCCCCCCCTGCCACCGTGGACCTGCCTTAGGTCCCCCTAGCCCCTAGAAGTCAACCTAGGTGTCCAGTGTGGATGCTCTAGGTCGACTTTGTAATTCCCCCCCTAAGTCGACATTAAATTTAGGTGTAGACATGCTAAGTCAACTTCACTAAGTCGACTTAAAGTCGACTTAGTTAACTCCACTTAGCTAAAGTCGACCTAAATTTACAAGTGTAGACATAGCCAATGTGCTCAATGACTAAGTAATGATGTCCTCTGAGTTCCCTAATCATTCAGTTTCATTCTTCTGACAGACTCTATATCATCACAAGTGATAGATCCCAGAAACAATGGCTCTTGATTATTTGTAATTTGAGTTAATTTCCTGAGTGCTTTGGTGATGTCTATTTCATGCAGGGTATTGCACCGTGGACATGCATCGTTTCTGGAGGAATGGAATTTGTAGGCTTGAATTTGTCCCTCTTACCCTTGGAATTCTCTCTCCTTTCCTCAGGGATTTTATGTCAGTGATTTTTAACACTGAAGTATCTATCTATATCTTCTAAAGTAGTTTCAGATTTTTGAAGTTGCTCTTACCTCTTGTTCTGTTGCTTGACTAATTTTGATTGCTTTGCTGTCTGCATAGCTGTTGCAAGGGTTAAGTTCTCTCCATTTGTAGCTGCCATGAAAAGTTTTTGTGTGTTAACCCAAGAACAAACTTGTCTGAAATTTTCATATTTTGTATTCTCAAAATTACAGTTTTCATCCAAGGTATGGGTAGCTCTTATAAAACATTCAACATTTTCCCCTGGTTCCTGAATTGTCTGGTGGAAACATACTCTTTTATAAGCCACATTTCCCTGAGATATAAAGTATTCATCGAACATGGCCAGAACACTTTTACAGTCATCTTTGTCTTCAAGCAAGTCAAAGCATTTAAAGATGTGCACTGCTTACTTCCCCATAGCATAAATTAAAGATGATACCTGTATGTCTCTATTTTCTTTGTGCTATTTGGTAGAAATGTGAAGTCTTGAAAAATATTGTTTCCAGTCTCTTTATTCTGAAGGTCTGGAAAAGCTAAAGTTTTCTAAAGAACTCAAGAGTGGCATGTTGATGAGATCCTGCCACCTTTTACTGCTGTGCTCTTTCAATCTTCAATCTTTGTTTCTGTTCCATCTCTTTCTGTGCTTAATTTACCCATGTCACGCTCCTATACCAGATCTGGGCTAGTTACACAGCTTTTTTATACTCATGATATGCGTTCATCATAAGCTTCTTTAAAGCTAGGTATGTCTGAGGTTCACTTAAATAAGGTGTTTTACACACAGTAGCACCTAGTGGCTGAGCAATGTAATAGAGTTTAGTATTCCATTGCAGAAGAGAGGCCACACACCAGGGAGTGAGAATAGTAATAAACATTTCCAGGGGGCAGAAAGAGAACAATTTTCCCAGACTTTCCTCAGACAAACAGTTCTCTCTCCCTTTCAGACCAGCACACAAGACACCAACCATCCAGCCCCCACTTTCTGCACAGCTCCCACTTGCAAGGGCGGGAAGTATGGGGAGAAGGAGAATAGTGGATCGAGGTCTTTGTACAACCATAAATGTTATAAAACTTCTTTCTACATGTAGGCCCTTTCACAGTCTGCCTCCTCCTTCCCATTTTCCCCCAGTCGGCATGGCCAACAGACTACCACTGTTCATAGTGCTGACAGACGAATGAGCAGACCCAGGGGCACAGAAACCACTTCTGTTTGTTAATACTCTGTTACAGCATCCACTAAATGCTGTGTAGTCGTTCATGGGATTTCAATAAATCATTGATTTACTGCCATGGCTTGCTTGTGGACCATGTCAAGGTGAAGTGGGATGTGGTGCAGTAAGAGGCTTAAGGCATTTGATTCCAGAGCCAAAGGAGCTATTTCTGGAGAGTGCAGGGATGTATTTAACTTACTAGTCTCACAGTCTGGTTCCTGCTGCAGCTCAGCGTTCTCCAAGAGGAATTCCTTAAAGAGGTCTACCAAATACAGGTGTCTGAGATGCTTCATGCTCTCCTGGCACTGGGACAGAGTCCAGTGAATGCCCACCTCTTCTAGCCTCTCTGAAATTTCCTGATACAGGGTATGACCCTGCCAGTACAGGCAAAGTCAGAGAAGATGGTATACTCTGACCATACATTGATCAGCACCCAATGTCCTCCAAAGATCCCATCCTTGTCCTATCCCATCCTTTTACATTGCACAGTAAAATGACTACAGAGCAATGCCACAGCACAGGCATGTACATAACCATATCCCTCATGCATGCTAACTTTTGCACACTGGACTCTACTTCAAGGACCATGCTTTAGATGTGGACAGTAGTGGGGTTATGGCAAAACAAAGCACATCTAACTGGGTACAGTCATAAGTATGGACGTGTTTTTATATACAAAAGTTAGTTTTATTAATTCATGGAATGTTACACAGAATCCCCTAGTTGTATCCCTACTTTATTCAGAAAGTGATGTAGAGTCTTTAACTTCTATGTAGATAACCTGAAGAATGCTATTCTTTATCTTTTTTCTTATATATCTTGTCCTAAAAGGAAACAGCATTGAATTATTAGTAACACCATTTGTTAAGTTCCAAAGGGGTAACCGTGTTAGTCTAGCTCACCAAAACAAAAAAGGAGTCTAGTGGCACTTTTAAAAACTAACAAATTTATCACTTGAGCTATCATGGGAGAAAATCCCACTCAACAAGAGGTTGATCATATCATTTAAAGGACTACTAGAAAGGTACTCATATTCCAACAATGATGATGGCAGCACAAGAAACTAGAATAGAACAAGATGATGGATATGTTGGAAAAGATTAGAGTATTCTGATTCCAGAATTTGAACGTAGGTACACCATAAGGCTGCACATCCTCCTGTCAGTGGAGAATTTGTGTATGTGAAATTCTAGATTTAGGTAGTTTTAGACAAGAAAACTTTTCAGATAATTCATCTCCATTCAAGTCCATTGAAGACAGTTGTGTTACATCAGGGATAAAAATGATCTTTCATTTTTTGGAAATCCTTATGACCTTAATTATCTCATTATCATAGACAATAAATATATTCTGACAACCAAAATTTCTAAATAATGATTTTCCTTCTAATTTATAATTGTCTGATAAGATGACCCTGATTTGGCTAATTGGAAATTTTAGGCAATTGAAGTTTGGATAATTAAAGTTCCACTACAATGCAAAACTGATTCTCTCCTATTTGAAATGCTGTTTTTTCTAGAACTTTGATATAAGACTGCAAAGGCTTCATACTGTACCAGGTAAAATGTGTGTTATTCTCATGTGACTCAATAAAGCAATACACCTGACTGAAAAACATTATTTTTCAACTTTTTTTCTCATTAAATTTGGTATTTTCAGTATTGCCATAAATTCCTGTTGCAGGCTTCACCTCTTTCTTTGGGATTATTTAACTAATATGTCTGCTAGGAAAAATTAGTTATAGTTTATCATCACACCAGTGTAATATCATATCTATGCAAGAAATCATTACTTTAAGCTGTTTTAAACAAGCCTCAACTTCATTCTGCACCAGTAGTCTTGGTATCCCTAGCCAATCAGAATGAAGAACTAAGATATATACATTTTGCAAGGCTAATTCAATCTGGGGCTAAAACCTTGACAAGCCATATCATGAGTAATTAGAGGTTATGCAAGTTAATAACATAAAAGGACTTACATACTTAATAAAGCTCTAATACAAACTCTGACTATGGGATATGATATTTATTAGCCTTCTGGATAAGGTAGAGTTTTGTGGAGCAAAAATTAAGGATTTTTCATTCCAAATAATACAGTGTATATACCAATGGGCTGATTTACAGGTTTATCTGTAAACTCTCCCCTGTGGAGCTGGTATTTGCATGAGCACACCCACCTTGCTTAGATGCTCAGCCTGATTGGACTGCTTTCCCAAATGATCCCTTTGCTGGTGCTGGGTTAAAAACCACGTGAGTGTTAAATGCAGGGGTAACAAAGTGTAGGCCCCCTTATTGTTTGACAAAGAGCAGCAGAACTGTGTATTGCCTGCTCTGATTGAAGGGACACTATCATCTCAACCAAACTGGCTAAGCAAGGGGCTTGGATGCCAGAGTCCTGTGTGAAGGTGGACAGATATTTCTACTTGGAAGTGTGGGTTCTGCCTAAGAGTACCACACAGGGTTTAACCTCCCCTCTTTAACCTCTCTAGATCACGCTGTTCAAAGGTAGAGCTAATTAAGATTCCAGTAGGAGTCTTTTGTTTTGTTAAGTGCTCACTATAGCTGAACTCATTTATTGAGCCAAGCTTCAACACTGAGGTGCCCCCCAATCATTGGCTATGTCTACACTAGCAAGTTAGTTCGAATTAAGGAAGCTTAATTCGATCTAACTTAAGCCATGGCTACACTAGACTTTCATTAGTTCAAATTAAGGGCTTCCTTAATTCGAACTAATAAATTTGAATATGCTATTCAAACTAAGGGTTAATTCAAACTTGTTAGTTTGAATTAACCAATGTGGCCATCTTAGTTTGAACTAACCAGCCCATTGAACTCAATGCAATTCGCTAATTCGAACTAAGCAAGTGCCATGAATGGCACTTGCTTAGTTCAAACTAAATTTTGCTAGTTTGAATTAAGTTAATTCGAACTAACTAAAATTAGTTCGAATTAGTTAATTCGAATCAACTAATTCGAACTAACTTTAGTAAGTGTAGACATAGCCATTGAGAGCTGACAATCAGATAGCTAGGTAGAAATTCAAGAGATCAACTCACAGAGGTCATGGTGGAGAAGGTGATAGTGTGCAGCAGAGCAGCTAGTGAAGGACAGCTAGTAGGAGATTGACAGAGTGATCAAGGAGTGGCCAGCAGGGCAGCTGGAGGATGGCGAGCAGGGTGGCTGGAAGGGTGGCCAGAAAGCAGAGAAAGCAAGGTGCCTTCTTTTCCTCCTTCCTCCTCCCCCAGTCAGTCTGGGAGATGAAATCTGCAGCTCTACCTCTAGACTCTGGGTCAGCCCTGACCGAGGCTAACCCTGTTATCATTAAAGGAACATCTTGTTGCTGGACATAAAAATCTGAAGTGAAAGGAAACTTCCCAACATCCTCTGGGGTTGATGTTTTGTTCATGGCTTTATTTGTGTGAATCCTGCATGTGGCATTTTCCCAAGTTAATGCAGGGTTACTTTTCCCCTTTTTATTAAAAGCCCCTTTTCTACACGCAGTCTGTGCACTTGCACAAGGGGAAGTGTTGCTTCTAGACGTGTCCAAAAGGCGGTGTGCAATTGTCCCAGAGACACTGGGTGGGGGCTCTAGCTGGTTTTGTGTTGTACTGTTAAAAGGAACACCGACATACTGAACCCAGTCTTTGTTGCTGCCAGCTCTAGCTAGCAAAAGGGTAACATACCACATAACCTTAAAAGACCTGTTAAATTCCAAGAAGTAAGCCAAGTTCAGGTAATATGAGTGCTCAAAGATAAGGACATTTATGTCTGAAGACCTTAGTCAAATATACCCAATAAATAGATAACGGTTCTCCCACACATAAGCTCCTTTGTATTCCAATACTACACCCAGGCTACAGTCATGGATTGGGACCCCATTGTAAGTCACCATACAGGCATATTAAGAAGACATCCCTGCCCTAAAGATCTTACAATCTGAAACCACAATTTGCTGCTGCTGTGCATGATCAGCAGCCTGATGTGACGCTTCTGCGCTAATTGACAGTTTTTTCCCTACACAACCTCCAGATGAGCATGTCCCCAAATGCAACATATTTTGCTTTCAATTATTTATCAAATGAACTGTTACTCTGTTCTGCTGGAAAATTATTAAGCACAGACCAGGGTGAATGAAACATGAACAATATTTGAGTTTTTGTCAGTGTTTTATCCCATCTATGCAAAACATCAGGTTTAGTTTAATAAAATATAACCAAAGAAAGGAAGGGATGTGAACAATATTTATTAATTGTGATTTGAAGTGGAAAATTAAAATAAGATGGAATTCATTTAACTAGGATTATTTCTCTGGTACTTATGCAAAGTCTGAGTCATAGAAAAATGCAAATTTTTTAGGTTAGAAAAGTAATTTTTGTAATAAAATTACAAAAAGCAAAGCTCCATTGGGTCAATGGAATACTAGGATGCCTGAGGAATGTAGAGTCAGGTGTTGCTTTGCTTTAATTTAATCTTGCCAGTCACATATTAACATTACAACATTGTTTCCTCACAACATGAGGAGACTCCCTCTGGTGTTCTTTTTCATGTGATGCATACATAAGGGTCAACATGGCCACCAAAATCTACTTGAATAGCTTTCCACGTAACTGCAGGTGGCTTGTGCTGGAAGGGTCTCTGTCACCTCAAGTATCCTTCTGTCAAGCAGAGTCTCTTAACCTGCTGACTAGACAGAGGGGTGGCCACGTCAAACAAAATGATGTTGTGACCCAGTTCATGGGTTCCTGCTACCATTCCTTGAGTTTCTGTACACGGGCTCTGCTCCATGCCCTGTCATCATAGGCTCCAGCTCTGTCTCCCGCCACCCAGCTCTGGTTATTTCCTTCCTGCTCCAGCCCACTTCTACTGGAGGCCTCACCAGAACCTGATTGTTTGGGAGCAGAGAGCCAGTTGGTCAAAGCAGAGACAGTAACTGGAATGGTGTGGCCTGCTGTTCTTTGCAGTCAAAGCCCGTGTGGATGTAAAGTGGAGGGACCTGAAGCAGAAGCAGCTTTTGCAAAGACTTCCCCTTTCAAAGGCTTCCCTCAGTCTTTAAAACAAACAAGGAGGCCTGTGGCATTTTCAAAGACTAACAAATGTATTTATTGCATGAGCTTACATGGGAGAAAATGCCACTTTGGCTACCCCTTTGGAACTCAATCTTTAAGTAATATTTTTTCTAGGGCTGTAGCCCCTCACCAGCAGCCTCACTTTAAATACTATGCCTAGTGCTCCAATTTGGGTGAGTCTGGATACTAATTGGGTGGGCCATGACCCACCCAGCCCCACCTGTGACTATGCCCCTACTCAGCCCCTCCACTCAAGAATATTTTAACCTACCACAGTCTACCTTTTCCTTACAGGTGCTGTATGTGCCCTTCTATTTAAGACATGATCATGCATAACACTTTATCAAAACCCAGAAATAGATTGAAAGGAATATATGCTAGAGCAGTCTGAACAGCACATCTGAGACTATGTTACATGCTATCAAGAGAAATCAGCGAGAGATTCATTCTCACCATTTTCAGGTCATACAATGCCACTGTCAGAGCATTCCCTCAACAGCCATAACAGAAGGAAACCCAGCTGAGAGGAGAGTAACAATCGTAATGTAGTAGGATAGCAAATTCACATTAATCTCAAAATAAAGGCTCTACCTTTAACCTGTAACAGGATACAGAACTGGCCTGACCGCTCCCTAGCAAAGCACTCACTGTTTTGAAGCTGGATTTTTAATAGTATGGAAACAGGTGCTTTGTAAATGCCTACACATATTAGAGATTAGATAGATAGTTTAAGGGCATATTCAGCCCTGCTGTAATTTCATTGCCTTCAATGGAGTTATAACATGGAATAATTTGAACATGGGATACTAAACCCAGGTAAAAGAAAACAAAATGCAGGAGGTAATTCTGTGAAGATGGACTAATAATTACCAAGATAACTGGATATGGCACTGTATCACTGAGCACAGAAGAGATAAAGCAATCAAAGTCTTGATGCTAAGAACTAGTACTAAGTACTTAGTATTAGTACTGAGGCCTAGCTTTAGCAAAACAGAGAAACATATATTTAAGACAATTTCTATATATTTTTGTTACATACTTAAGTGTGTTCCACTGCCTGGTAGAATGGCCTCCACGTAAGCCCTTCAGCTTTGGAATTCACTTCCTTCCACGCTCCAAGACATGTTTTGTTGCCCCTAGGGCAATCTATGGGGTTCATGGTTTGGTTTTTTTTAGGAATCAGGGAAGTGATAAATGACTGAGGACGGGGAAGGTATTCATAGATTATTTTTTGTTAGTGTTGGATATGTCATGATATGGGGAGTAGATATGCTGCTAAATTTCTGTATATGGTATTTTGTGCAAAACTTCCTAAAAGACACCTGGAGTGTGGGATAGGCACTTACTCAATTTATTTATAAACTGAACTAAATAATAGACAGACAAAATGATTTCTGTAGAATCTGCAGTGCAAGTTTGTGCAAGAGAAGTAGAAAGTAGTAAGTTTAATTCTCAACAGCATTTCAAAAGCATATTATGATCAGCACCAAGCCTTTGACTGTTGCTCTTTCCTCATTTGAGATATTGCCTGATAGCCATCAAGTGAAAACCCTATAATGCATCCTCACATCACCAAGAATCATCTGGGCCATCAAAGAGAAAGCAGCAGCACAGACAGTAGCAAGTGATGTGAAATAGTGGCAGATAGATTTTGGTTTTTAAATAATGCAATATAATTTGGGTTTTATTCTTCAAAATGAGCTTTTCGGAATAGTTATAGGCCCTAACCCTACAAATTTAAATTTCCGTTAAAACACAGCCTGTGATGCTCAGCACCCTTGAAAACTCAGGACATTTAGCCAAGCAACTAATTTTAAGCACCCACATTCGAACATTTTGAACATGGCTTTTAACTGTGTAAATCATCACAGATGACTCCCACATGCCACTTGAAGACACACAGTTCTCCACTTTCTCAGAATCCCTTTTTGACTACTTAAACATAACTCTGCTATTAGTAACTCAAAGATAAGTTTTCTTGCATGGATGACGGCCACTAACTGCACTTCCTGAGTTTTCTACAACTTCATACTAATCTTACTAGCCAGCTCTTTCCAAATAGCTGCCACCAGATTGGCTGCCAGCTCCAGGATTCATGATCTCAAAGAAGTAAAAATAAATTCTTCCTACTAAAATAAAAAGCTATTCTCCCACAAATAAGGATTTTTAATAAAGATGTGTTTGAGCCAGCCTGTGTGTGCCCCCATTACACAAATAGAATTGCATCAAAGTCCAACCCTTTTTTATAATGCAATTTAACAATTAAAAGCTCATTTTCATGTTTCTTGTCTGTAGACAGATCTTACACGGTATTCATGTTGTCAAAGACAGGCCCTAGGATTCCTTGTAATCAGAATTGGACATGGAAGAGGTCTTGTCACAAATCAGATAGCATTTGTATTTGTTTTGTGGTGTTGAGAACATGATCAGATTAAAACATTATCTGATAATTCCATATACAGTGGAAATTCAAGAAGATTTATGCCTCCCAGCATCTTGGTTTGTAAATGTAAGACAAAGATTACTGCAGCATACCTGCACTTAGCGAATGAGAAATGTCAAAACAAAAAAATAATTAAATTCATATTGGACCATGACAAATTGGTTTTGAAATCATGTTTTCTGCAATCAGGTGCTAGTACAGTGATTGATTGTTTAAAAATTTCATAAATATTTGAGGTCTTATGTTCAGACTATTGAGAACAGAAAAGGTGATTTTACAATTTTGGAGCATATTTGCCATAAACTTAGCATTAGTTTTTATTTTTGTCATCCTTTGGTATTTTAAGAAACCCCTACAGAATTGCTCATGTATGAAAAACTTTGTATACCAGACAGGCTTATTTTTAATTAAATTTTCAAAATATTACATTATATTTCTTTAATATATACAGATAGATCTACTTCATTATAAATACCTACCAACAAATGCAATTTCCTAACCTTTAATGACTAATTATTTGTTTAGTATTCTTCAGTTTCTCTTTTTAGATATATTAATAGGCACATTAAAGAAAAATAGAAACAGTAGGAAAAATATTATTACTTTTCAGGTTCCATAGGAACAAAATGTTCTTTTCCTCTATTTTCAATAATAGTCTCCCAAAAATAGTATTTACCATAAAAAGGGACTATTAAATGAAAGGTGTTGCACTATGAATTAAGTAATCAGAAAAATATATCATGTGAAAAAATGTAACTATAGCAGAATTTTAAGATCTGATCCTACAAACCTGTCAATGGGTCTATTGTAAATGTTAAGTATACAGTATTACACATAAAGCAAATGAAAAAAAACTACTCAGAATCCCATAGTAAAACTTAGCAAAACAAAAATTAAGATGTGTCTAATTACCCTCCACCTCTCACTACAATACAATTTGCATATTCAAAATTCAAGACAAATAAAAATCATCAGTTAGCGGACCCAAACATATTTTACTAATACATTTCCAGTAAGATATTTAATACAAGGATTATAAGGAATAAAATGTGGCAGACAGCAGAACTTGAAAAAGCTTAATTATTTCCTGCTTTAAAATGTATGTGCATTTTTGGTGGAAATTAAACTGTGAGATTTGTTCCTTAAGGGTCAAAATTTTATCCGGATATCTACTGGATGTGAACTATTTTCTCTAAAGCTGCCACAGAAAGCTTGGGAGAAGGATGAGGTTACAGATAGAAGCAATACAGTGAAGCAGAGAGTAGCTTTAGGGATAATATTTTTTATTACTTTCACTACAATATCATTGTTTTTCTTTTTCTTATAAAGCTCCTTGTTCAGTATTAGAGGAAATCAACTTTCCGTAATTCCTATTTTAAATGACATTACATTAACTTCGGCCATGCTCTATGAACATGTTTGGAATGTGTTAAATTTGGGGAAATATATTTATTCCTCCAAATAAAAGAGTATCATTTTCCCACATGTTATGCCAATGGCAGACTAGGGGCTTGTCTTCCCTTATGGAGGCAAATTCGCCGCTGTCAGATCAATCTCCCTGATCAACTGATCGGTCTGAAGAGGTTTCCCTCCAACTCAGGCTACTGAAGACAGTGTAGTAAGTAGAAGGCAGGCAATCAGTACTTTGCATGTCTCCCTTCAATAGCCATTGAAATCGTGCAGCAGTATAGACCAGCCCCAGAACTATCCCTTCTGGAGCAGCAGCATACACCGTAGCACTTCCAGTGGCTATATCAGCATGGGTGGATTGACCAAAGAGGTTTGCATGCTGCCCTGGAAAGGGGTGAGGGGTAGGAAGACTGGATGGCAGGAGCACACACTCTACTTGAGGACTCATCCACACCTGAGTGGCGCTGTGATGTGCCAAGTTGCAATGCCTGAAATTGGAAGCCACATGCAGCCAGTTCCATAGGACAAGACCCACTTCAACCAGAATGGGATTTCTGGATCAGAACATAATAGGACTCTTGGGGTCATCAATATGCAGGAAACTTTGGATTGGGGAAGGGGGGGCAAGACCTTGACAGGAGGTGGTCACATGGAGGGCTGCTCTGCTGGCCCTTAGGTCTGGTAGCACAGCTGCACTATCAAGCCTACTGCTATTGGCAAAGTACCCTCTTCTCTTTCTTCTGGACTGTGAAATAGCAGCCACTGAGGAGACTGAAGGAATTAATTTATTCAGCACCATCTCCTCCAAAAGAAACTGCAATGATACTTTAATACACTCTACAGACAGACACATATGCATTGCACTTTTTACTAGGTGTTTTTGTTTCCAGTTATAAAGAAGTCATTTATGATTGCCAAAAGTCCCTGCTGACCCTGGAGAAGCACCACTTCTCTCAAAGTGCAGCCCTGCATAAGTTCTTTAAAACTTCTTTTTTATTGCGGTGAAAAGTATTCACTTCCCTATTCCACTCATGCAGAAAAATTTCAGCATGATAACCCTGAAAATCTTCAGAGTCTAGGCTGGTGACCTTCTATGAACCTCCCAGAATAGGAAAGTACCCAAAATTTAATGTTCCCATCAAGCAAGGTTCCATTTTTGTTCAACCGTCTGTCCATGTGGATCAGCTTATTATGTTGTGCCAACAGAAAAGCAAAAAAAAAAAAAATCTAAATTCCTCTAAATGATCACAAAAGATGCCTGTGTAACCTTCAGGTGGGCTAAAATTAATTAAATTGCCCTTCTCCAGTGCCCCACAGAAATACACCCCAACCCCTGTGGAGAAAAGCAGCTGGAGACCCAGGATCCAGTCTGTACAGGACTCACAGCGAAGCTTGCTCAGAGCTACACTCACACATTAAAATACTACTAAAAACAAACATAACAATTAACTTTATTAACTACTAACTAAATGAACCTTATCCTAAGAAAACAAACTACAATTAACCAAGAACAATCCCTTGCATGAAAGATCCCCAAGAGTCCCAAAGTCTGTGTGGAGTTCACCCAACTCTCAGCTACAGTCTCTGTTCCAGTGTGGAAGCTTGAGTGGCAAGAAATAGCTGTCCTCTTCTTTCTTTGCTGGGATCCTCTGTAGCATTACATGCAGGCTTTCTCTTCTCCTCTGCAACCAGCCCTCAGTCCCATATGCATGTCTGCAAGGTCTGTCGCAAAGGACTCCTTTACATGGAGAAAACATCTTGTTCACTCCTGGCTCAGCTCCTCTCCAGAACACTGAGCACATGGTCTCCCCTCAAGGCAGCTTCTGCCTGCTGTCTGCTCAGGCTGCTGCTCTCCAGTCATCTGACTGATCACACCAGCAGGGTACACTGTGGAGCATGCTCAAATTGCTACCACTCCCTGCTACTGGAAGTTTCCAGTTGTTTCCAGTTGTGGGTCACTAATCTGCCCAACAACAGTAACCCACCCTCAGCAGGTCTCTCAGAGATAGCCTTTTCAGGCATATGGGTTACACCTGCATGGATCTCAGTGCAGCCAAAGACTCAGTCTGCCAATAGGCAACATGAGATGTAGCAGCATGCTTCAGATACAGTCCCCTTAGTCTGTTCCTCCTCCACCAACCTAGTTCACAGATGCATGTAGAATAATCTCTTAATTATTCCTGGTGTGTAAAAAGCTCTCTAAAAAGTCCACTCAATTTGTTATTTCTCATACAGCCTCAGTCTCTGCAACAAATAATTATCTTGAAGTAATAGAATTATTTTTCCCAAGTATTTCTCATTGCTGTTTCTTAGCAGCTTTGTCATGTAACGGGCTCTTAAATTAAATCTGAATTAGTGATGGTAGGCAGCCTTGGATCCACATATGAAGAAAACTATTGGCTCAGAAAGGGTAAAAGCCCTGCTTGCATGCGGGCTTATTTCTCAAACAAGCTAATAAAAATTATATCATCAGTAACTCCTATGCAAATTCACTCCACCGCACTTTTATTACTTCTTGGGTTCAATCTTCCAATCAGTCTGCAACAAGACCCTCAGAACAGGTCAGAACCCTCAGATATGATTTTTGGTTTAGGGTTTTGAAGGATTTCATTCAGATTTGCCAAGTTTACATGATACTGCCTGCATCAAAAAGCCCATCAGAGAAGATTTCATAAGTTCACCTCCTCCTATATACCAGCAGAGGAGCCTTCTGCATGGCCAATAGAATGCAAAGGATCTTGGGCTACTATATGGGAGAGGAATGAGATCACAGCTGATCTCATGGCTACAGACAGTGCAAATTATCATTCTGTATCAGTGGAAGGTGAATCAAGTCCAAATATACATAAAGCAGTTCGAGATCCCTGAAAGACAATTGTTATAGAGACACTAAGTATCAATATAACCTTACTATACTCATGTTAAGATTTTATCAGTCATAATAGGGTCCCCTTTTAAAGTGTGAGGTAAATTATGTCTATGTTTTACCACCACCACCACTACCACCACCACCCTTTTACTGAAGCTACCCTGTCCAGCTTCTGGAAGTAAAAAAAAAAAAAAAAACCACCACACCTGAATCCCTGATTACTAACCACACCTTTGGAGATATAATTGTTGAGTGAATAAGGGTTCACTCATCATTTTCTGATGACCCAATGCCCACTGATGTCGACGGCTATGTCTACGCTAGAAAAAGTTAGGTCAACTTTGTTAAGTCAATTTAATAAGGTCGACTTTAAGTTGACTTAAAGTCGACCTTATTAAGTCGACTTAAAGTGATTACCCTGAACCTGGATTTAGTAAGTCGACCTAACTGCCTTTAAGTTGACTTAGCAAAGTGGACTAAGTCGATTTAACTTTAGGTCAACTTAGTCCACTTTGTTAAGTCGACCTAACCACCCTTAAGTTGAGTTAATAAAGTCGACTTAAGAGTTACTCTACGTCCACACTGTCCTTAAGTTGACTTCAGGAGTTAACTTAAGGCTTAAGTCGACCTAATGGGTGGTTCTTAAGGAATTTCTTAAATCGACTTAATGAAAGTCTGGTGTAGACAGGGAGTAATTTAGGTTGAATTAAGCCTCCTTATGTCGACCTAAATTGCTAGTGTAGACATACCCAAAGAATCTTTCTATTGACTTCAATAGGCATTGGACTGGGCCCTTATAGGGTTCTCATCATCACCATACCCGAGCACCAGCTCATCACAATTTGCTTTTCATCCATCCCTTCCTTCTCCGTCTAAACCAATATGAAAACTAAAAGTCAAACAGTTGTAGAAACTAACTGCACTTTTACTTTGGATAGTACAATACTCAGTCACCACTACATATTTCAAAATATAGAAGTGTAGGCTTGGAAGATGGTCATCTAATCCAGTCCCCATCACTCAATTGCTGGAAAGACAGAAACTGCATTTTCTATCTTTGCTGTTCTTTTTCTATTCCCTTTTGTATACGTTTGTTTTGGTTTGCGTTAATTGTTGTGTAATGAATTCTCTGTAGTTTAAGGACTACAGCTGGTGCCTGACTGTGTCTTCCTATCAACTCCTGGCATTAAGATTGTGTTATTGAGATTAAATTTTTGAGGTGCAAGTATGATAAAAAACAGTATGATAAAAACAAGAGGTTAGAACTTCTTTTAAAAAACTGAGATTATACCAGAAATGAACACCTGAAATTCACAGACCTTAACAAAGAGCACAACTGAGCATTAAATGTCAAAAAGATATGGATGATGTGAGTTTAATAGGCAGCTTTACTATCGAATTCCTTTAGTAGATGTATAAATGACTCCCAGTGGTGACCTATTACTGTATAATGACAGCATGAAGAGGGAGGCCTATTGCAATAATTGTGCTTACAAATGTACCCTAATTGTAAGTTCAACTGCAGGAAAGTGGATAAAAGTGCATAAAGTGTCATAATAGCCTACAACAACAAATGTTGATGAGAAAAGTTTCAAAAGTGAGACAGAAAGACTGAAATAGTACTAACAAGAAGGCTTCCTGATATAATCCAAGGACTTTCTTAAGATCATGTATCATAAACAAGAGAAGTGAACTGGAAATTAATGGATCAAACTGGTGCATCAGAAATTAAGCCTAACTGTTGGATAAAATACTGAAGGAATGGGCTATTCCATCCATTGTTCCCCTTTTGGTGTTCTTCAGAGGAAAGGCTTTGTAGATTAAAATTAGAGGACAGATTCAAATACTAGCTAGCTGAAAGTTGAGAAAAACAGGAAGGAACAAACTTCACCAACCTGTCTGCCACCTCACCTGACTCCAGCTAAATCCTGATCTCCATCTGGGATGTGAGATTTTGTCACTCCATTCCCCACTCCACCCCATCTGTCCTTTCCCCATCTTCTTTCTTCTCTTTCTTTTTTGCCTTCTGTCCAATAAGAGTCTGGCTTAGCTGGACAAGATTATTTTGTAACATTGCTTTGAGCCTGTGGCCAGAATGGCTAATAAAACCAATGCTTTATATAGCTCAATGCTGGTACTAGTTTGCAAGGACTCAGAATGGCTGATAAGACCATGTGTTATGCCTGCATTTTTCCAGCAATGAAATTGCACATCAAAGTCAACACTTGAGACACAAGTTGCATTTTCTACCTTCTCTGTTCTTTTCTCTTTTGTGTGCGTTTTCTTGGTTTGTATTCTAGGAAATGGAAGTAAACTTTTAACAATGGCCCAGCCCATCTCAATCAATTTCTTCTCTTTTTGCTCCCCAAAAATAGTCATTACCATCGAAGAGTCTGTCAACTAGAGAAGCTGAATCTAATTAATTTATTAATTACTGTCTTTAGGCATATCTGTTATTACTGTCTTTAGGCACGTCTATAAGCTCAGCCTTTCTCCCTGCCTTTGACAATGAGGGTATATTCTAATTTTTTCTTTGCATGTATAATCTGTTGCTATGTTTCCTTAAGTTTATGAGCGTGTTCTCTTTCCTCTGAAATTTACTTGTTTGTGTACAATCCTGGAATGCTTTTATCTGGGGCAGTTCTACCAGTTAAGATCTCCAAAAAGCAGATACTTTTTCTCAGGTTTCTGGGTAAGGGCTTAAACAGATTGGGTTCTTTGAGAGGAGGCATCTTAGATATTTTGAATCCCACTGTTATTGCTGCTGTTAATCACCTAGGCTACAAATAATAGTGCTACTGCACTGAATTCTTATTTGTAATTCAACCAAGGTTATGGCTACACCAATGACTGTCAACCTTTCCAGATGACTGTATATCCCTTGCAAGAATCTGACTTGTCCTGCCTACCCTCTTTCACCTCTCTTAAAAACTACTGACGTACAAAGTCAGACATAAAAAGACAAAAATTTGGCACAGCAAACTATTACTGAAAACTTGCTTCCTTTCTCAATTTTGCCATATAATTATAAAATACATCAATTAAAATTGGAACGATTGCACTTACATTACATGTAGAGTATATAAAGCAGCATAAAAAAGTCATTGTCTGTATGAAATTTTCATTTGTTCTGAATTTGCTCATGCTTTTTATGTAACCTGTTGTAAAATTAGGTATACCTAGATGAGTTGAAATACACCCCAGAAAACCACTGCATACCACAGAGGTACACATAACTCTGGCTACCTTACAGAGTTTACAGCTGGACTGCTATAGTGCTGGGAGTGCACATGCTCTACGTCTTAATTACTCCAGTCTCTGCCAGCAGTCATTGGAAGAAGCTCTACCACCATCAGGCTCCATCCACACAGGCATTGAGGTCAGAGTAATTTTCAAAGCTATGTCTACACTTACAAAGTTAAGTCGACTTTGTTAAGTCTACTTAACAAGGTTGACTTAAAGTCAACCTTATTAAGTCGGCTTAACAAATTGGCTACACTTTAAGTCAAGTCAACTTAACAGCAGAGATAGCCCTTATATTGGCTTTAAGTCAACTTAATAAAGTCAACTGAGCGTTAATCCTTTCTCACTGGCCATAAATTGACTTGAGTCGACTGAAGGCTTAAGTTGACCTAAAAGGAGGTGTTATTAAATTGACTTAAGGAAATGCTTAAGTCGACTTAAGAAACGCCCATTGTGGGCTTTGTTTAGGTCAACTTAAGTGTCCTTAAGTCGACCTAACTTGCCAGCGTAGACGCACCCTAAGACTCTAAGGTCTATGAACCTCACCCACCCACTCCTGGAATAAACCTCTAACCTATGATTGAGTTATTAAAGTCCTCAAATCATGGTTTAACAGAGAATCCACTAGCAAGTGAGCCATGTCCCATGCTACAGAGGAAGGTGAAAAACTCCCAGAGCCTTTGTCAATCTGCCCTGGGG
Source organism: Pelusios castaneus (assembly GCA_007922175.1). NCBI lineage: Eukaryota > Metazoa > Chordata > Testudines > Pelomedusidae > Pelusios > Pelusios castaneus. Next base: position 10,171,967 of record ML685802.1, on the reverse strand, counting down.
GGAAATTTCTTCCCAACCCCAAATATGGTGATCAGTTAAACCCTGAGCATGTGGGCAAGTCTCACCAGCCAGACACCCAAGAAAGAATTCTCTGTAATAATTCAGAACCCACCGCATCTAACGTCCCATTCATCATTCAGGGGGTTCCTTATTCACATCCCTGTGTGACAGAGACATAAGTAGTAGTGTGTACATGATGTAAGTAAATGTTTTCATTTCAACAGATGCTATAGTATATAGAAACTATAGCCACTATGGTAGAAGGCGCTATAGAAAACCCTATGGAAGAAAGAATCTCTTTCCATTGTCAAATACAGCATTGCAGCACATTTAAAGCTACATATAGTACTTAGTAGTATGGCCTTAGAAATAAGAGGATTAGCTAACAGTAATCAAAATAATTTTCTTTAATATCATGGATTCTCAATAGTAGGATTATAAGGAAAGCACCTAGGTTGGTTTGCACATGTCCAGTGCCAGAGCTCTCACTGCCCTGCATTGAACAATCCCATTTACATTATGCAGCTCAGGTATTTACATGACTAACTTCCTCATCTACATATGAAGATGTGGATTTTTTCCACGGGCTAATTTTGAAACTTCAGCCCTGGATAGCTACTGAAAGAGAGGCATTTTCTTATTTTCTCCCACTGCTGGTGCCCCGAAAAGCCCCAACAAAACATGCAAGACTCCAAATTATATAAAGGCAGTCTGTCTGTATTACACAGACTGTATCAAAGCCTGATATGATTATATAGCTTATAGAACGCGCAGGAGAAAAATTAGCTCATGCGCTGGAACGCTTTGAGCTGTGAGGCCTTTCCGTCACTGCACTCCTGGCGATCTCTTTATTGGGGCATCTTTTCTCTTTAAAGTTCTGCAGTCTGCTTTCCACTTCCACTGCCACATGGAATACAGATGAAACATTTCACAGTTTAGTGGCCTAGGCATCTGTGGGGGATCTTCAAGGAACACGCACATGTGATTCACAAACTGGGCACCTGACATAACTGTTGCTCTGTGTAAGTACTGCAGAAACAGCAGCTCTTTTGAAGTGGAAAAAACCAGTAGAAGGAGCAGTGCCTGAATTTGAACTAAATCTGTTATTTAGGAAAAAACCTCTCTCTCTGATTTCTGAGGAGGCCTAGAATACAGCTCTTTACACTTCAATTTCTAGCTTTTGCCTATTAAAAAAGATATTTCTGACATTTTTACAATGTAAAATGACTTCTCTAGTGTCTGTCTCTTAACCATAGCTGTTTTTCCATCCACTTCTCTATTAGTGTTCATTTTCATAGTGTCTGAAGGCCTGCCTTGTATATTATAACTTCTCATTTGGTTAACTCTTGCTTACCTTTGTAAAAAAACCTGGAAATAAAATCTTCTTGATAAGAAATAGCTTTGTCTTAATAAGCTTGTGAAGCAGCATTTTGCTGCAGCCATAGAATGGCACAAATTGTGCCTTCAAAACTTTAAGCTTTATTAAGAAAAGGTTTTTAGTTAATGTGGGTGCTGTTATATCTTCATTGCTTACCAAGCATTACTCTCCCTCTTTCATAAAAGAGAGCACCTCCACATTTTTGTCCATCACCTCACACCTACTAGTATTATGCACCTATTCAACACCATTCATCTGAAAATCTCCAAAAGCTTGACAAAGAAAACCTAACTACACTCCCATAAGGCAGTGAGCATATTATAATGTTGCCAACTATTGCAGTGTTTTCAAAAGCCTGTAATATTTGGTGGTTTCCTTAAAGCCCTAATTGCCATGATTAAGGAAGAACCTCAGTTCTCATTGTAAAGAAAGGAAGTGGATAGCCTTCAAAGCTATGGAGATTGAATATCATATGACCAAAGTACATCCTAACGTCTCAGGGACAACACAAATAAAACGAACTCAAAACTTATTTTATTTAGAGCTATCATGATTTTTATGGCATCCTCATGATTAGCATTGCCAATACTGTACATGTAAATAACCCCATTTCTCAAAGTGGTCAAATGAGGCAAAGGGAATTGTCAAGGATCAAGTCAGAGGCAATTTCAGGAATTCTGAGGGCATCAGACCCCTGCTATAACCAATGCCCCTTTCTGAGTCACACATTCAAAACAAACCACATGATATCTGTTCGAACTGATCTTGATATCAGGTCTAACCTAACCTTATGTTTGGAAGGAACCTCAGAATTAGTTTTGAGGAAAAATAAATGTTATCCAGATGTTCACAAAGCAGATACAAGGCCTATTTATGAAGATGAGGCTAACATTACCCACAGGAATTTCAGCAGTGAAAAAAAAATTCACTCCCCAAAAATGTATTCTCGTATCAAGAAGAGGAGAAGGACAGGAAGGTAGGAGCAGGACTGGACATAGGGACAGGCAACCACTTAGGGTGCAGGGTGATGTTTTTATTGCTAGTCACAAAAAGGAAAATATGTACAAAGTAAAAATTTTCAGGTATTTCGCATCTGGATTCATTTTTCACTAACCTTTGCAGAATCTCATGGAACTTTCTGAGAACTACATATTCCTTGAATCTTCTAGAATGTTGTCAGTCATGCCATTATAGCTATATAAGGGTCAGCGCATCATCAGTCAATCAGTGAGATACAAGAATGAACTAAAGTGAAGTAAGAGTACAGCTGCAATACTGTGAACCGTTTTTTATTGTGTAATTGTGAACCTGTATTTGTCTTTTCAAACTTAAAGAATATAAGAAGGAACTAATAAAGAACATATTTAATGAGATGCCAGAGATATCTCTTGAGCCCCTATTGATGCAACAGAACTATTATTTATTTGCTTATACATAGCATAAATAAAAACATATTTAGTGATTCTAGTGTGCAAATTTATCATCTTGTATGACAAGGATGAACCGTGCAAAGTCATGAAATGGGCTACAAATGTAAGAAAAATAAGGTAAAAAAATAAGGTATTTAAAGGTTTAACGGGGGGGGGAGGGGTGGCTCCAAAAGACGCTATTCTCCTGGGATACCATTTGATCTAGGGCTGGCCCTAGGTAGGAATGTAAATATTCAGTTCTGGAAGATGTACTTCAGCTAAGCAGGAAAATTTTTAAAATACAGGAAAAAGTTTCTCTTGGCAGCAATTCATCTACTCTAGCCATTGGTCTCTGTAGGAACCTCATTTTTCTCTTCGGTATATGTCAAGTTCTACATTTGTTTTAGGGCTATGGCAAATCCATTTTTGTTTGCGACTCCTGGACACCAAGAAATAGGCATGCAGTTGTGTCAGAATACAGCTACAAATCTAAGTAATAAGTTACTTCATACATTTTATGAAATTACTTACTTAAGTTACATAGATATATTGAAAAGAATCTTTTAATTTCAATACTGCTTTTAAAAACCAAAGGCCTACACTTATAAACTTACATGCTTTAAGTAAACTTGCATGTAGCCTAAAATGTAGGCACTTTTATGCCTAAATATAAATTTAGTGTCTAATGTTAGGCAGATGGCAAAAATGTATTAAATTACACAACTTGATTCTCTGTTTTGTTATTATTCTTTGGTAGTGTGGTAGCATCCCATGCCTCTGGTCATGGAGAAAGACCCCGTTATTACAGGTGCTGTGCAGTCACAGAATAAAAAGACTTTCTCATCTCAAAGACCGACACAGACTTCGATTTTAACACTACAGAACCTAGCAGCTCCCCCACAGAGTTTTGCATACATTTAAACTTTTGGGGGTGAAATGGCATTAATAGACACAAAACCATTACTTTAAAACTGTTATTTCAAGAATTCTATCTTAACAGCTGCTATGACAACAGTGTTTCAGACATAAGATAATCTGAACAATCAATCCATCACTGAAGATTCAAAGGGTCTAGAAGATACTGTTGTACAGTCATGACAAAAGTTACTCATTGTACTGAAAGAAGACATGACAGGCATGTTAAAGTTATGCTAAGACAGGCTTGTCCAACTTATGTGTGGAGACCCACCACTAGCATTGATGGTCCAGGCCCATGTGTTGTGCAGCACTAGGCGCCATGTGTTGTACAGCACTTGGGAGAAGTAATGGTTAAAGGGTAACTATAAAACAAGAATGCAAGGTCAGAAAAATAGCTGTGGCGTGAAAACCAAGGAATCAGTCTGAGCAAGGAACCAGTTTTGTAAATAAGAACTCAGCACAGCTGCATGATAAGGAACTGTGAGCAGGCCAGGAATTAACACTTTGCTCATTTGGATGTAAGCCTGTGAATGTGGGATGAGTTATAACATCTGGCACCGTCTTGCTGCCATGGTCAATACCTCCTACTTTTGTCTGTCTAATGAGGTGGAAGCTGGCCAACTTCTTGGTTCCTGTCTTATCCCAGTGTGTAAACAACCCTCTGAGCTTCAAAATGATACCTTCTTGCGTAATTTTAATATTAAGGTCACCTACGGAACTATGTATGAATGGGGGCCAGTGGTCAGGCAGGTACCACCTGACGCACTCTCCCTTCATACCCCGTATCCGGCCAGCGGGGTGAATGCCTCCTGCGCCCTTGTTACTGGTTGTTCCCGTAAGGAGGTTCCCCAGGGATGTCTCACCATGCCAGGCCCAATGTTAAATTGTACATCTGTTATGGATATGACCTATGCTGTTGCACATGTTATTTTGCCTAAAGGTTGTTTTTTTACGTGTGGTTCTTGTACCTTTAGTTATATTCCTGCTAATCTTTCCAATGGTACTTTGTGTTGCTTTGCTTAGTGTATTCCTTCCCTTTTTTCCCTTTTTTGTTTTTGCCCATTTAAACAAAAGGGGGGAAATGTGGGGATTTATTCAGCATACGCAGATATGCTGACGCTGTAATAGATTTATTCAGCATACACAGACATGATGACACTGTAATTGGAAGATCACAGCCAGGTCGGACAAGGATACTTCAGGCTGCAATGGCATACTGCCACATACTTTCACACCGGCCTTGGCATTTCAGTGTCTGGATTTCTGTGAGAATTTACTGATAGTGAGGAGTAAGAAGAGCAGTAAACACAATTATAAATCTAGGGGTTATCTAACCAATGGCTTACAGGTTTGTTTTATATAATTATATATGCACCAATTAACTGCCTTGTCATAGTTGGTGGTGGGACTATGGAAATGTATAAAAATCTTTACTTATGTATCAATAAACGATGCTTGCTTGCAATCATATTGGTTGTGACGCTTGGTCCAGACCCGCACGGAATTCGACACTTATGACCCATGGGCCAGACTCCGGCCCACCAAGGATTCTTATCTGGCCTGCAGCACCGTCTGGAAGCTGGTATGCCGGGGCATTTTTAAATGTGCCACTGCAGCATGGCTGACCACACGGCCCAGGGAAGAAGAGCTGGCTGGCTGGATTCTGAGAATTAGAGCTCCAATCAGGCAGGGATGATGGGGGGGGCTGGGGTGACAGGAGTAGCAGGAGGATCAAAACCCTGAAGTGTGGAGCCAGGAAAAGGAAAAGTGATCGGAGTTGGACCTGGCCAAGTGCGGGCTGGCAGGGGAAGAGAGAAGGTGTGCAGCCGGGAGGGGTGGGGAAGAGGGTTGGGAAAGGGGAAGGTGACCAGACCAGGGAACATGCAGAGCCAGAGGGGAAAGGGGCTGGGACCGGGGAGATGTGCAGCCGGGACGGGAGAGGTTGGGGGCTGGAAAGGGGAAGGTGATCAGAAGGCAGTGAGGTACCAAGCCAGGACAGGGGAAGGAGGCTGGTGGGGCAGAGGAGAGGAAAAGCTGACCAGGACCAGGGAGGTGAAGAGCCAGAAGGACAGGGGATTGGGAAGGGAGATAGTTGATCGGAGACGTGCGGAGCCAGGAGGGGAGAGGAGAAGCTGATCTGGATCAGGAGATGCAGAGTTGAGAGGAGAAAATGATCCAGATGGCCAGGTGCAGAGCCAGCAGGGGAAGAGGACTGGGAAGGGGGAAGATGTTTGGGACAAGGGAGGTGTGCAGCCGAGAGGGCCAGGAAGGGGAGGAAGGTGATGGGGACCAGGCGAAATATGGGGCCGAGAAGGAGGCTGGGAGGGAAGGAAAGTGATGGAGAGCAGGTGAGATGTGGGGCCAGGAAGGAGAGGAAGGTGATGGGGACCTGGTGAGATATGGGGCCAGGAAGGGAGAAGGAGGCTGGGAGGGGAGGAAGATAATTGGACATGTGAGGTGAAGTGAGGTGAGGGGGTGAAGGGGAGGGGATTGGCAGGCAGTGAAGTGCAGGGGTGGGGAAGGGGATCTAAGCTGGAGGAGGTGTGGCAGGTAAGGGGAATAGTGGGAGTACCACCATAGTTGTCCCCATGCTTCTTTGCCACTTCTGCTCTGCCCTGCTCCCGATGCTCCTCCCAGCCACCCTACCCCTCCATTGCCCTGTTCCCCTGCTACCCCTCCTTTGCCATGCTCCCTGTATTCTCCTCTGCCACCTCACATGGTCACCCTTGCCCAGCCACACTCCACAGCCACCCCACCACACGTCACCACCCTTGCTCTGCCCTGCTCCCCACGCTTTCCTCTGCCACCCTATATGGCCACCCTCCCATGCCTCCTTTTCACTTGAACACATTGACACATCCTGAAAATAGAAATAAAGGGAAGCCCTTTTCAAGTTCTCACAAAATGTGATTTTATTAACAAGTGAAAACTTGGGTACAGTTGTGAAAGTGACAAGTGACACTTATATAAAGGTTACTGTAGGCAGGATGGATATTTTTTGGAAGTTGTGTTTAGGTAGGAAATATAAGTTGCTGCTTTTATAGAACTAAATTGCGTTTGTAAACTTTTTTTTTTTATTTTTTGCCTTCTTATTTTTTAATTGCCTTATTTTTTAATTTTAATGAATAATAAGTTCTGTGGGTTCCCCGACTGTGATGGGAGAAGGAGATGCCACACGCTTGGTTTAATCACAAAAACGATTTTCTTTTATTTGGGGTGCCCAGTGGGTGAACCCAGTAATTACTTGACAAGAAATGGCTATTCTAAGTTATTTTCAGCAGTAAAACACAAAACAGCAATTTTATACTTAGAAAAGCAGTCACTTAGGGGTGGCAGTTGAAAAACCAGAACATGATCTTAAAATCTTTAACTGAGGTAGTACTTAAGAACAACACATTAACCTTAAAACACTTAGCAGTTAACTTTAAACAGTAATCTTAAAACATCTAACGGAGGCAGAAAATTTAGGTACCTGACTGAACAACACTGCAAGGTATTGCAGAGGGTGGTTTACATACATACCATAACCCAAGCACCACTGACCAGCAGCATGGACACCAGGAACATGGTATGAGACACGACACGAGCTAGCTTTCTTCGGGAGATTCGACCGTTGGGGTGATCAGCTCCAATGGTTAACACATGAACCTCTTAACTTCAAGTTGCTGAATACCCCTTTTTATAGGACTTTTGCTTGCTTCCTGTTACCATATTAGGCTAGTGTCTCCTCACACCAGGGGAGGGTCTTTTGCGTCAGTCAGGGGTTTCTGTTGTCATATTAGGAAACCCCAAGCAGTTCCCATGATAGAATTTAGTTATGTTTTCCAAATTTTCCAATGGGTCATAAATTCTTTGGGTGTGCAGGTGGGTCCCAAGTTCTCAGGGTGTTGTAAAATTCTGGGTGTCATAAATTTCAGATGGGCCCAAACCCTTAGGTGATTCCCATGTTTTCCAGGAGGGTCATAAATTCTTAGGTGGGTCCCAAGTTTCTGGGTAGGCCAGTTTCACATCCCCAGGTGGGTTGTAAATTCTTGGGTTGGGTCAGTATTCTTTGCTGCAGTCTCCCAGATTTCATGCTAGAGCCTCTTACACTGTCCAAAATGGGGTCTCCTTAATGTGTGCCTAGGGAAAGGTGGCATTGACATAGGCCTGCCCGAGCAAGCGGCCACCCATTCTCCCATCGGGCACGAACAAGTTCAATTTCTATGGCTTATCTATCCAAAATTTGCTCACTGGACCTCCAAGTGAGAAACAAAATTGCAATGTGACCCCTAAAAGTAAAAGGTTGGATCCCCCCGCCCACCGAGCTAGGAAGACAGGTTTGAGGTAAAAGCCTATTCCCCAGATGGTAAGAGGCAAGGGTTTTTTAATTTAATTTTCAAAAAAATCTGGTGCACAATTGCATGCCTGATCTACATATGCAAATCACTGCTTTGCTTGCAAAACAGGTATTTGTGCAAGCTGCTGTGATACCAACGTGCAAAAAAAAAAAAAAAAAAAAGGCACACAACTGCTCACAGTTGTAGGGAATTGCAAAAGAAGCTCAAAAACAGCTTCAGGCATCAAGGGTGTCACACAGGGCCTAAGTTAGGTGTCTGCAACCTGCAGCTCTGGAGCCACATGCAGCTCTTTGGCTGCCCTTTGCAGTTCCTGGCTCTACTCCTCTGCCCCTGCCAGGGGACCCTGCAGCTCCAGCCCAGCCCAGCTCCTCCCAACCCCACCAGAAGGCTACACACATTGTGGGTCTCAAAACACTTGGTTTTTTTTTTTTTAATGGCTCTTCTTATTTTTTGAGTTGCCACCCAAGGCCTAAGTTAACAAAGTATATCCCAGCCCACTCTAACCATGGCACTTACTCAAGCCTTCAATTCCCTACTCATGTAGTTCTGGCCCAAGAGAACTTTATCGGGTCCCAAGCAGAGAGAAGATAGTTATGACTTTCCTCAAGTGGGAAAGGAGATATCTACATGGAAAGAGGGATGTGCTATGTCCAGGCTACTGGCTTAGTCACCTGGCTATAAGTGTCCATATTGGATTTAAATAAGTCACTTAGGCCAATGTTCAGGAAATTTGTAGAGAAACTAAAAACTTTGTAGTTGTTTATGACTACCTGGTTTTGTAACTGAAGAGAGAAGGGCATCAGTGAATATGAAAAACTAATTGGCTTGATTTTCAGTTGACATCTGTGGAGCTGCTTCTGGATAAATGCCCAAAGAGGAGGAGCAGAAGGATGGGGATGAGTGACAGAAGAAGCTTATCTCATTGTTACTGCTTTCTTCTTTTTTCTTTGTCTCTTTTCTCCCCATTCTTCTTTTATGTTGTTTGTCTGGGGGCTTGAAGGGGTGGAGGCATTTGCTACAGAAAGAAATCTTGTGATTATGGTAAAGCATCAGAATGAAGGAGAGCTACTCTAATTGAATTGTGAGCGATTACACACTAGTGTGTTCAATCTTTCTTACAAAGCAATAGAGTCGAGGTCTTAACAACAAATTGCACTGTGTTCAGGGTACATGAAAAGCCACTATACGATCTAATTTATCTAGTAAATTATGGCCAATCAATGAGATATAATTGGTGCTGTTGACTCAGATTAATTGGCAATGGTGCCTGAGAGCTGCAACTATAGACTGATTTTAATTAGAGGGAAGATTTAAACTGTTAGCAGCTTTGAGTGTACATGTGTTTTGCATTTCATGTTCTAACTGGAGAGGCAACACCTGGACAAAACCAAATGGTAATACCAAATGTATTCCTAACAGCAATCGTGTTTTTAAACTGGTAAAAAACGTTTTTTACCTTATTTACAGAGCTGTTGGAATGATATGCGTACAGTAAAAATTTGGCAAACATGATCAAATTTTGCAACCATTACTTATGTGGAATAGTGTTTACGCAGAAAAAATAGGCCTACTGAAGTCAATGTAACTATTCTATGTCAAATAGCAGAATTGGGCCTGAAATCACTGAATTATAAAGTGACATGCTTGCAAAGTACAAGATTTTACGATGTGCCTAGGGGATTTTAAAGTATAAATTCCGCTGGCTTGTGGAAACCCTTCCCAGAATCCAACGCATTTTTAAGAAAAAAAACCCCAACAGATGATACCTTAAATTTTGGAAATACTGAAACATTAAGAAAGGAACATGATTTTTTTCCTTTGAGGAAGCAAGGAGGGGTTTAGGGTTGATTGTTCAACAGGCTCAAGTTAATCATAGACAGATGGAAGTGTGAGGGATGTGTTCTTGTTCATTAGTTTGTACATTAGTTCTTCAGCTGTGAAATGGGGATAATGATTCTTCCCCACTCCTCATCTATCCTATCCGTATGGCTCCCCCTTTGAAGCTTGTGAGAGTATTGAGCTTTAACTAACCATACATCTTCCAGAACTGAATATTTACATTCCTACCTAGGGCCAGCCCTAGATCAAATGGTATCCCAGGAGAATAGTGTCTTTGGAGCCACCTCTCCCCCCTCTCTGGGTTGTAGCAGGTAGTTTGCAAAATATAAAAAAGTATTATGCCACTTACAAATAGGGCTCTGTATTTATAGATTTTGATGCAATTCTATTTTGCTGATTGATACAATGTTAAGGGAAAGAGAATAGCCAATAGCTCAATGAGTCAGAAACAATAGAAAGCCTGCAATAGACTTTGATTAATGAAGATTTGTTTGTTTGTTCATTTCTATGAATTGCCAATGAATTTGGCTTTTATTTCCTGCAAACTGAACTGGGCATTGATAGTAATATTTGGGGATGGCTATTTGTTGGTTCACTCAATGGGAATGAAAATCTCTGTCTTCTCCTAGCGGGAGGAAGAGAGAGAAAAGTGAACACGACAGAGTTGTGGTTTTTTGTTTTGGTTTCTGGCAGTTTTTTGTTGTTGTTGTTTTTTAATTTACATGGTCAAAGGACATAGATCACCTTCAAATCAGTGACTACCTATTTTTTGTTTAAAGTTTAAAACAAAATAATTAGAAATGCCTTTTGATTTCAAAACAAACTTTCAATCTTCTTGCAGACTCCCTTTAATTTTCTTGTTTACAAAAGAGGCAAGTGTTATATTGTTATATATTGCCAACGTTGCTGCCATAGTGGTTTATTGCATTGATTTTATGTGGGAATAATTAAGTTATTGCACTGAAATAAAACTGAAGTACTTCAAGCTGAATAGCAGGGACAAAAGCCTAGCTTTGAGTACTATTGGACAGTAGAGTAGTTCTTTCAAGGGGAGTGGAAATGACTCAGACTTGAGAGACTGTTGGTAAGAGAAAGGGGGTTTGATTTTTTTTTTTTTTAACTTAATAACTCTGTGTAAGCTCAAAAGTTTCTCTCTCTCACCCACAGAAGTTGGTCCAATAAAAGATATTACCTCATCCACTGTCTCTCTCTAATAGCCTGGAACCAACATGTTTACAACAAGGCCTCCACTTGAGACATTTGTGCATGATTCAGCCTTCCTGAGCTCATCTGCAAGACAGTGGCCCATGTTTTTCACATTTAAATCCAGTTCAAATTGTTTTGAAGATCCACTTCTTCCATGCAACCTAAAGTGTGACACATGTTGACAATTTTTTAATTGGGTGGGGGGGGAGTCTGTTATTTCCCATTCCCCCTAATCTCTAGCTACTGGTCTATGTATTTTTAGGGGCACGGACAGTGTTTTTTTCTGTCTGTAAAGCACATAGCAGTAGCTACTTTTAAACAATTTACAGACTATATTGAGTACTAGGAAATATTCCATGAGGAAACCCCTGCCTTTGCAGCCAGATGAATTAAATTCATTAGATTCAAGGTTGTACCGATATTATTGACCTTGAACATGTCTCAGAGAAGGAATAAACAATGACTTGGAAGAGGTGATATGTGAGACTTCAGTTGCTCCAAACATTTTCCTCTCACCAGCTGCCACAGTTGCCTGATTTAGATATTGTAGTACTGGAGTGGGTATTATTAGAGGTGGGGGAAGGTCCACAAATTGGCACAAGAAGGGAATTTGGTGCAAAATAAATTTATCGAAAGGAACATAGGATTAAAAGAAAAGAGGATTTGGAAAGAAAGCAATTGGTCCAGTAAAACCAGGCTTATGAAGTATTGTATGTATTAAAAATGTAAATAGATGTTACTGGAATTCCATTAAACTAGCAAATATTTAGCTAAGTAGAAAATCAGGTGCAGGAAAATATAACAAAAATTACTGGCATGCATTTGAAGGATGTAAAATTGATTGATTTGTTTAATAGGCATAAGTAGCATTTTTATCATTTAATTAATTCCCACCACTTGGTAATTTATTATGAAATTAGTTCATCATTACAAAAATATTTGGATAACATTTCTTTGTAGGAAAGGGTTCTGTTTCTTGAAGACTCTGAATTCAGAAATTTGATAAGCATTTACTGCTGAGTAAATTCCTCCTTTTGAGTCTTTTTTTGATAACCCACCTCCTTGTGTATTATTGGGTGGTGGTTATTTTTATACTGTTGCTGCTGGCTTTTGAGTATTTCAAACAAACATGCTAAGTGCCTCAAAAATAAGTGAATACACAGTCCTTCACCAAAGATGAGGAGGGAGGAAGAGGAAGCACAAAGGTGACACTATTCATGTTGATCACTTCTTGGTGATCCTCTTTCTGGTATGAGGAAGAATGATCATGTTTAAGGGACCTGAGAAATCTGGGTTTAATTCCAAGCTCCACTACAGATGACTTCCATGTGTTCCAGAACTTTACTCCTCTGATGGATAGAAACTTGCCTCTAATTTTCAAGTCTAAACTTCCTGATGGCCAGTTTATATCCCTTAGTTCTTATGTCCACATAAGGGCTGAACTTAAATAATCTCTCTCCCTCCCTGGTATTTATCCCTCTGACATATTTATAGAGAGCAATCATATCTTCCCTCAACCTTCTTTTGCTTAGATTAAATAAGCCAAGCTCTTTGAATCTAACCACTACAATAATAACAGTGAAAATCTGGTTCATAATTTAATTACAAACCATTTCCCACAATAAAGTTTCTCCTAATATATTTTAAGGTGTTGAAATTTATATTAGTTTCACATCAGATTCAATCAAAGTTAATTTGAGTTAAAAATAAAAAAATAGCCTTATGACATTTTTAATTTTGTACAGATTCATAGAAGAATATCATCTGGATCACATGGTTACCCAGAAAAATAAACCATAAATTGATGATTTTGTTACCTTTCATTACTCAAATCGGACTTATTTCTTTTTAGCCTGTTCCTTATTAACATGTTTTCTCACCATAACTTGGCACACTGTAAACTGTCATCTATTTGTTAAACTGTTAGTGATACTGACAGAGAAGAGATCAATGGATAAAGAGGTGAAAGGTCATCTTACGTTTTGGGAGGTGGCATTCTGGACTGCCAGGAGATCAAAGAACTGCAAACAGCAGCGGGATCTCACTGTTATGTAATGTTTAAATAAAATAATAGCATTAAATACAAGCTCTCTGTATCTTAATAAACCCATGAATACATTAATTAATGAATAAGTACCTCATTTAAAATTTAGCTCCATTCTTATCTCAAGCAGCATCCATTTACTCTACACATGCTTGGATTCATTCACATCTCCAAACTTATCTGCTTATGCTGTATATTTGTTGGGCCCAACTCATTTTTATATGGATAAACAAAGGCAGAATTTGGCCTGACCAGTTATTTTTTCAGTTTTCAAGTCTGATGAATACAAAGGGATTTGTAATAATTGCACACCCTGACTACATTGAGCTTCCCTTAAAGGCAGAGGTACATCACAAACAAACAAGAAGAAACACATCTGGCAGGCCCAATATTCAGGTTTTTTGTGGTTGCAAGGTTTTACGTTGCTTACTGACATTTACTCATCTTCGTTGGTTCTCTATTGATTTGCATTCATAATTTTATCATGAACTGTGCTCTTTCTATGTTTTTAGGGGGGAAAATTTCCCTGCCTTGTAATTTTGCAAAATAACACATCATACCCTCTCTTAGCTATTGGCTGATTGGGTGCAATACACTCTAGTCATTTATATACAAAATTAGGAGAGTTGATTTTTATTCAGAAAAGAGATTAAAAGACTCTGTGATGACATCCGTTAGGACATTTAAAATCCAGTGAGCTGCTAAACCTGAGACCAAAAATACCCACTAGAGTTTGGTCCAATAAGCCCCACTTAATCTTTCCAACAAAGTAAAACTATAACTTCTAAAGCCAAAACAGGGACATTCAGTTAATTTGCATAGTGTATTGTCTATCAAAGTCCAAGGTTGATACTTGCTAAGGAAAAAGAAATGCAAGCTTGTATTAACAGATTCCAATCCAATAAAATCATTTGAAAACTTTAATATATATACAGTTATGGGATGACTCATTTCTCTAGCTTCAAACTATGGAATTATTTACCTTTCAGCTGTTTAGCCAATAAAGTTTAAGGTCACCCTTACAGTTCAATGGCCAAAAGGCCAAAAAATTACATTCCTGGCAATCCTTTGGTATTTGTCCTATAATATGCAAACCTTGCTGCATACAGCTCTCATCAGGAGCTCTCATAAATGTAGTAAAAAGAGAAAAGAATTCTTTGAAATCTAGGGCATTTGCTCTCTGTTAGATAAGCAATCACATGCTTCTGAGATGAAATATTCTGCTCCATTTAAAATGCTTGAGTCTGGCTACAACAGACAGGTATATTAGAAGATTAGATTTTTCTGTCGTGATTTTGATATGCTAGCATAAGATATATCACAGAAAGCAAATGAATTGCTGTATTTCTTCATGTGTAAACAGGATTTTAAAAAATACTTTAGCAGAAACATATTCCCAAACTGACTGACTGCTCTGCACCGGAATAGCCATAGATAGAAAGGACATTTCTCAAGGATAGTGCCCCTGAAAATTGACTTCACATATGATACAAGCATATGCAGACATCTAATGCTTTTTCCCAGCTGGTCTTGTCTGCTTCATATGTTTATCTACAGGAAGAGTTGCCTGTGCAAGAGAGCTTGCGTTTTGGAGATTTTTTTTTTAGTCTGCATAGGAGAATGGAGCAGACAGGACAAATCCCATGAATGTAAGCACAGACCTGGGAACTAGCTTATTATTAGCTTGATTTTAAAAAATTACATTTAAAAATCAATTTCACCGGGATTTACATTTTGAAAAAAATTAACTGAGTGTTTTAATTCTGCAATTATAATAAAGTTAGAGTTTGAAAAGACATTTGATCATGCAGAGCATCTCCTTGAAAATGCAAGATTGTGGTCCACAGCAAGTTTCCTGCATTTTGTCCAAGCTAGTTTTAATAGTCCCAAGTGATAAGGATTTTCCAGCCTCCCTTGAAAGAATTTTATGTAGCTATATATATTTTAAGACAAAGAATTTTTTCCTGCTCTTAGCATATGTCTTCCTTTTCTTAATTCTTGCCATTGCTCTCTACTTTACACACACTGTGTCCAAACTAAGCAATTTTCCTCCCTCTGAATAATATTTAGGGTTGAAATCATTAACCACCATTATAAACAAAACATATGGTGGAGCAGACATATAGTAACAGATTATGGGCATAGTATGCACTTACTTTTCATGTATGTAAGCACTATTTTTGAGTTGTGAAAAAATCACTTACCTAACACAAAGCACACATGTTTAAATATTCATAGGGCTAGAGCCCCATCTGGTATTAATCAGCCTAGATTTATTTACTTCAGTGGAGACACCCTAATTTATACCAGAGAAGATATAGTCTATAGCTCCTGAAAATACAATAAAGCAGCATTCATTAGACCAAATCACAAATACTGATGTGATACCAGAGTTAAATTAGCATGATGAATATAATGACATATTGATAGGATTTTGCAGAGTTATTTTGGAGGTTGGATAACAGCTTTCATGTCCATAAGTGTTTGCAGGATCAGGCTACAGGGATCATTTCCCATTGAAATTCAACCACATTTGCAGCAGCTAAAATCAATAATGACTTTCTGTGCACAAGGTTACAGTGTGCAATAGAACAAAACAAAAACTGTTGTTTCAGTTCACAGAGTACATGTCCAATGAAAGCTCCCTTAGGAATTATGCCCTTGTGGGTTTTCCACTAGTAGCTGGCTTCAGCATAACCTGTGTAGAGGGGAAGCTGTGTGAAAATGGAGACAGTATAGTTCAATGGCTAAGAAAGCAAACTGAACCAAGAAAGCTTTGTTCAGTTCCTAGTAAAATCACTTACCCTCCTTAGGCTTCAGTTTCCTAACTCTAAATCAGGAATAATATTTATCATTAGACTGACAATGGCATAGGTTATCAAGTTTTTGTTACACCTAGCCATTTTTCAAAAAGCTGCAAAAGTTCATTAGTGATTTTTACTTAAACAGCTAAAAGAATATATGGTGTTAAAAGAGCTACAATATTGACCACCCGGGAAAAAGTTCTATTATTCCCAGGTTTCAACCATTGCTCTTGGTACTCTCTCATTCTGTCATGCTGTTCCTGTAATCTACATTCAGCTTAGTAGGAGGTACTGGAACAAACCTGTTGCATGTCTGAGATAACCATTCAAGATTGTCAAACAACAGGATCAGTTAGAATGATTTAATCAAAGATATTTCAGTCATATTAATACAGCACTATACAGAATGAAATAGATATGTTACCACACTTTGTTGTCAGCCAACACCTGGATCTTTCCCCTTCACTCTATCTTCAGGGGTGTGCAGTTCTCATTTCTCCCAACTAGGTTCCCATACCAGCATCATTATATAGCATTTTAGATAAAGAAACCCTCTTTGCCAGGAATAATTTCCCAGAAATATATGTTCCAATGTCATTTCTATATTTTTAGCTTACTTCATTTATGTGTGAAGGCATGATTATTGACATCTGAGACGGCTAATAATTCTTCAAGGTAACATCTCTCAATGGGTCCCTTCTTACCCCACAACCATTTTTCCCTGCTGAGTCCCCATTAGAAGACGACTGCTGTTGTAATCATTCCTTGTTAGTTTCCCAAGTCTATATGTTTCAAGAATATTTGGACTTGTATAGACAAGAAAGCACCCAAGATTGTTAAAATATTGGTTAATGGATAAAATTCCTGAATAAGATTAAAATGAGAATTCTGTGCCACCTTAAAGATGAATAAATTTCTTCCAACATAAACTTTCATGGACTGCAAATCGCTTTGTCAGATGCATCTGATGAAGTGGGTTGAAGCCCATGAAAGCTTAACCCTGAAGAAATTTGTTAATCTTTAAGGCTATGTCTACACTGGGGAATTTAGGTCAACTTAAATAAGTCAACTTTATTAAGTCGAGTTAGAGAGTCCACACAGGACTCCTAAGTCGACTTAAAGTGGGCTTTACTAACTCGACTTAGAGAGTCTACACTAGACTAGTCGACTAGTTTGGTCCAGGGAGAGCCAGCCATGTGGAGTTCCCTTCTGCCCTGGACCACTCGGCTCCCTTCTGCTCGGGACCTCTAGCCAGGACTGTGGTCCCGGCAAGAAGGAAGAGCGAGAGACCCACGCTCCAGCTGCTGAGCTGGAGCGCGGGTCTCCCGCTCTCCCTCCTGGTCGGGACCGCAGGGTCCTGGCTAGGAGGGAGCGTGGGGCTACCTTTTCCCCGAGACCCACACTCCAGCTGCTCGGCAGCCAGAGCGTGGGTCCCAGGGAGAAGGAAGCATGGGATTTCCTTCTCACTGGGACCACTCAAGTCCCCGCAAGAAGGAACCGCGGAGCTTCCCTCTCGCCAGGACCTGAGTGGTCCCAGCGAGAAGGGAACCCCACAGTTCCTTCTCCCCAGGATCCCCACTCCAGCTGCTGGCTGCTGAGCAGCTGAAGCGCAGGTCCCAGCCCGTGCTCCAGCTGCTCAGCAGCTGGCAGCTGGAGCACAGGTCTCCTGCTCTCCTTCCTGGTCGGGACCGCAGGGTCTCAGCTAGGAGGGAGCGTGGGGCTTCCTTCTCCCTGGGACTGCACTCCAGCTGCTAGCACGTGGCTTCCTTCTTGCCGGGATCTGAGTGGTCCCGGCGAGAAGGGACCCGTGCCCTAAGTCGACTAAGTCGACTTAGGGCGTCCACACTGCTTAAGTCAACTTAAAAAGTTGACTTAAGCTTCAAAGTCTACTTTATACAAGGTGTTATAAAGTCGACTTTGAATTTTCTTAAGTCGACTTAAGCAGCAGCTTAAGTCAACTTAAGGAAATGCCAGTGTGGATGCAGAGTAAATTAAGTCGACTTAAGCATGCTTAAGTCGACTTAATTTACTAGTGTAGACGCACCCTAAGGTGCCAGAGGATTCTTGTTGTTTTTGCTGTATACAGATTAACACGGCTACTCTTCCGGAACTTGAATAGGGTTATTTATCAATCAAAAACCAGTATTCTGGAGCTTAGAATTCAGATATACTGTTTGTTGAAGTAAAGTTTCTAAAGATTAGCTGATCTACAAGTGAATCAAATACAGTATACAGAAAGAACTAAAAAGTTAATATTTTCTAACAGATACTAAAATACGCCTCCTTGTTGCTATTGTTGACTATCTATAGCAACACTAAACTGCTTAGCTAATTGTTTGTATGAGTTGTTCATATGAGATTTATACTTCTTGAGTAAAACATATACTAAATCAAATAAAATCAAAACAAAGAAAACTAACAGTACTTCTACAGTAACTAGAGCCTTAAATGTAATTTCTATCCATGTATAAGAATTAAGTAAATTAAAATCTCCATTATGTACTAGATCTTCAAAAGCCTTTTCTACAGCATGAATATCATTGCTGACTAGAACAATATGTGTATCTTTGCAATATTAAAAAATATTTTAGATTTAAAGTTAATGGGTTATTATGTACATTAAAATGGTTTATGATTTGCAATATCTTCTTGATGCTGAGACTGACTTTGTATAATAGTTTCTTTTTGAAAAATTGGTACAAATCACACCTACAAACTTACCGGTACCTTTTTACAGACAAACGAACTGTATATGATGCCATTAGGCTTATAAATGTCTTCTTCTAGGTAACCTACTGAATAGACAGTTGCTAATTTGTTAAAGATGGCTGTATTTGGGTCTAATATTGATAAAGATACTTTAAACAAAATGTTCAGAGACTGTCATTGAACAAAATTTAGGATGGGATGTCACTGACCCCAGATTTCTAATATCACTAAATGGAATTTGCCTACATTTTTCATTGCCAATTTACAGACGTTCCTTTTATATTCTGTGATCAATACCATTTAACCAAATCAACAAGATTTGGTACCCTTCCATTTCAATATCCCTTAAAGCATTGCTTATTGCATCCAATATATAACTGCTGTAAGCAGTAAATGATTTCTCTGCCCATCTGTTGTTCTTTGGCTTCATTATTTATTTCAACTCCCTCATTAATTTTGTCTTGTATTTGTCTGAACAAATGAGCAATGACTTGACAAATTAGAATGGTAAATCTTTCTCCTCGAGTCAATCAATCAATTCCTTCTGCTTCAGGATATAATGCTAATTCTTTCTCTAGTGTTCAAAATAGCTGATACGTCTTTTTATATTTTCTAAATCCATTCTATTCCATATAGACATGCCTAATCCAAACAAACCTGAACTAGAAGCAACTGTTCCATCTAACCTTGGAGTTGCCCATTTCGAAAAATATCAGGTTGTGAGGCAAATGTTTGTCTAAGCTAGTTCTGATATGTTACCATTTTATATTTCATCTCAGTGCCAACATTGCAGCTCCCTTTGTTGTTCAATTCTACTAGCATGAAGAGAGATGGAACCTCCTTTTTGCACATGAACCACAAGTTAAGCTATAAATGTAAGTATTTTTAATATTAGTAACAGTCCCTGACTTACTAGTTTTAGTGGAATTCCTAAGCTGTCTGTTTTAGTGTTGGAAAAAGATCCTAGCAGTTGCCAGGGCATGCAATGGACTCTACCTACTCTTCCTCAGATTCTGTTTCTATTGCTTCTTCCTCAGATTCTTCCCCTAAATCAATCCCTAATGACCTTTGGTGGCTCTTTGTTTAAACTGTCTTCATCTCCCTGAAGTTATAGTCATCAACCATTTCATCACATGCATGCGCTCTCTCTGTCTCATCACCCCACGGTTCCAGATACCCATAACTATACTCCTGGCTCCCAATAAACAATCTCCAGGTGTCTGGATACAGAGGTGCTATGGGTGGCAGAAGAACTGACCTTAAAGCTGCTATCTGTTCCATTAAATCCTTCTCTCCCAACTTAAACTCACGTGATTTTTCACATTCATACATTGCAGTTGTAACTTCAATCTGCACAATTTTATATGTACTTTTCAGATCTATTGCTTGTGATTTCCACCACAATTTTTTCCTGTCCTAATTTGTCCCTGGAATTCCCCAGTTTCATCCTTTGCCTTAAAATTACAAGACAAGATGGTGTTTAAACTACACACCCACCAGTTGTTGTTTTAACTCCTTGTTTTGCTACTTTTCTGCTTTCAACTTGTATTTTTTCCCCTCATTTTCTTCTTTATTTTACTAACCATATTATTTAAAGACATGCAGGTTACAAACAGATCTTGTGTAGTTATGCCTTTTTCTGTGTCTTTTTTCCTCTTCTACCTTTTCCCTCGGTTTTTCTTCAAACAATTTACACCTGTATTTCCAAAGATCACTTTTGTCAATCACTTTTAATGCAAAAAAAGTGATTATTTTCAGTAACAAGTTATTACAAAATTTTCTAGTGTTTGCCTCGTCAGCTGACATTTTTCTTAATTTTACCTATTTCAAGGCTCTCTTATTAGCTTAATCTTACTTTATGCTTTTCAGCCCAAAGTACCTTTAACTGCCAGTGCTGGAGTGAGCTAGTCACTCAAGCTTTAAAATAGTAGAGAAAACAGTATGCATATTGTGCCTTACCTTTGCCAGAAAATACAGGTCACTATCTCAGGTATTCTGGATCCACTGATATCGTTATTGACAATCACATCAGGGTCACCAATTTGTTGTATGTCTGAGCTAATGACTTAAGATTGCTAAATAACAGGCTGAGTTAGAATGATTTAATCAATGACTATCTATCAGAGATGAATACAGCACTATGCAGACTACAAAAAGAATTAGATACATTACCACTCTTTGTTGTCAGACCAAGAGCTAAATCCATGTCTCTCCTTTACTGTATTTGAAGGAATGCGCCGTTTTCATTTCCTCCAACTAAGTTCCCATACCAGTATTGTTATGTAAGGTTTTAGAGAAAGAAACCCTCTTTGCCAAGGATATTCTCCTGGAAATATATGTGCTGATCTCATTTCGATACATTCTCAGTTTCTATGATTTATGTGTAAAGGCATGATTATTGACAGCTGGGAAAACTAACCATTTTTCAATATAATCTCTCTCCTTGGGTCCTTCTTATTTCACAATCATTCTCTCCTATTGATTCCCCAACCAAAAACATCTGCTCTAACAATCATCCCTTACTAGTTTCCTAAATCTACAAATTCTATATGTAAACGTTACACATATAGATTTCCAAGAATATCTGGAGCTGTATAGAGACAAAGGTACCCAAGATCGTTACAACACAGCACAGTGGATGACATGCCTGAACAGGGTTATCAGTAGGCACCTACCAAATTCACAGTCATGAAAAATGTGTCATGTGAAATGTGAAATCTTATCTGTTGTATACTTGTGCTGAGCAGGCACCTAGCTCTAACAGCAGCAGCACCAATAGCATTAGCCAGAAATATGGTTGGCAACAGGGATGCTGTCTTCTGAGCTGGGCACAAACCCAGCAGCCCCTGCTCTACAGCCACCCAGCTCTGAAGGCAGTGCAAAAAGTAAGGGTGGTAATACCGCAACCCCCTACAGTAGCTTTGCAGCCCTCTTTTCAGTTAGAGCCTCCAGTCTGAGAAACGCTGAATCTAAAAGACTTCACATGCTCATAGTTCTGTTGTCTTTAAATACATATTCATGGTTGGTTACAACACTGTGAAATTTAAGATTTAAATATCTGAAACCATGAAATTCAAGGTTTTAAAAATGCTAGGACCATGAAATTTGTGAAAATGGGAGCGTAAATTTGGCCAGACTCTACTTGTCATTCAAGGACCAGTGCTGGGGGCTTATTTTTTGTTGAAGATAAAGATTCTAAAAATTAGTTGATAAAGAAAAGAAAAGAAAAGAAAAATATTTACTTGTTTATTTAACAAATCTTAGCCTGTCTTGTCATATAAACAATTCTCTGTGAATTTACCTCATTATTGCCAAATGTAGCAAAATGAGATGATGACATAAGAACTCTTCTCTCATTCACTCCAGCTGACAATAACAAACTAAGAATGGCTATGCTGGGTCACACCAATGTTTCATCTAAGCCAGTATCTGGTCTTCTGACAGTGGCCAATGCCAGGTGTATCCATCCCCTTTTGTCCATTCCCAGCTTCCAGCAAACAGAAGCTAGGGACACTTCAAAGCATCATTTTACATCCCTGCCACTCTTGGCTAATAGCCATTGGCTGACCTATCCTCCATAAACTTCTCTGATTCTTTTTGAACCGTTAGTCTTGGACTTCACAACATCCTTTGGGAAAGTATCCCACAAGTTAACTGTGTGTGATGTGAACAAATACTTTATTTTGTTCATTTTTAACCTGTTGCCTATTAAATTTATTTGGTGATCCTTTGCTATTGCTTTATGAGGGGTAAATAACACTTCCCTGTTTACTTTTGCCAGATCAGTCATGATTTTGCAGACCTCTATAATATCCCCACTTAGTTGTCTCTTTTCCAAGCTGAAAAGCCCCCCGCCCGTCTTAGTCTCTCCTCATATGGCAGCTGTTCCATATCCATAATCATTTCTGTTGCCCTTCTCTGTACTGTTTCCAATTCCAATATATCTTTTTTGAGATGATGCCATCTCAAAATACTATCTTATTAAAAAGCCATATAAGTGATCTAATCAGTAGTTCAGATTTTCTCCTCAGTTGGTGAATGCAGTCTGTCACAGAGAGATCCCTAGGAATCACGGGGAAGGATATCCAGAATCCAGAGGAGGAGCATGAGGAGGATAGATCTTTGGTCATGCTAAAAGCAGCAGGATCCTCACGGAAGCATCAGAAGTAATTGCCTTGAAATGGGAGAGTAGCATAGACAGAAGACCCTAGTCTGTAAATCTTACAGAGCTTTATGTCGCACAGAGAAGCCTCTACTGACAGACTGCAGAACTAATAAACCTCCTTTGTATGGAAACCTAATTGAGACCTACCAGATCAAAATCCCCTCCGCACACAGGGAAATTACCTAGTTCATAGCGTCTCCAAAACGCAAGAAAAAAATGCAAACAAAAAGTATCACTTATTTCCACATTGTGTCCATGCCTATTCATTCTGATTAAGGACCATATACAATACACAGCTGGTTTCTGAGCTTGGCCCTATGAGTAATACGTCCATCCCAATAAAGGCTGACCATCATGCTGCTTATACTTTACGTATATTTATGTATGTATGAACTCATCTATGTGTGAATTATGAGCATATACCATCCCCTTAGCATAAGAGAAAAAAAGTAGAGGGAAACGGAAGCTGAGAAATATATTTGCTGCTTGGGAGAATTGTGCTGCCTGCAAATAGTCAGAAGCAAACTGGCTGTTTTAGAGTGGCAGCTGTTTATCTGCTCCAACTTTAAAGAATCTGATACCAGCAGAGCATACTGGGGATAGGGCAAGATTAAGGACTTCCGTGCTAAACAATCCATCAGATATAAAGATGAGAAGACATGAAAGTATGCTATTTTGAAAGCCAAGGCTCTGAGTAGAACACTGTTTTCCAAGGAAGAGTGTAATGGGTTTGACGTAGTTATGTTTTCCTCTGGCATGAAGTATTTTTATATTGAATATTAAAATGCTTTTTGGCCATCAACCACTTCTTTTACTTCAAATGTCCCACTGCCCTAGCAAATGTCCACACACACACACACACACACACTTTAAAATGAAAAAGACAGCTCTGGGACTAGGATCTGAATTCAGATTAGTTAGCACATTTAACCACCAGGTTAAAGTTTATATGGGAGGCTCTCTCTTCTGGCCATTTAGGGTGCATCTACACTGGCAACTTAGGTCGACTTAAGGATGCTTAAATCGACCTACACAAAGCCACGTCCACACTGGGCTTTTATTAAGTCAACTTAAGCACTACCTTAAGTTGACTTGACTTACCACTTCTGAAGGTTGACGTCAGCCTTAAGTCGACTTCTTAAGTCGACTTAAAGCCAGTGTGGATGGCTATTTCTATTGTTAAGTTGACTTAACAAGGTCGACTTTAAGACGACTTAGAGTCGACCTTGTTAAGTCGACTTAACATATGTAGACATAGCCTTAGGGAATACCACCTTAATCCAACAAGAAAGTTATTTTGGCTAAAACTATTCAGCAAATTAATGAATAATTTTGGCTTGCAAACAACTGTGTTTTGCAGCACACAAGATACTTGTCCAAAAAAATTCACCCCGCTCTTCCTACAGACTTTAGAAAGATGTTCATGAGCTTATAATATGTTCCTGTAAGTCAGGAGCTTTGCATGCTATTTCCAGCTTTTCTGTTGACTTCTTGAACAATTTAGGGAAGTCACTTAACCTCACAGAGTGTCAGTTTCCCATCTACAACAGAATGTAACAGCGATATCAAAGAGATGCTGTGAGATTCAATACATTAATATTTGAGAAGCTCTGATAAATATCATACAAAAATCTATCCATAAATAAAATTAAAAATAGAAGTTCCACAAAGAGATAAAGCTAGGAAAGGGAACCAGATTCCAGGATGGGAGGCTGGGGACAAAGATCTGACACGCCACATGTGGCTAATGAGCCAGGAGATCTGTGACGCTCTTAAAAAGAAAATGTGCTATATTTTTGCCACACTGTACAGTGGTAGGAACAAGTTCTTATTCATCCAAGCAATCCAACTGAAGTCATTCCTCACATTAGTAAGATATGCAAATTTGGACTCTAAAAAATTAGCATTTATCTTATAGTAATAGTTATCTTAGCATTTATTTTTATAGATTTAATCATAAAAAGAAAACAAGAACCTACCCTTGGCTCTCAATGCCTTTGACATCATGTGAGAAATACAGAGACTCATGACAGAACCTCTCCTATTGTGCAATGCAAATTCAGTGCAGTGAGCAGTAGAATACAATAAATGTACAGGGAACCAGTCAGTAGGCACAGGAATATTTACACCATCAGGGTCTTCATAGCTAATTTTTATTTGAGCACCAGTTTTAGTCCCTAATTCTGCACAGATGGACTGACCCCTGAATCCAAGCACTGCTTCACTGATTTTATTTGCATGCGATGCAGATCTCTGCCCAGAACTTTCCTAGTGCAGGTCAAGTTTGTTCTGATTAGTTTGTTCTAGTTTTAATTTCTGTGTAGCTCCTATGGAACCTTTTAAAAGAATAGGCATTTTGTTTGTGAGCTTCCAGTGATAGTTGTACACATTCTCAGAAAAAGTACTTGTTATTGTTAAATCAATTGCATAAAGTCCCCCCAAATGTAGCTTCTGTGAAGACTGCAACAGTTCCATTCATGGGTCCCAAACCTGTAGTTTCTTGTACATGGGATTGCGATGCCATTACAGAACCCACCCCACCCCACCCCGACTTCAAAGGGGGTCCATGCAGGGATGACAGTCAAATCCCACCCAAGAGATGAAAAGATTGCTGCAGTGGTTTTCTCTCCTTCCTGTGAATCTCACTTTTTGTTAAAGCTATTTAACAAAAGCTCATGCTTTTAAATATTAACATGATTGTGCAGAACTATTCATCATTGCCTGAATAAATGATTAATTAAAAGTTTGCCACTTCAGTAAGATAGCACCAATTATAGAAACCTTTGTGACTCGGCAATATACCAGCCCCTAAACATGTAGAAACTAAGTTCAAGTATTTATTGCTCTTTATTGCTCTCATATCATTTAAAAAGAGCGACCAAGAGGAGAGCTCTTTCAGAAGGCTGAAAAGTTTGACTTGGATGAACTGGAAATTTCTTTATTTTAAAACACACTAGTGACTTTCAGAAAAATTTAATTTTGGCGACTTTGAGATGGCGACAGCAAACCCCACCACAAATTATTCGTACTGTTCTGTAAATGCCACCATTTGCGATGGCACTTCATGTGTGTTACCTGATGACAATTTTAACAAAATTTTGAATACAGTTTTAAGTACAGTCCTAACAATCTTGTTGGCATTGGTGATGTTCTCCATGGGCTGCAATGTGAACATAAAAAAATTTTGGGGACACATAAAAAGACCATGGGGCATATGTGTGGGCTTCCTTTGTCAGTTTGGAATAATGCCTTTGACAGGCTTTGTGCTGTCAGTCGCCTTTAATATACTTCCTGTTCAAGCTGTTGCAGTCCTCATCATGGGATGTTGTCCAGGTGGAACATCTTCCAACATTCTAGCATATTGGGTAGATGGTGACATGGACCTAAGGTAAGAGTATTACTTCTCTGAAGGAATCACTTTTTTTTTTAATTATATTAATCTCTTTGGAGCAGAAAGACAAGATGGTTCAGTGACTATCACAGTAGACTAAGATTTGGGAAACCCAGGTTCCATTTTCTTGAACAGATTTTCTGTGCAACTTTGACCAAGTCACTGAGCCTCTCTGAACTTCAGTCTCCCAACTGTAAAAGCTAGGGTAATAATACTTCTATACCTGTGAGAGATATTGTGAGGGTAAATACGTGAACGAAAGTGAAACGCTCTGAGATCTACTGATGGAAAGTGCTCCATATGAGCCAAGTATTATTATTTACCACATTGTTTACCTATTCCGTTCCAAGCATAAAAGAACTCCAGCCTGAATGGTACTACTGTAATATAAATTTCATGACAGTTAACTTTATAAACAGGGGTCTTTGAATGGTTACTAAATAATCAATTCTTGTTCTAATGTCTCATGAAAGAAAATATTTATCCACCTACATGTTCTTCCCAATGGCTAGACTTGTGAAGTTTTTATCCAGGGTCCAAATTCATTTGCAACATACTCTTCTGGCATATATGCAGCTTTCAAAGAGTGTTTTATAGGATATATACGACAGTTTACCCACTGATTGCCATGAAAAAGTTTTTTTGTGAATGTGATGATCTCAGTGGCAAGTCACTTGGCTGCAACTTCAAAATGCTGAGAAGTCAGAAATTGTGATGTGTCAGGCAGCTGGCAGGTTTGCAGACAACAAATGTGTGCACAAGGTGAATGCTATTCTTGATGCAAATCCCAAAATGCTTATTTTTTTCCATCATTTAGCTCTAATAGCCTTCAAAAAGGAGCAATTTTTTTTTAAAAAAAATGATTACTTTGTTCTAAAATAAACAAAATAGTTTTTCTATTTCCCACAGAGTAACATAAATTATAGCATTTGTCCACTTCATCATATGCCAGTCTGAACTAGCAATGGAAAAACTAACAGAAATAAAAAAGAAGGGGAGCTAAGGTGCACAGATGAAGAATTTTCATATTTGTGGTTTTAATAAAACATTTTTTCCACACTGTGCAAATAATGAATGTCTTTGTAACATATAGGTGTCAGTGTAATATGTGTTTTTTAATATAGTATGTAATCAACTCTGCTAATCACCAGCTTTCTTGCTGTGGAGAGACGACCTAGACATATTAAAGTTACCAAATAGTATATTTCAGTAATGCACAGATCTGGCAAAGCCACAAAGGGAAGGAAATTCAGCGATAAGGCTTAAATTCTGTTTTGGTCTCAATCCAAGTCACATGAATAGAAACAGTGTATGTAGGGCCAAATCTTGCTCTGACCAACACCAGTGTAAATTCAGAAGAACTCCATTGAAGTCACTGGCATTAATCTGGATTGACATTGGTGTAACTAAGCATAAAATCTGGACCTTAATATATGAGAGGAACCTTGCAGATAAATGACTACAAAGGGAGTTATTCTTCAGCTAAAGACTTTAACTCTGAGACATCAATGGGATTTCAGTCAGGTCCATAGAGTATATCTGCACTGCAAAAAAACAGACAAAAAGTTACCCCCCACTCCCTGCAAAATACACCATGGTATTGAGTCTACTATTCCCAGGAGCCTGAGTCTCCTGACCCAGGCCAGCTGCAAGTCTTTGATTACACTATAGGCATACCCTCAGAGACCATAACTCAGTACGCTGAGGAAGTGGGTTGTGTAAAGTAGGGAACAAGGTAGGAATCCTCATGCTTGGTAGAAGAATGACCACATGAAGGAAAATATTGCAGCGAGCACTGCATTGCAAAATCCCTGCACATCATACCACATGAGCAGGGCCGGATTAACAAAGGGCCTAAGGGTTAAGGGTTAAGCCCTAGGTCCAGGCCTGAAAGGGGACCCAAAACTCCAGCCCCTATGGCCCCTGCCAAATCTGCCACCCCACTAAGCCCCCAGTGCCGGGAGGGAGGGGGGACCAGGGCGCTGAAGGAGCCCCTGCCCTGCTGGTGCTGGTGGAGGTGGTGGGTTCCTCAGCCAGAAAGGCATTCCCACTCCGCCCCTGGGCTGGCCCTATTGACTAAGCTCCTGGCCTCCAGAGCCAAGCCGCCCACAGCAGGTAGGTCCCCACCCCAGACTCCTGACCTGAGGCCCCCTACTCCCCCAACCCCCACCCCTGGGCTCCCCCAAGCTGCACCCCCTACAAGCTCCCCGAGCCACAGCCCATCCCACTGCCCCCCCCAGCCTACCCAAACAGCCCTGGCCGTGGCCCCCCTCCCCAGGGCCTCCTCCAGTCATATCCTTCCCAAGTCACTCCAGCCCCCCGAGCAGTGCCAGCTGGAGCCCCTGATCCAACCCCCCAGCACCAGCTGACCAGGTGCCCTGCCCCCTAGGCAAAGCACCACTTAAGTGGGGGGGCCAGTGAGGTGGGCAGCCCCAGTCCTCCCCAGGACTTGATCCAGCCCTGCATGTGAATGGCTGCTATCATGAAAAAGGAGAATTTTAAGGAGGGCTTTGAAGGGGGATAATGCAGTGCCTTTTTGGATGTTAATGGGGAGCACCTTCCAGGCATGAGGAGGCATGAAGGCGTTGTTTGAAAATGTTACCAGTGGACAGTCAGACATCATGGGATCGCAGACTAGAATAATAAGTAGAAAGGGGATAGGCTGTAAAGGGTCTTGAAAGTGAAGACAATCAGCTTATGTTTGATGCAGAGGGGTGACAAAAAAAGAACACAATGGCCAAAGATACAGGCTTAGAAAATAATCTTTGCAGCAGTATTCCAAATAGATAAGACAAACACAATCTTACCCAGCTCAAGACCAAAGAGAAAGATGTTGCAGTAATTGATCCATGAGATTATGAAAACTCAGATGAGAGTTTTAGCTGCATGTTTGGATAAAAAAGGCCATCTCTTAGAGACGTAATGAAGAAAGAATCTGCAAGATGTAGGAACAATCTGAATGTGAGGACCTAAACAGAAGTCAGAGATGATGCAGAGATGACAGGTAGGATGGCAGTGTTATCTGCAGTGAATGAGAAAGGAGGTGGGGGAAGATTTGGAGGGAAGGATTAAGAGCTTTGAGTTTACGTTTATCTGATGTCCAGAAATCAACAAGGAAATGTCAGAAAGACAGTCCAGAATAATAGTTTGGACAGAACAAGAGAGATCTGGAGAAGAGAAGTAGAGAGATGAGTTGTCAAAACAAAGACTAGTGGAATTTGTGTTTGTAGATTAGATTACTCAGAGACAAGGTGCAGAGGGAGAGGAGAAGAAAACCAGGAATGGAGCCCTGAGGAACAACCACAGAAAGCTAGAGAGAGGATGAGGAGAAGCTTTTGAAGAACATGCCAAAGGAGTGATTAAAGAGAGGAGAATCTGAAAGAGACAATCACTGAAACCAAAGGAGGGCAAGATTTCAAGAGCAGCATGGATAACTGCATCAAAGGGAGCAGACATGGTGATGAGGCTGGAATACTTGTTCTGAGTTTTTGCTAGGCAAAGGATATTAGAGATTTCCATGAGAGTAGTTTCAGTTGAGTGCAAGGGGCAGAAGCTGGCAGGGCCAGCCTTAGTGGTGGGCAAGCTAGGCATCCGCCTAGGGACACCGATTTTAGGGGCCACCAAATTTCCCCCAGGGGAAAGGGCCCAGCAAAGCTGCAGACTAGGGTGGAACACTTGTTCTGCCCTGTCCTTCTGCGGCCAGGCTGGGGAGTTTCAAATCTCCCGCCCTGAGCAGGCTCAAACAGAGCATGCTCAGGGCGGGAGCAGCCTGGCTGAGGAGCAGCTCTGCCGGCCACCGCTGCAGCTCTGTGCCTCCGGCCAGGTAAGGGGGGCTGGGAAGGGACCACAGGGGGCTGGGAAGGGGCCGCAGAGGCGGGCAGAGGAGCCTGGAAGGGGCCACAGGCGAGGATTGGGGAAGGCCCCGCGGGGGTGATCAAAGGACCGGGGAAGAGGCTGCAGGGAAAGCAAGGAGTAGGGAAGGGGGCGTGAACACTTTGAGGGGGTGACGCACCAAAAATAAATTTGCCTAGGGCCGCCAACAGTCTAAGGCCGGCCCTGGAAGCTGGACTGGAGAGGGCTGAGGAAGGAACACTAGACAATGCTTATCAACATTTTCAATGATCTACAAGATGAAAGCGAGATGTGTGGTAATTGGAAAGGCATGGGTGAGTTTTTTTAAGATGGGAAAGATTAAAGAATGATTGTATTGTGAGGCAAAAGAACCAGAGAAGAGAGAGGCTAGGGAGAAAAACCAAAGCATGGGATGAGAACGGGCATGAAGGAGGTCAGGAGATGAAATGGGATCACTGGCCCTTCAGTCTACTTATAGAGAATCCCCTCTGGGTGCAGACATCCCTCCTCTTCTATTGAGAGGACTGCTGTCAGAGAAGGGACAGACTTTAAGGAAGAGTGGGTTGGCCAAAGAAGAGGGAAACCAATGTCATCCCCTGCAATAAAGCGAAAGGCCAAACTCCATCTTTTACATGTAACCTTCCAACTGGATTCTCTGGACTGCCACTGCCTAGAGGCTAAGATCAGAGTCAGTGTGAAAGCACAGGACTTCCACATGGATGGTCCTGGCCCCTCATAGGTCCCCCTAGTTTGAAGGAAGACCCTGTGGCCTGTTCTGTCATGGCAAATGCCACAATAGCTCAGTCAGGGACAAACTCAGGTTTCTGTCCTAGAGTTCTCATCCAGGGGTATTACCACAGGAGGGGGAATTTAGACCAAGCCTTTTCTACATTGCCCAAATGCCTGGCATTCTCTATGTTATCCAACAACCTCTTCCCTTTACATCTTCATCCCAATACCAGACATGCTTTTTTGACATGGCCTATCAACACTAGTCTTCCCTACACTCCAATGTTGACTGATCAAATAATATCAAACAGTAAACAGCCTTATGGCTGAAAAACAAAGATCCATGAACAAATTAAAAAGGAACAAGTAAGTTTCACTATTGAGTTACACTGCATTTCACTGAACACATCCTCCATCCTTTGGACTCACTCTTGCAATGTGATGAATAGGGCAGACCCCTGACTTCAGTGTGGAGACCCAAAACTTCACCTGGGGCTTGTGAGGACACCCAGGTCCATCCTTACCCTTACCTTATCCATTTTGCAAGAAATGGGTCTTCGTTCACACATTGGCTATTTAGGACCTGATCTAAAGTCCTCTGAAGTCAAAGGGATGCTTTGGATCAAGCACCCTGATTATAAACTTTTGGGGACAAGGACTTTGGATTGACTTCTCTTTTGTAATGAATCCAAGCACTTTGTAGGTACTATATACATACATAAAGAATATTCTAGAAATTCCTATGAGTACTACATGGATGGCACATTTTAAAACTTGACTAAGTGCCTTTTTACCAGAAACAGTAGTCACAGTCTACCAAGTAACAAGATGATGTCTATTTTAATAATCAATTAAAGACAGTACACCATTAGCAGCTGAGGTGTGTCTCTCAGCTCCCATTGATTCCATGGGGAACCTTTCTGATTTGTTTTCCAATTTCTAATATTTAAAGAAAGGAAATTATAAAACTATACCTTACACTAATATTAACCAGAAAAAAATGAACTATTTAAAGTTGAGCCTAACTTCCGGCTGACATTCTTTTCCTTAATTTCTCTTTATACTTGAATACTAAAGGGATCAAGTGACAGGTTTGATCTATTATATGATATTATAGATTATATCCTAGGATATACTACACATCATCTGGCCAGAGAGCGCAGAGTTCTATGGCCAGTTCTGCTATAGCCTGAAGTTTGACCTTGAGGAAAAAAAATCAGTTTCTCTCATGACCCCTTTCTTTAAAATGGGGCTAATACAACTAACTTCCTTTATAGAGAGATTTGGGAGCCACTGATGAACAGCTGTATTTTACTGCTATTGGTATACAAGCTGCAATAGCAAGTGTAAGGAGCCAATTCAAGGCTCCCCACATAAGGATACTTGGACATAAGGGAAACAAATGGGAAAACAGGTTTATTCTAATTAGGAGTTTAGAAAAAGTCAATTCCAGCCACTAAGAGCCAGCTTCCATAGTACCTTATGCCACAAATAGTCTTATTGACTGAGTGACTCTAATATGGTAGAATCTAGACTGAAGACGGGAATACATGAAGCTTCTCAGGTCTCTCTGCTCCCATCTCCCCCATGTACTCAATGCAGAGTGAATCCATCAGATAATCTACCAGTCAGCTAACCATACTCTTTAGTCCTCCTAGGCTACCTTCACACTACAGGCTGTAGGTTCCTACCTCATGTACGAGTACTTGCACTTGCTCGAGGAGAGCCAGCACAAACAAATACTGCTATAGCCATTTTCCAAAGGGGTAGCCGTGTTAGTCTATTGTAGAAAGACAACAGAGTCCTGTGGCACTTTTAAAGACTAACAGATTTATTTATCGCATGAGCTTTCGTGGGAGAAAATCCCACTTCGTCAGACACTTTGAAGATAGGAAAGTTACAGAGTGGGAGGAAATTAAATGCAGGGGAGTGTATGACATAACATCAGGTCAGGCTGTAACAGCAAATCAAAATAGGTGTTAGGATTCAAAACACTGGGGAACAGCACATAGAGGAGGGGGAGGTCAAATCACTTGTTGTAATGCGAGAAAAATCCATAGTCCCTCCCACTCCTCTATGTGCTGTTCCCCAGTGTTTTGAATCCTAACACCTATTTTGATTTGCTGTTACAGCCTGACCTGATGCTATGTCATACACTCCCCTGCGTTTAATTTCCTCCCACTCTGTAACTTTCCTATCTTCAAAGCATCTGACGAAGTGGGATTTTCTCCCACGAAAGCTCATGCGATAAACAAATCTGTTAGTCTTTAAAAGTGCCACAGGACTCTGTTGTCTTGCTATAGCCATGTTAGCACATGCAGCGGCAGCATGGCTTTGCCATGCCTGGTATGTACCCACAGAATTCAGGCCGGTTTGACCTCAGCACAGCTAAATTGTGCCACCACAGCCAGTGGTACCGTTACACTGCCACCTATGCTCAGAGACAACACAAGCATGTGTATAGAAGTTAGGAATTACACCCCTCACTCCTCATGTCAACATAACTCTAGTCACAATAGAATAATTTAATGTGAAGATTCCATCTTAACTTGAAATAATTCACATTTTTTTCAGTATAAACTGGCACTCTAACATTTCTTCAGATTAGTCTTTTATCAATTAATACGCAGGATAAATTGGCTGCTGCCAGTAGCGTTTCTGTCCCCATTTTTCACAAACTATTAAACTGTAATAAAGAAATAGGAGACTCTGTTGGAGAGCATGAGATGAACTCTAACTTCTGCCCATTTCCTTGCAGTATCAGCATGACAACATGCTCAACACTGCTTGCACTGGGGATGATGCCGCTGTGTCTCTTTGTGTACACCAAAACGTGGACAGACACAGACGCCATCGTAATCCCCTATGACAGTATAGGTGAGTCAAATCAATGTGCTCTCTTTTATCTTTCTCCTTTTGGTAGCAATTATCTATGTACCTGCAGCCTGGAGTGTCCATTCTAACAGACACACCAAGGCACTCAGCATTTTGCCGGGTAGAGCTTTACAGCCATTATAAATATAATATAGATATTTATTATATGGAAATAAATCTTTATATCCTTTGTGGAAATGTTGTAAGGATATAGAAAAACAGATCTAGAGATTTGCCCTACTTTTGGGTAAATACCTGTGCCATTTTTGTAATGGCTGTAGGGAACAGAAGTAGAACTTGTGGTTTAATTTGAAACAACAAAGGAAACCTCACCAGGCCAGATAAAAACACTGACATTGGATATTTTAAGATTACTCATGCTTTTAGGATTGAGCCATTAATGCCCACTAGTTTAGATTCCAGAATCTTCCCCACACACCAATGCAGTTACTTTTATACATGTAAATTTCAGTTCCAAAAAAATAAAAAAATCATGTAAATCAATTGGGTTCTCAAGATCAGTATTGGAAAAAATGTTCACAACACTAGACGCTTTAAGATGGTTGCTAGATAGAAACACCTGTAGACAAAATGAATGTTTAGTACTATAGAAAACAAATGGTAAACCACACTAAAATTGCTGAATGCTTTTTAGCCCTGCTGGGTGTATGTGTAACTATAATTACCTCAGAAGGTTTCCAAAGAGAGTACAATTTCATAGTAATGTAAAACATAAGAGTGGGTATGCATAGATGTGTCTATAGAAACCTGCTCTTTAGACATAAATGAGAGTCCTGAGGCACCTTGAAGACTAACAAATTTCTTCGGGCCTAAGCTTTTGTGGGCTCCACTTCATCAAATACATGAAGTGGAAACTAAAGTTGAGAGGGGTATATATACCCATGCCAGGATGGAGGGCAAGTGTTGTAAGTTAATTCAGTTAGGATAGAGGAGGCCCATTCACACCAGTTGATTAGAAAGTGAGGATGTGTGAACCTGGACAATTACTTTTTGTAATGTGCTAACCATTCCAAGTCCCTATTCAGACAGTCTGATTGTGTCAAGTTTGCAAATCAGTTCCAGCTCTGCAGTTTCAGCTCTGAAGTCTGTTTTCGAAGGTTTGTTTGTGGGTTGGGTTTTTTGTTTGTTTGTTTGTTTGTTTGGGGGGGCTGTTCTTGTTGTTGACGTATGGCAACTTTCAGGTCTGCTACTTAGTGTCCATACTTTCACTGGTCAGTGTCTGTTTTCTTATCATGACTGTTCTCTGATAAGTGTGATTTGTTCTTATTTTCAGGCATTTCACTGGTAGCCCTTGTAATTCCTGTTGGATTTGGAATATTCGTTAATCACAAATGGCCCAAGAAAGCTAAAATTATACTTAAGGTAAGATAAGAAAATTTCATATACTGCTTGGAACCACTGCTCATTATGGGCCAGATCATGACTTCAGTGCGACTACTCACACAGAATGTTTCTACTGACAACAAATAAGAATATCAGTAAATAGCTTAATGAAAACAAGGAGAGCCCTCTAGTAACATATTACTTTAATCCTGTACATATGGGTGTGTATTGCATACACCATTATAAATCACCTTTGTCCAGTGATTTCAAGTATGACATTTGGTATGAATTGAAATGGAATTATTAGGGACCCTATTCTACAAAGATCTCATTGCTTCTGAGATATGCTGAGTACCATCAACTTTTACTGATTGTCATTATTTAGTATACATCTTTTCTCATTAAAATAATCCTTTTTGGTGAACACTTGATACACTCAACATAACATTTCTCTTTATGTTAAATTCATTTTCTTAATATATTAATATGGTGTGCTGTATTTCAAAATCTACTCACAGCTTAATTTATAAACTTGTCAAGTCTTTTGGATCCAGAAATGTAACATTGGATTCTCTATACACACTCCAGCTATTAAGTCCTGTTAAAGAAAAACTGCTTATTAAAACTGATAATAAATGGAATTTTCAGAAAGGTTTACATCCTACATAAATAAAATAAAATAAATAATATCCATCCATAAATAAATAGAAGAACAGCAATTCTATGCTCCAGGGCAGAATGGTCAATGACCCCCCTAGAAAGGGATGGATGAGGTCTGAGTGGGCTTCCACTTGAAGTTTTTACTTTTTTATTTTGCTCCATGAAGATTCCTGCATCACTGAGACTACTTGTTACTCAGCTTCCCAGGTCTCTTGGACCCCCATGGAGATTATTGATGAACTCAGGTAGTGGGTAGCAGACACCACCACCTCAGTCACTTGGGAACCTTCATGGTGCATAATAAATAAGTTCAGCTCAGGAAAGGGACAGAGAATGTGAGCAGCAAGGGCTTTGGGGGAAGAGGGCTTTGTGGAGGAGAGGAGG
This sequence comes from Pelusios castaneus, assembly GCA_007922175.1. Taxonomy (NCBI): domain Eukaryota; kingdom Metazoa; phylum Chordata; order Testudines; family Pelomedusidae; genus Pelusios; species Pelusios castaneus. The sequence continues at coordinate 10,135,921 of ML685802.1, read as the reverse complement.
ATATGTCTCTATCCTCCCAGCTATGTGGTCCCTTTTAAATCTCTGTGCCCCTGGGCAATTGCCCCTTTGCTCCTCCACTTATCCCTCAGCAGGCCTGAGAATGATAGTAAATGGTAAACATGCACAGTTTGCTTTGTGTAGGCCAATGAAAGGTCAAGTAAAGATCAAGAGTCAGATGAAGGAGACATAGCTGACACAGTTTGGGTTCAAATAATAGCAAATGGGGGGGAAGGCACAACTAAAATTTACTAGAATAAAATCAAAGCAGATTTTGACAGCCTGCCACATTTCTCTTCCCTAGAATAACCTGGTTATTAGCTCAAGTCTAACCAAAACAAGAATGTTCACAGCAACTTACTATTCTTGTAGGCCTGTTCTTTCCATTGAATTTAGTAAGAGCTGGGTCAGACACATAGTTTCTTTGGCTGAGTAATTAAATCTACCTCAGTCTGACCACACAATCCCCATCATTCTCTGGTTATGTCTTCACTAGAAAAAGTTAGGTCGACTTTGTTAAGTCGACTTAATAAGGTCGACTTTAAGTCGACTTAACAAAGTGGTTTCCCTTAACTGGGACTTAGTAATTCAATTTAACTTCCCTTAGGTCGACCCAGGGGCATTGCTGGATAGCAAAAAGATCCAGGGCTGTGGCTCCCAGCCCACCTCTACCCCCAAACCTCCACTCCAGCCCTCCCAGCTTCCTCCATCTTCACTCCACCCCCCTTCAGCCCCCCAACCCCCTCCACACCTCTCCAGGCCCCTCCATCCCTAGCCCCCATACCAGTCCCCCAACCTCCTCCATCCCCCTCCAGCCCCCCACCTAGTCCCCCTCCAGCCATCCATAATCCCCTCCCCCCCTCTCCAGCCCCCACCAGTCTCCTTGTCCCCATGTCCCTTCCACCCCTCTCCAAGCCTCTAACTCCATTCATCCCTCCCCAGCTCCCCACCCAGTCCCCCTCCAGCTGCCCATAGTCCTCTCCACTGCTACCCAGCCCCTACCCAGTCTCCTTCTCCCCATGCCTGCTCCACCCCTCCCCAGGCCTCTAACGCCATCCATCCCTCCCCAGCCCCCACAAAGTCCCCACTCCAGCCATGCATAGTCCCCTCCACCACTACCCAGCCCCCAGCCAGTCTCCTTGTCCCCATGACCCCTCCACCCCTCCCCAGGCCTCTAACTCCCCCTATCTTGACCCCCTGCTTGATCGACTCGTGAATCTGGACCCCTCCATTCCCACCCCCGGTCTCCGCATTCCCCCCTTACCGTAACCCGATACAAAGGCCCGGGACCGGCCTGCGGCGGCGGAGCACAACAGCCGGCAGAGTGGCTGGATCAGGCCATGCTCCCGCTGACACACTCTGCTCCCTCTGCCACCACATGCTGGCCCCTTGGGCCTGATCCTGCCCTCTGCCGCTGCCATGCGCCACCACCACGGGCAGGCGGCGTGGCCGGATCAGGCCTAGGGCCCCTTCCCGGCTCCTCTGCCCCCCGCAGCCCCTTTCCCAGCTCTGCTGCCCATTGCCTCCCTCCAGCCCCTTCCCAGCCCCCTTACCTGGCCGGAGGCTCGGAGCTTCAGGGACGGCCGGCAGAGCCGCTTCTGGGCCAGGCCACTCCCACCCTGAGCACACTCTGTCTGAGCATGCTCAGGGCGGAAGATTTGAATCTCCCCAGCCTGGCCGCAGCAGGCATCTGTGGCTTTGCTGGGGCCCCTGGACAGAACGCAGCATTCCACCTGGGTGCACATGTGCCTGCTGGGGAAAATAGATTCGGGGTTCAGGCTTTTCTACCGGGGCTGGCGCCCTGCCAGCCCGATGACAATGATGCCTCTGGGTCGACCTAAGAAAGTGGACTTATGCATCCACACTGGGCTTAGGTCGACCTAAGGAAGGGTTAGGTCAACCTAAGGAGGGTTAGTTCAAATACCCTGTGGTTCTTATTAAGTCGACCTAAGCGTTCATTAGGTCGACTTAAGGAAGCCCCTTAAGTGGACCTAACGAAAGCCTACTGTGGACAGAGATTAAGTTAAGTCGACTTAAGCCTTCTTAAGTCGACCTAACTTGCCAGTGTAGACGTACCCTCTGATAATGTATATCAGACATTGGGGTTAGATGTTCTCTTCAGGAAGAGATTTAGCCTTTTCTATGCCAAAATACAATGTGGGATCTCCACACACCCAATCACAAGGATGTAAATTATGTGCTCAGCACTAAAAAAAATAAACTAAAGAAAAAATAAGATTGCAAATACACATTGTCAAAAGATAATAATTCTTTTGGAGAATATTACAGTAAGAATTTAAAGCTATGTTAAAATTTCGTCCCAAGGTATTTCTTGGTGTTCTCTCACATTATTTTTATTGTTAACTGCAGATCTTGTCCCAATGCCATGTTTCAGTACAACTTGAGAGGCAAACCAGTTAAAAGAAAGCTGAGACATCCAGAGAGGCTGCCCCTAAACCAATAGATACTTGGCTTTATGTGTACTGGCAGCTTGCTTTTACTCTATCTAATGTGGCATTTGTGAACCCTGATTTTTACATTTAAAAAGATATTTCAGTGTGATTAAAAGAAAGATGTGGTTAAATTGTGGCTGACTTACTTGATTTAACCAAGATTTCTTTACACCCCTCTCTCCAGGTTGGTTCCATTACTGGACTAGCTCTTATAGTGATCATAGCTGTGGTTGCAGGAATATTGTACAAGGGATCTTGGATTATCAGCCCTCAACTGTGGATCGTTGGAACTTTATTTCCAGCTGCTGGCTATTCTCTAGGTTTTCTTTTGGCTCGCGTAGCTGGTCAGTCTTGGCAAAGGTACAGGTTGTTCTGTGACTCAGCATGTGTTATCTGATTCTAGACTTTTTATTTAGTGATTAACCATTGACAAATGCCTAAGAATTAGTTATTTCACAGAACCTCAGCCCTCACCTTCATGTATATGTCAAAGTGAAGCTTTTGTTCTGAAAACTTTTAGTTATGGTTTCTGGCTATTCTCTGGTTCCACAGAACTGCCAATCTGCATATCTGTGTCTCATGCCCTGTCTGTTCCTTATCACGTGTACAGAAGAAACCTTTCTCAAAGTGCTTGGGAATATAGAAGGGATCCCCAAGAAGCCCAGATGGTCTGTGTGCCTGTTGTTTTAGTCTTCCCCCACCTGCAATTTCCTTCCTCCTTCAAAATAGAAGTCCTGTCACTGTGGCTAACCTCTAGTTGGGAAAGTTACGTGGAGCTTCTTTCAGAGCTCTGTCTCCCCTAAGGTTGACAATCAAGGGGTACCACTACATACAAACACCCTCCACACAGGCACAAACATCTTCCCATGGCCTTCACTGTAAATCCTTTGTCAGCAAAGAAAATGGCCCTGAGATTCTAAATTAGCTCTCCTGATCACAGAACAGAGCATGATTATAGGCTCCAGTGATAAAGAATATAGAATAATAGAAGTGTAGGGCTGAAATGGACTTTGCAAAGTCATCTAGTCCAGTCCCTTAAACTGAGGCAGAACTAAGTATAGCTAGACCATCCCTGAGGGGTGTTTGACCAACCTGATCTTCTAAACTTCCAATGGCAGAGATTTCACCACCGTCCTTAGAAGCCTATTCCACAACTACCTTTATAGTTAGAAGGTTTCCTACTATCTAACCTAAGTCTCCTTGACTGCATCTACACTTGTAAATTAAGTCATCTTAATTTACCCTGCGTCTACACTACAGTTTCCTTAAGTCGACTTAAGGAGACAATGGTTGTAATGTTAAGGAAGCTCCCAGGTACAATAGGCCCAGGGAGAATACTGATGAGCCATTAAGGAGACAATGGTTATAGACAGCCTGTCTAGGGTGTTTCCTCAGAATCACACAAGTTAAAGTATAAATATAACAACCATATTCCTAACTTCTAAAACAAATACAATTCCTATACATAAGCTATATAATCATTCCCAGCAAATTACTACCTTTCTATTGATACCAAACATGACATAGTTCCTATGGATTATAGCATTTATGAGATATTAATAGAAAATATCATAAATGGTTCTCTAAATCCAGACAGCATCCCTCCCTGCCCTATGCCCTGCCAGGGTCCCTGTCCCCCTTTGCCCCATTGTATTCAAGGGGTGCCCCACCTGCCCCCATGGCCCTGCCCTAGATCCCTTTAGCTCCTAGAAGTCGACCTAGGCGTCCAGTGTGGACACTCTAGGTCAACTTTGTAAGTTCCCCTTTAAGTTGACTTTAATTTTAAGCGTAGATTCACTAAATTGACTTAATTAAGTCAACTTAGTTAAGTCAACTTAAAATTACAAGTGTAGACATAGCCATTACTACTTATCCTACCCTCAAGTGACATGTAGAACAACTGATCACCATCCTCTTTATAACAACCCTTAACATATTTGAAGACTGAGTGGGAACCTGATAACAAGCAGTCTTTTTTCAGAGACAAGACTAAACCTGTCCAGTTTTTTTTGTTTTGTTTTTTATAAACTTTCCTCACAGGTCAGGTTTTCTAGGTTTCATCATCACTGTCTTCTGGACTCTCTCCAATTTTTCCACATCTTTCTTAAATTGGAACTCATAACTGGACAATGTCTCACCAGTGTTGAGCAGAGTGAGACAATTACCTCCCAGGAATGATTAGCTTCTTCCACAATTGCATCATGTTGTTGACCTATTGTGGTTCACTATGACCCCCACATCCTTTTCAGTAGTACAAACACCTACCTAGTTATTCCCTATTTTGTAGTTGTGTATTTGATTTTTTTCTTCCCTTTGCATTTATCTTAACTGAATTTCATCTTCTTGAAGTCAGACCAATTCTCCCATTTGTCAAGATCATTTTGAATTCTAACTCTGTTCTCTGACATGCTCGCAGCTTCTCCCAACTTGGTATCATCTGAGGAATTTATAAGCACACAATTCACTCCAGTATCCAAGTCATTAATGAAAATATTGACTAGTACTGGACTCAGAACTGACCCCCATCAGTTCCCAGTTGATAAGTCCACTCAGTTTGATAGCAAATCAGAACTATCCTTTGAATCAGGTCAACTAACCAGTTTCTCACTCACCTTACTATAATTTCTTCCAACCCACATTTTCATAGATTGCGTATGAGAATGTCATATGGGATTGCAATAGAAGCCTTACTAAAAATCAAGATCTATTACAGTTACAGCTTCCTCTCTGAGCTACTAGGCCAGTAACCTTATCAATGAAGGAAATTAGGTTGATCTGGCATGATTTGTTCTTGACAAATCCTTTCTGGCTATTCCTTATAACCCTATTATTCTGTAGGTGCTTACAAAATGATTAACAATTGTTCTAGTATCATTCTCGTATTAAATTTAGACCAACCAGTCTATAATTACCTGCAACCTCTTCATTCCCCTTTTAAAGATGTTTGTCCTACTCCAACCTCTGGGACCTAAGCATGAGTCTTCCATGAATTCTCAAAAATAATCACTAATAGTTCTGAAATTGCTTCAGCTAGATCCTTAAGTACTCTAAAATAAATTTCATCAGGCCCTACTGACTTGAATACATTTAACTTATTTAAATATTCTTTAACCTGTTCTTTCCCTATTTTGGCTTCCATTTTTCCCTCTGAATGCTAGTATTGTTTAAGCATCAGGTCAGAATTAACCATTTTAATGAAAATTGATGCAAAAGAGATATTAAACACCTTGGCCTTCTTGATGTCATCAGTTATTAGTTTTTTCCCTGCTAAGTAGAGGAGCTATACTTCCTTTCATCTTTCTCTTGCTCTTCATTCATTTAAAGCACCACATCTTATTGTCCTTTATATCCCTTGCAAGATGTCTCTCTTTTTTGCCTTAGCCTTTCTGATTGTCTCTACATTCTTGTGCTGTTCTTTTGTATGCATCCTTACACATTTGTAGGTTATACCTATTGTGACAGTATATCAATTTCCCTCAACATACCCTTGTGGCTATGTCATACATTTTTCCATACTTGATCAATCTATGCTATCTCATTTGCAAACTTTGCAAATATGTTTAATGTGTCATAACCTGGAGGTCACAAACAGCTTGATCCAAAGCCAATGAAATCCAGAGACAAACTCCCATTAACTTCAGTGGGCATATAATTATACCATAAATAGAGTGCACAGTTTGCAAAGGGTGGTCAATAAGGTATCATCAAGTGAAAAATTATGAGAAAAAATACTGCATTACTACAGAGGTCTTTATACAATTGTGAAATGAGACCCTTCCAATGTGCACATTTTATTGAGTTGTATGACTGGATTATGTAAACTAGACTGTTCTTTTCTGTCCTGATATCTGTGATTGTAGGTCTCTCAGATTCATGTGTGTTCTTTCAGGATACATTGGCAGAGTTGGATATTTTTTTTTCTTTTTATCGTTCCCTTCAGATGTCGTACAGTAGCTCTGGAAACAGGCATGCAGAACACTCAGCTGTGTACAACTATAGTGCAGCTTTCCTTCACCCCTGACCAGCTTACACTGATGTTTACTTTTCCACTCATCTACAGTATTTTCCAAATAGTATTTGCTGTAGTATTTGTAGGAGGTAAGTCACAGTTATCTTCTATTATACTAAAAGCTTTATTATTCATAATACTCTTTTTTATTACCGAGTGCCCAGAGACAATGAAAAGGGGCAATTTGAAAGATAAAAATACAATGAAGTATTGAGTGATAATCCAAATAATGCATCCCCATTGCACTAGGCACATTACAAGATACATGGGCTTCAATTCTGTATTCTGGCTGCCCTTTACTGCAGCACAAACAGGCCCTAAACCATTGAAAATTGGCCATTGGGGAAGGCCCGTCTCAGAAAGGTCTCCTAGAAGGCATGCCAAGGGTATGGCCATGAGAGTAAGGAGGAATACAAAGGATAAAGCAGATATGGCTGTGCATTTCAACTATTCTGAGCAGATTCAACAGCCCATGCTGGACCAGCACAGCTTAAGTTACAACAGCTACAGTATGAAAGATGCTTTAGAAGATAAGGTGCTGAACCGCTCAAATAACCTACATGACATTTCTAGCTCAACTACAGTATTTTTGCATGGCCTGAGCAAGTCCCCAATCTACTGTGTGCCTCAGTACCCCATCTCTGGAAATAATACTTCATAGAGATACTTAAGGGTAAAATCTATTAGTGATTACAAGATACAATGGTGATAAATTGCCCTGCCTTTAGCATAGCTAAAGTAAGAGTTTAATTTCTCCTCCTACTTTGTTACTCCACATAACTAGGCCAGAGTAGCATTAAGGGGAGCCAGCATGATGAGTTCATGAATAGAGTACTAGCCTGGGACTGAGGAGCCCTGGGTTCTTTTCTTGACTCTGCCAATCATCTGCTGATCTGGAGTAAGTCACTTTACAGCCTGGTAGCTGTTTCCCCATCTGTAAAATGGGGATAATTCTACTGATCATTTAAAGCAGTTTGAGAGCTGATTATATTCTCAAAAGAACCAGATGGTGGTGGCAGTATTATTACTGGTCTATCCAGAGGAAGATACCTCCAACAGAGACATTCTGAAAGAGCCATAAGGCTGCTTCCTCAATAATGTCCCACAAGCTCTGGTGTAGGTTACAAGAGCACAATGCTGCAGAGATTCCAGGCCAAGCTTTAGCCTACAAGTCAGCCTAGTGAGACTGCCAGAAATTAAGCTGCCAGACCCCACACCCACCTCTTCAATTTTTGGAACAACCTGCAATTGGAAGGACCGAAAGTTGACAATGCAACCATAGCCACAATTGCTAGTGCAGAGTAAATATTTGTTATTTTTATTCAATATATACTTTTTTCCAGGATAAGTTACCATTAAAAAATCTGTTTTAAAAAGCTATGTTAAACATTAAAGAGTAATTGGATCTACATTTTATTAAATTTGAGGGTGGTAAATGTCCTACAGCACCGTCATACAGCCATCGCTTCTGAAGTTTATTATAATTTCTGCCTTTATTGTAACATACATATTGATTCCTAGCCTACTTCCTGCACAAAAGATGCTGTGGTGCAACAAAGACAGAGCTCACAGAACCAGATGAAAATGAATCGATTCCAGAAACATATGCCCAGAAGAATGGAGGATTTACATCAAATGAAAAAACTATAAAGAATATGAACAACATGATCACCTCCTGACATTGTATAAAAGAGATTTGCAATGATTGGTGAAGATCGAGTTTGTGGTTTTCTGTTTTAAATTTTGAATGAAGCTCATATGACCAGGATCAAATCTAGTTTTGACTGATTTGCTACAATATTTGATGTTCCATAGCTGTCCATTTGAGACTGGAGGAACAGAGTTAACCTAGAAGAAAGCTGGGCCACATTTTTCAGCCACAAGCTTTTTTTCCTCCCCACAACATAAAAATGAAAGAACAATCCAAAGAACATTAGACAATGTTTCATGTAGGTCAGCATGAGCAGCCAAAAACATTGATAACACTCAATTATTTCACTACAAAGTATGCAATTTGTTGCTTTTAATCTGACAGATTTGCTGTTTATCACAAATAGTGCAGACCTGTCAGGATACTCAAAATTCCCAATGTTCCTCCACTGACACAAACAAAAGGATTAACTTATACTACAGCTATTATTTTAAGAAGTAAAAAATGCCTTGGCTCTCAAATTTTCTGCTTACATTCACATTGGTAAAAAAATTTCATGTCTTCACTGTGGGTCATTTATATATGAAGGTGCCTACTACCTGGTGAAATCAGGAATTTAAAGATTTGTAGTATTTATAGTTTAGATTCTAAACTATGGCTGATAATTGTGGATAAAAATTCATCTACAATTATTTATTCCTGAAAACTGTAGTTTACTGTTTGAAAATCCACCCCTAAATGAATGGGCAATCTAACCTCAACTCCAAGTCAAATTACTTAGCACAGTAACTCTGTAAACCCCAAATATATTCAGTAGCCCTTATTCTGCAATCCTTACACAAGGAAAAAAACCTACATTGACGTCAATGAAAGGTCAGTTGAATAAGGGACTTAAAAAATGGACCAAATATCAACACATGGAATCTATTACTCTTTCAGGATTGGTCAATTGAAGCAAACATTTCTAGGTATTGTAAATTTCCACATCCTCCCACACACCCCCACATTAAAGCACTTTATATTCACTATCCAAAATATGCATTTTGCAAACACAGTTTAGCTAAGGAATTTAACTCCAGCCAGAAAATTTTTCACCAGTGCAAAAACATGTTCAGTACCAGAGTGAATTACTTTTGTATACCAGATGTGGGGGAAAGGGTCATAAAATCATTCGTCCTTTAGCAACATGCTGGGTTGCATTGATTTGAAAGCTAAGGGCTCCTAACCTTCTAAGAAGTGCTCAGCATTTGGCATGATCTGCCCTATACCACCACCTTCCTTTTATTTAAATAGGAAGGGGCACTCCAGCCAATTATGGACAGATCATAAATGTAAAAAACCTCAGTAAGCAAAGGACAAGCATTTAACACTAACAGCTGTGATAAATGTCTTTGGACCTGATTCTGTACCCATTAGGTCAATGGGAGTTTTACTGTTAACCTCACATGGGACAAGGAGGTATATTCATGTTTGTTTCTGTTTGAAGTATGAAAGAAAGGCAGAATTCAGCTTTCCTCATTTAATATTCCTTTCTGCTATGCTAAAACTAAAGCCACATTGTGAAATGGTAAATGAAAATATTCTGTACACACTTTAAATGTGTTTTGAAAATATATTAAGTTTTATAGTTTGTCTTGCTTGCATCATATTAAAGCATGCGCCATGGGGTACACTCACAGTTAGGATGGCTTCCTCCTGGTTGCTCTGGGGATTAGCTCTGTCCAGGTCCCACACCTATTTCTGCCAAATCACCCTTGCCACAACCCAGGTCAGTATGTAGTCCTCCCCTTCCAAGGTATCAAAGTTCCACTGGATCAGCTGTTCTCATCCATTTCTGGCAGTCTTCCAATACACAGGTAGGTCCTGACCCACTTTCCCAATAGCTGGTAAATGAACCCAGACCCACCAATAACTCCAGGTTCCAGTACAGAGACCCTATATCTAGAAACTATGATATGCTTGCTCCCACACCCTGTTATTTTTTTCTCCGGATGTTTTCCTATCTCTCTGCTGTATCTTTTGCCCCACCCTCAGGGTTTACCATCCCAAACTCCCTCCTCCCAGAGAATAACTACAGACTAAATACTATAACCCCAAACACATCATCCTTCTCCCACAGAATGACTATAGATTAGTTTCCCTTTAGCCAGCTTCCGCTGCCAACTTCCTGGTTTTATACCTGCCCCACCTATTCCTTCTCAGTTAAGCTGAGAAGATTTTCAAGTACTCAATCAGCCTTTCAAGCCCTGGCTCTTCCCGAGGTGCAGTTTATCAGGTTAATTAAACTAATTTAACCTGCTCTGCCTTGTGTAGCCATGAACACACCACCCCAAGCCATGCATCTGTATACAAAATAAACACTTATAAATAGTTTGAAATGAATAAATTGAAAGAACACTTATAATTTGGGTCACTGGAGTCATTTGAAATAGAAAGCCTGAAACCCAAGGCCCAGACTGAGTTTTTAGAACTAGGACTTAGCAAAAAAATCCTCTCTCTGCCTGTAAAATGAACATGTTTGATATGAAAATAATCCAGACAACAAACATGGAATGTTTTATAGAATTACTTTTCAAAGCAGAAATTCACATTAAGTGCTATGGGCTAAATCCTCTATTTTAGGCTTCTTATTCCACTCCAGCAAAGCAACTGGAAAGTCTGTGTTACCAGCTACCTAGCAAATCCTCTCATACAAGGAGACTTCCCAGCTGGCTCATCCTGCTCTGCCCTATTACCTTTCCTAGCCTCCAGAGTAAAGGTCAAGATAAGAAAGAGAGCATAGTTGGAAAACAACTGCTTTTTTACAATTCTCATCTGTGGAACAGCTTTTTGTTGGGGAAGAGCTTTGGATCCATGCACAATTTAGACCAGCCGTGAGGTTGCTCTAAGTTACGCTGACAGTTGAATCAGCACCCTACCAGCTCCAGGCTCTGTGGAGCAGGTATTAAAGATGAAAAGCTGAATCTGTTCTCCAGCTGAGCAGCTGGCCCAAATGTGGTAAGTAAAATTGTAGAAAATTGAATATATTTCCTCAGTTAAGGGTTTGGGGTTTGTTTAATATTACCAGTTCCTCAACAGCGGTAGAACTAAAATTGACTTACAGAACCCCTGGCAGACAGTAAGTTAATCAGTGTGAGATCATGCCAGGAACTGAGAAAAGAGTCTTAACAATTACATTCTAGTTGAAGACACTTAAGGTGCATCTATACTTGTGAATTAAATTGACTTAAGCCTTCTTAAATTGACTTAATTTAATCTGCATCTACACTACAATTTCCTTAAATCAATTTAAGCTGCTGCTTAAGTCAATTTAAGGAAATTTTAACTCGACTTTATTAAACCTAGTATAAAATCGACTTTACTGGTTAAATCGACTTTATTAAGTCAACTTTGCCAGTGTAGATACAGATTAGCCCTAAATTGACTTTAAATTGACTTAAAGGGCCGCAGGGCTCCCCCACTGACCTCCCTGCCAGGGTGGCTAGCACAGCCAGAACCTGGCGTGCCCACCCACAGGCAGGACACAGCCCTGCCCACCCGCTTCTATACCCTGTCCCTGTCCTGCTCAGCCCCCATTGTACCAGGGTACAATGGGGCAAATGCTGAGTCCCCTGGCACTTTGGTAGTGCCCCTCTGCCACATGAACCAGTCCCAGGTCCATCTAGCCCCTACAAGTCGACTTAGGCATCCAGTGTGGACGCTCTAAGTCGATTTGGCAAGGTCCACTTTAAGTCGACTTTTATAGTGTAGACATTTTATAGTTTAGACAGTCTAAGTCTTAGCAAAGTCGACTTATTTGGCCAAGTGTAGACATAGCCTTAGTGCCTTGTGCAAGCTAATTAGTATCCAATATTGTGTCACCCAGTCTCCTGAACTAATGCTACTGCTATGAAGATGCATTGGAAAGATGTTTGTTAAAGAAAGCTATCACATATCCATTCCAGATGCAGAGGAGAATGCAACAACAACATGTTATCGTCTACTAAGTTTCCCATGTGCATAGAGGCATTCTTTCAAAAGTTTATTCCTGGAAAAATACCAGAAAAACAATCCATTTGTAAGCACCTAGGAGGGGAATTAAACAATCAATTTGTAAGCACCTAAGCTATTTCTACACTTGGCCAAATAAATCGACTTTGTTAAGTCTACTTAGCATGTCCAGACTCAAAAATTAAGTCAACTTAAAGGGGACCTTGCCAAATCGATTTACAACATCCACACTGGATGCCTAAGTCAACTTCTAGGGGCTAAGTGGACCTGGTCCATGGTGGCAGGGGGAGAACCCCTTCCAAAGTGCCAGGGGGCTCAGCATTTGCCCCATTGTACCCTGGTACAATGGGAGCTGAACAGGACAGGAACAGGGGCAAGGTACAGGAGCGGGGTGGGCAGGGCTGTGTCCAGCCCTATGGGGGGGGCACGCCAGGCTCTGGCTGTGCCAGCCACCCTGGCAGGGAGGTCAGTGGGGGAGCCCTGGGGCCCTTTAAGTTGACTTAAAGTTGATTTAGGTCTAATCTGCGTCTACACTGGCTAAATCAACCTAATAAAGTTGATTTAGCCAGTAAAGTCAACTATATACTAGGTTTAATAAAGTCGAGTTAAAATTTCCTTAAGTCGACTTAAGCAGCAGCTTAAGTGGATTTAAGGAAATTGTAGTGTAGACGCAGATTAAAATTAAGTCGACTTAAGCAGGCTTAAATCGACTTAATTCACAAGTGTAGACACACCCCTATGCAGTAATAAAGAAGAACCAGCATGAATTTGTCAAGAACAGATCATACTAAACCAACTTAATTTTCTTCTTTGACATCATTAGTGGCCTAGTGGAGGGGGAAGTGGCAGATGTGATATCTCTTGATTTTAGTAAGGTTTTTTACATGGTCCCACATTTTCATAAACAATCTTGGGAAATATTGTCTACATGAAATTGGGCTACACAACTGATTGAAATATGATACTGAAAGAATAGTTAATGATTTGTGTCAAACTGGAAGGACACATATAGAGTGCATCTACACTTACAAATTAAGTTGACTTAAGGAGGCTTATGTCGATTTAAACTACTCTGCATCCATACTAGGCTTTCCTTAAGTTGACTTAAGCATTTCCTTAAATCGACTTAAGGAAAAGTTAGGTCAACTTAATAACACCTCGATTTAGGTCAACTTAACGCTTAAGTCGACCTTTTTAGGTTGACTTAAGCCAGTATGGATGGGGAGTAGTGCCTAAATCCACCTTATTAAGTCGACTTAAAGTGTTAAGTCGACTTAATAAGGTCGAAAAGGGGCTATGTCTACACTAGAAAAGTTAAGTTGACTTTTGTTAAGTCAACTTTAAGTTGACTTAAAGTCAACCTTATTAAGTTGACTTAATAAAGTCAACTTAACTTTTCTAGTGTAGACATAGCCATAGTGCTGGCCCACAGGGATCAGTCTGGTTCTAGTACTATTGAATATTTTAATTAATGATTTGGGTAATGGAGTGGAGAGTATGCTTATGAAATTTGATGGCACCAAGTTGGAAGAGGTTTACACCACTTTTGAGGCCAGGATTAGAATTCAAAATTATTTTGAATAACTGGAGAAGTGGTCTGAAATCAATAAGATTAAATTCAATAAAGACACATGAAAAGTACTACATTTAGAAAGGAAAAAAATCAAATGCAAAACTATAGCTAGATGGTGTAAGTTGTTTGGAGTTGTTTATAAGACATGGAAAGTAATTGTCATGCTCTGCTTAGCATAGGTGAGGCCACAGCTGGAGTCTTGTGTCCAGTTCTGGGTGACATGCTCTTTTAAAAATGTAGGCAAATTGGAGACAGTCCATAGGATAGCTTTAAAAATAATAAAAGAATTTAAAAATGTGATCAGTAAGGAAAAGTTAAAACAACTAGGCATGGTTAACCTTGAGAAAAGAAGGCTATGGGGAAAATTGAGAAAAGGCTTCAAATATGCTAATGGCTGTTATAAAGATAACTATAATCACTTGTTTTCTATGTCCACTGTAGGCAGGACAAGTAATAATGGGCCTAATCTGCAGTAAAGAAGATTAAGTTTAGATGGTAGGAAAAACTTTCTTACTATAAAGGCAATTAAACTCTGGAATAGGCTTTCAAGAAAGATTATGGAATCCATGTCACTGGAGATTTTGAAGAACAAGTTAGTCAAGCACTTGCCAGGGGTATTCTAAATTTACTTGAACCTTCTTCAGCAGAGGGGGGTGGTCTTGAGGACTTCTCAAGATTCCTTCCAGTTCTACTTTTCTATGATTCTTTACACAGATGGTTGGGCCAGATACTTTCCATTCTTGTGCTGTATCGTTGGCTTTATTGAAGTAACACTGTGGATGAACTTGGACAATTTTTTTCTGACAACTGTACCTGATTATATCGTACACTTCTTATTTTAGACACAAAGTCACCTCTACCACATGCTTAGTTGAAAATGTGGGTGACACAGGATTACTAACAGCCAGAAACTTTCTGCTTTCTATTGTGGACTTTCATTTGCTTTCTTTCTCTGTTTCCTAGAGGTATTTCTAGCTTTGGTGCTAGGCAGTACTTCCTTTAATATATGTGATCATCATTTAAAATTAATTCTACTCTCAGCATACAGTTATTTCTCTGAAAAAAAAAATCAAGATCTAGCTATACTGCATGTTAAGAACTAACATTTAGTAATTGAATGGAGCAGACATAGTATGCTGAGAAATGGGAATGAAAAATATAGCACATATTATGAAAAACCTCATGCATTACCATTTCATCACCAAGGCTATCAACAACACTATTCACTATTGTGAAAATATGTATTAGACCATTTTTACACCGCTTATATTCTCAGTAATATAGAAAAACACTTAATGAGCTATTTTGGTTAATAAAGTGAATGAAGTTATTTACAAATCTTTTTAAACTTATTTTTATTCAGTAGTCATTATTGGGTTTAAATGCAGCTGGTATAATCTATGGAACAAACATAGATTTATTCCTACAATAAAAATCCATATGTTTGTTCTTGGAAGAAAAGCTATTGATCATGCATTAAGAAGCTGAATTTTGAACCTCAGAATACAAACCATTCTATGTGTTCATTTCTTTTTTGAAATATTGCAGAGGGATAAAGTACAACATGAACCAAATACCTGATAAAGTGCCTTTAACCACATGGTCTTACAGTTTAAAATTCCAAAACTGACTAAAAACAATCTTTTTTCAGACATCTTTATCTTATAAACAAACTGATTTTTTTAAAATGACTACCTGCTATGTCTACATAGCCAGTGAAATTCGGTGTCAATCTATGGGAAATACGCAAGCTACTTAGAGAAGCTTGCATATCTCTTGTCAACTTCCTAACTTCTACCAATTGTGGCATCCCCGCTTCACTGTGCCAGCTGGAAATCTCTCCCACTGATGCAGCATTCCTCTTTTTGTGGTGAAGGATTAATGACATCAACTTCTTGATCAATTGACCGGATCGCCACTGCCACTCAATCAATCCCACAGAATCGATCTGATGGTGCCAACAATACATATATATGCTCAAACTATAGGGGGCTGGTTGGTTCAGAGAACTGGTAATCTTGTATTTAGCCTTTCACTAACAAGAACTGAATCTTATTAACAACTAAAACCTATCTGGGTGCCTGTATTAAATAAAATTTGTGGTTTCAGTCCAATTTAGTTGTAACATCAGAAAAAATACTGCTATAACTGATAGTCACGTACCAAAGGGGTAGCCATGTTAGTCTATTGCAGAGAAACAAACAGAGTCCTTTGGCACTTTTAAAGACTAACAGATTTATTTACCACATGAGCTTTCGCGGAAGAAAATCCCACTTTGTCAGACACTTTGAAGATGGGAATAAATGCAGGGAAGTGTCTGACATAGGATCAGGTCAGGCTATGTCATACACTTCCCTGCATTTAATTTCCTCCCATTCTGTAAGTTTCCCATCTTCAAAGCATCTCATGAAAGCTCATGCGATAAATAAATCGGCTAGTCTTTAAAAGGACTCTGTTTGTTTCTTTGCTATAACTGATACTAATTGATATTATTTTCACCAGCCTCAGCAAAGACGCCTACTACAATGAACTGATGTGCTACAGACAAGAGGCTCTAATACTTTATAAATCATATACACGTGGGGAGATGCAGCAAGAATCTGTGTCCTTTAACTCCAATATCACATTGCTGGTAAATGGTCCCTGATCTTCTTTGCAAACCAGCTACATCACTGAAGCACTCATAGACACAAGTA
The DNA here is from genome assembly GCA_007922175.1 of Pelusios castaneus. Lineage (NCBI taxonomy): Eukaryota > Metazoa > Chordata > Testudines > Pelomedusidae > Pelusios > Pelusios castaneus. The sequence continues at coordinate 10,119,552 of ML685802.1, read as the reverse complement.
CATGACATTAGGGCTGCATTAGAATGAAGATTAAACTCACCTCACATGAAGCAGTGGGCTTTCCAGGACAGTACTGTAAATCAGTTACAGGAAGCTTGCTCTGCTGCTTCTCAGGCCGAACTTATTCTGTGCATAGGATTTGAACTTCCATAGTTTGCAACTAAGCATTACATTTAGTTAAAACAAACTGAGTGAAGCAAAAACTGCAAGGTTGTTTGCCAAATTGCATAGTGTATATGTAGATGTCTAAGTCACAAGACCCTGAAAGGCATGTAACATATTGAATAGTGATGCTATAATAAATGATATTATTGTCTTTTAATAAGGAAAAAGCATAATGCGACTGACTTGGTATATACTGAGTCTGTTTTGGTATGGGATTCTCTTTGGGGCTATTTGGTATGCTACTATGAGCCTGCAAGTTTTACAGAAGAGCTCTTATAAGGTAACTATACCCAATGAGAGCCTCTTTCATTTGTCCATCATCATAGTACCGGACAGAAATAACATACAGTTAACTCACACCTATTCCAGAACTACACAAAGAAGGTTCTGTCTGCAAGCTAACCTTCCCCTTCAGACTCCACAATACCATCCTGCTTCCCCAGGATTCTGGGTCAGGGATCCACATCTGAGGAAAGAGCAGGATAAAGGAGAATTGAGAGGAGGGTATGAATTTCTCCCAAACTACGTCCTGTGGAAAATCCAGGGAAATGTCAATTCATCTTAAATTCTCCCCTCTATGCTGTGAATATCTTCCTTTGTTCCAGGAGCAGCTGCCTTTTAAGGAAATCCTGGCAGTGTTTCTCCTATGGAGCCATTCTCTATGGGAACAGGTTTGGGGAAAGATTTCCAGATATTGTGTGGACACATGGCCCACTGCACAAATGCCCTTTCTTTCGTGTGGATCCCTCATGATACACAGCTTCTATAAACTTAATGTTTCTAACTCCCTGATCATTCAGGGATAGGGACAGGCCTGATGGGAGAAAAACACCTCTCATGCAATAACTACAATTCCATGAGGTTGTAGATTTTTCTCCCACACATCTCTTCTGATGAAATTTTGTTTTAGAGTTTGGGCAATCGGCACCTTGAATATTCCAGGGCTTAGTAAATATTTTATTAGAATGTTACTTAAAAATGAATTCTGCTACTGACAAAGTATCCTTTTACAAACGTACCAGCCTAACCTTTTTGCACAAAAGCATCTACAGAGGATCTTTGGAAGGACCAGAAGTAAAATTCACCAAGGAGATGGAAGGCTATGAATACATAGATTAACACCACACTGGCTATGCATAGTTAATTTTGGCCTATGGCCTTGATCCAACACCCATTAATAGAAAGCAATATTGTCAACTCTAAGACCATGAAAATCATGAGTCAAGGCCCTCCAAAAATTATGGGATTTCTTTAAAACCACGAGACTTTATGAACAATAAATTTGGGGTCAGACATTATTTTCCTGCTGGGCTTTGTATATTTAGGGTTTCATATTTTCACATTTTTCTCTGCAGTCATAAGGAGTAGAAATTTGCTTAGGAAAAAGAAATTTGAGATCCTCATATAATCCAGGATCTGTGGCTTTAAGAGAAAGATCAAATATTGCAAAGCTTGTCATAAAATTGCAAGTTTTTGTAAAAAACCTCCCATTGACTTCAATGAAGGTTTGATCTGACCTTATGTGTAGTGTGTCTTCTGTTTATTAGTTATGTTAGTATAAATTATCATCTTGTTATTGAACATTATGGATCAAAACCTGTTCTTATTCACGTGGTTCAACTGTAGGAGAATGTAAAACAGAGGTGGGCCCCGCAGGCTTTTCTGAGAGCATGCAATTCAAGGACACACTCTCTTATTTCTCCAAGGACTCGCTACCTTATATAGACTTATATGTTTCAGTTGTATTTGTCTATGAGGAACATAATTCACTTTACACCTAGTATTACCATCCCACACAAGCTGAGTGTTATCTTACAGTTTATAGCTGTAATTTAATTGTATCAGATATGCTGAATCATTAAGTTGTAGAAAATTTGAATTACATTATTAAAATGAGCTCCCATGCCTCATTTCCTCTTTTTCTACCAAGCACTCCAGGTATCACCTTTATCACACATTTTTATTAAATACTTTTTAAGACTTTTTGCTTTTCAATGCAACTATCACTATACAAAAAGAAGTTAAATAAGTACTTAAATTTATATTTACCATCAGTAAGATATAGTTTAGCATCAACATACATAGGCAAAAACAATTTTAAGAATCTTAATCTTAAACTATAAAATGAACTAACTCAGTACTTTACAACTAATGGGGGGACAACACTGACAAGGTAGAGAACAGAAACATGAAGGCAGGGGAAAAATAAAGGTAGGAGGGAAGGGACAACAGAGCAAGAGTAAGGAAGGAGGTCTAGACCAGTCATTGAGCCTTCCCTGGTCAAATGTTTCTAACAATGAAGCCCAGATCTCTTCAAGTTTCCGTAGTTGATCCCTACAGTAGAAATCAACTGTTTCTTCATCCGCTAAATCAAAAAAGACAGAATACCACTGTTCTATTCAGTCCTCTGATTTAATATTTTAGGGTATCTTCTGTAGTGGCTATCAGAAAAGCATGGGCCATTTTGATCACTAGGTTTCACCTTTCACTATCAATACAAAAGTTACTATCTGAGGTAAGTCTGATTTATAAATTGGCAACCAAACAATCCTATAGAGAGGATGGCTCTAGAGAGACATTGTATACCTTTCTCACTTGGTTGGTGGTGGGAAATAGTTCCATTCTAGGTCTCACAACATCAGTATAACTTCCTATAAGATGCTTTTATGGGTCACCATACCCTTAAGGACAACAAATCATCAACAGGAGACCTTTCCAAGTGTGCCATTGCTTTTTTACCACAATAGGTTTCAACAGCTTCTATTCTTAGCTATGACTGTGGTGCCCCACCTGACTGTTTGCAATAGTCAGGAACCTTGGCATATCTCACTATGTGGTTTTGGCTACCCTGATCCAGCACTTATCTCTACAACTAGCCTGATACTTCGTACATATATTCTCCTGATGCTTCCATTATGAATGAATCAATAATCAAGGTACACTGCATTTACAAGAGGAAATCTAGAGGCAGTGTGTAACAGAGTGGTGAGCAACAACCCCTTAGCCTGCCTATTGTCATATCAGCCCCAATTAAGTGAGGTAAATTGGAGCTGGCTAGGAACAGCTGCACTTGACATGTGACGGGGAAGCAGCTGTACACCTGTTTAGCCAGGGGCTATATACAAGCCCTGCCCAGGTGAAGGAAGTTGGTGAAAGAGAAGCTGGATAGTAGAAAAGGAATACAGGCTCTATTTGCCAAAGCTCCTGAGGCAGCTTGACAGTCTGTATGTGATAAGAAGGTGATAGGACTGCATGCTGTAAATAAACTACTCTGGATTGCTAACCCAGAGGGTCTTGGAGTCATTTGTGATCAAGGGGGTGGCTGAAGTGAAGGAACAGCAGCAGAGAACTCTCACAAAGCATAAAAAGGGAAGGGGAGGATTAAATTGGAGTTGGTACATCAGGAACACCATATAACCCACAAGTAACACAGCCCCCATAGTAGATTTCCCTGGATTCATGAGTCTTGTTTATTCCACAGTAGTGAGCTCCATAATGTGAAGGAAGCCACGTACCTCAGAGAGTGATTGCAGGCCTGAAGGTGCCTGAGTGTGGCAAGATGATGAAGGCACCATTTTGCCCAGGGGACCAATCTCCCTATGACAAAACAGGCTTTAATCACAGGGAAGAAAAGCCCCAGTATGTGTGATGCCTCCTTGGTGTTTCTAAACCCATTCTAAATGCTAGAGTATTTCAGCAAATCTCTTTTAGGGCAAGTAGAGACAGACATGGAATTACACTCACTATCTCAGGCAGAATGAGACAGTCAGAGGATCTCCCACATTCTTTCAGGTGGGACAAGGCACTCAGGGAATCATCTCATACCCTCAAACAGCCTGATTGGCTTGGTCGGTTTTCCATCTCTCAGGATTCACAGAATCACAAGCCTCAGTACCCTTGGCAAGGTAGGCACGCTGCAGTCTTCCCCATCTCTAATATAACTGACAACAAGCTTCACTCCCCTTTTCCTATGGCCCATTAATCTAGGTTACACTCCCTACCACATTGGTATGGCAACATGTATAGCTGAAACATATATTGACTTACCACTATTGCCCAGACACCCTGGGACTGCCTGATACCTCTGAAGCACAGTGTGTCTTAGAGATACTCTCCAGAGTCCCCAGACCACTTTCCTTTTTATGATGAAAATGGGTGCTTTGAGTCTCAAATTTATTATTAAATCTGAGATAAAAGACTAGAGAATCTTTTACAGGTTTCACGCTGTTCCAAAGGGTAGCCATGTTAGTCTAGTTCAGCAAGACAAACAAGGAGTCTGGTGGCACTTTTAAAGACTAACCAATGTTTTATCTCATGAGCTTTTGTGGGAGAAAATTTTCAGGTATTTGACCAAGTAGGATTTTCTCCCACGAGAGCTCATGCAAAAATAAATTTGTTAGTCTTTAAAAGTGCCACCAGACTCCTAGGTTTCACAAAGATCAATTATATTATACAAAACTAAACATGCCTCCATAGATTGAAGCTTATGTTCAATTCAACAGCAAAAAAATTACTTGGAATGTATTAGACACCACATAGACTTTATAAGATCATACATACATTTCAAAAGCCACTTTCACCCATTCAAATTCCAGGGTAGATGTGTGGAAGTCATATTAAGATGGCATGGTGAAACAATTATATAATTAACTAATTCCCCACATGAGGAATTTACTACAAGAGCATAATGATAGTAAGTTCCTAAATAAGCTTGTTCTTAGTGGTAGCAAGGTTGGAGGAGAAGCTGAAGAGAGTGAGGGACAAGGAAGCTGCTTTAGTGGCTCCTCGCCCAAATCCATTTTCTGATGACAGTTGCTGTTTAGAATTTAACTGCACATGACTAGTTCCCTTGTGTCATAGGTCTGCCATGCATCACCACCTCCCTGTGCCCTCCATGGTCTCCCAGAATCTTTCCACAGTCAAAAATAGTTCAAACAAGATTCCTCCTCTAGCTTCTAATATACTAAGTCTTTACACACAGTTAGCAGTGGCCTTACAGGACCAAAAAAAAAAAAAAATCCTTCAGAACAATTAACCTTCTTCCAAAGTATCACTACTGCATTGGAGTTTCCAGCTTGCCTCTGTGACATGGAGTTAGTTTATAACACCTTTCTCTGCTGGGGTTTCCCCTGGTCTCACAAGGAGTATGTCTACACTGCAAAAATATATATATATATATCCATAAGTAGCACATGTCACCTGACTTAAGATCATGGCCCTCAGGTTGTGGGGCTATAAAATGGCAGTGTGTGATGTTTGTGTTCAGGTTGGAACCTAGGCCCTGGGACCCTATGAGGAGGGAGGGTCCCAGAGCCTGGGATCCAGCCTAAGCCCAAAAGTCTACACTGCAATAGCCTAACAGCCTAAGCCAGCAAGCCCATGTCAGCTGGCATGGGTCAGTGATGGGTTTTGTTATGATGTAGGCATACCCTCAGGAGCTTCAGCAAGAGCCTTTTGGCTCCCTACCACTCTCTTTCAGCTCTTCTCAATATGAGGAAAGAGGCAGCTAATATATTCTCTTTTCCCCAGACGTTGTCCCGATTGGGACTCCAAAGTACTTCATTGCTGGCCCTTAAATTTTCCCCAGACTCATCTTACCCAGGGTCCTCTTTCTCTCTCCCAGCATCCACTCCAGAACTCCTGGAATAGGGGTTGACTGGCCACAGGCCTCACTGCCTTTTAAAGGGGATAGACCACCTAGCTACAGTGCCCAATCCTGTATTCCTTACACATTCCACACATCCTCTGGCTTTATTGTGGGCAAAGTATGCAGGCCCAGGTCCTTTCATTTTTCTATAATGTTTCCTCATAGACCTCACAGACCTTGACTTATGCTGTTAATCATAAATGAAATCCCATAACAGTCATAAATGAAGCTACTTCACTTTAATTCAAATGTTTTCTCTCTGGGTAGAATATGTTCTCAATTTGCACAACAAATAAAATATATTTCCAATTTGCATAGTCAATAAAATATAGGCTTCCCAAGTGTTGATACCCTTGATATATTGATACATTTAAAAAGGGGCTAGAGGTTAACTTCCTAACATTTATTTCCTAGTTAGAGAATTTTGTTGGATTTTAGCTGATAAAGTTAATGTGTGCATCAGGGAATGAATGGGTATGCTGCCCTTGCAATAAGGCATGAAGAATCTCCCCCAGAGATGCAGGAGGCAAAGCCATGTATCCCCAAGCTGGGAGAATTGCAGCCAACACTCCCAAGATGAAATGAAGGATGGGGAGGGCATAGGACTCAGTGACTCCCTTCTCAAGGGGATGAAGATAGCCATCTGCAGGCCTTACATGGTATCTTGGGCAGATTGCTGTCTTGAAGGGGATGGTACCTGAGACGTTATAGAAGAATTGCAGAGGATTATTCAGCCCTCTGACTACTACCCCTATGTTTTTCATCCGTGTAGGCATTAGTAATAACGATGAGAATTGATTACAGGGCTCTGGAGGTGAGAGCGAAGTGGGAGGCCCAGATGTCGTTCTTATTGATCCCATCAGGTCAAGGGTAGGTACCCAAGCAGGGACAGACACCTCTTGGATTTAAATACATAGCTGTGTGAGTGGTGTCACCAGGAGAACTTCAGCATACTGAACCAAAGCATCCTGTTCTGAGCTGATATGGCATCCACCTATCAAGGAAGGAGAAGAGTATCTTCAGGTACAAATTGGCTAGCTTAGTGAGATGGTCTTTAAACCAGGTTTGACATGGGCAGGTAACAGAAGCCCGCAAAACATGGAGACCTGGGTGAAGGGTCAGAATCTGGTCAGAACACGGTTAATCATGACAGGGGCAAAAGAGACGCAATTGGGAATACAAAAGGAAAAATCTAATGAATATCTTAGAGATCTCTACCTTAGTACAAGAAGTATGGGATGTAAAAAGAAGAACTAGAAATACTAGTAAATAGTCACAATTATGATTAATTGGCATCATAGAAACTTGGTGGGATAATTCACATGACTGGAATATTGGTATACAAGAGTACAGCTTGTTCAGGAAGGACAAGACAGGGAAAAATGGAGGAGGTACTACCTTGTATATCAAAGGCTATGTCTACACTTACTAAAATTAGTTTGAATTAGTTAGTTCGAACTAACTAATTTGAACTAATTTTAGTTAGTTCAAATTAACTAACTAAAATTAGTTTGAACTAAGCAAGTGCCATTCATGGCACTTGATTAGTTCAAATTAGCGATTTCCATTGATTTCAATGGGCCGGTTAATTCAAACTAAGAAATTAGTTCAAACTAACATGGCCACATTGATTAATTCAAACTAACCCTTGAATTAATCCTTACTTCTAATACCCTATTTGAAGTTATTAGTTTGAATTAAGGAAGCCCTTAATTCGAACTAATTAAAGCTTAGTGTAAACATGGCTTTAGTTAGTTCGAATTAAGCTTCCTTAATTCGAACTAACTTGCCAGTGTAGACATAGCCAAAGATGTACATGCTTTTACTGAGGTTGAGATGGAAGTGGGAGGTAGATCTGTTGAAAGTCTCTAGGTTAGGATAAAAGGGGTAAAAAACAAAGTGATATCATGGTAGGTATCTACTATAGCCCATCTAATCAGGAAGAAGAAGAGGATAAGGTTTTAAACAACTAATGAAATCAACCAAAATAAAGGTCTTGATGATAATGGGCCCTTCAATTTCACAAACATCTGTTAGGAAAATAAAGCAGGTCACAGATTATGTATGTGAGACAATTCTTTACTACAGATGGTGAAAGAAGCAAATATGGGTGAGGCCATTCTGGTTTTGACTTTGATAAATAGGGAGGAACTGGTTGAGAATTTGAAAGTGGAAGGCAGTTTGGGAGAAAGTGATCCTGAACCAATAGAGTTCATGATTCTAAAGAATGGTAGGAGGGATAACGGATGAATAAAGACAATGGAATTAAAGAAGGTAAACATTAGCAAACTCAGAAAATTGTTATGTAGATCCCCTGGGAAGCAAGCCTAAGGAAAAAAAGAGTTTCAGGAGAGTTGACAGTTTTTTAAAGAAACATATTCAGAGCACATTAGTGAATTATCCCAATGCATAGGAAAAATAGGAAGTATGGTAAGAGGACACACTGCTTAACTAGGAGATCTTGAATGATCTAAAAATGAAGAAAGAGTCATATAAAAAGTGAACATTAGTTCAAGTTACAAAGAATGAATATTAAAAACAACACAAGCATTAGAGACCAAATTAGAAAGGCCAAGGCACAAGGTGATATTAAACATTCTAGGGATATAAAAAGTAACAAGAAAGCATTTTACAAATACACAAGAAAGAAGAGAAAGACCAAATATATGGTAGGTCTGTTAATCAGTGAAGAAGGAAAGACAGTAACAGAAAAAGAAGCAATGGTCAAAAGTGTTAAATTATTTTTTTGTTTCAATTTTCACCCCAAAAGTTAGCAGCGATTGGACAACTAACATGGAAAGCATCCTTGTAAATGGGGAAGATTTGAGACTAAAGCAGGAAAAGAATAACTTAAGAATCACTTAGACAAATTAGATTTCTTCAACTCTGCAAGGTCTGATGAAATATATCTAAGGGCTTGTCTTCACTCACTGCAGTATTCAAACTTCCTGACTGACTGATCAGGTGTATGAAGACCCAGTCAGCCAATCAGGAAATTTAACCCTGAACACCACCCCAGCAACTGGCCCCTCTCTTTGACTCAGTGCAGTGGATGTACTAGGAGTAGGAAAGTCGAATGCAGATACGCAAGTTATTTTGAGTAACTTACATATCTCCAGACAACAGAGTCTTGTGGCACTTTTAAAGACTAACAGATTTATTAATCGCATGAGCTTAGTCTTTAAAAGTGCCACAAGACTCTGTTGTCTTACATATCTCCATTTGACTTCTGCTAAAAAGAACATATTTAATACTTAAGGAATTGGCTGAAGATATCTCTGAGCCATTAACAATTATCTTTGAGAACTCATAGAGGACAGGAGAAAAACCTGAGGACTGGAAAAGGGCAAATATAAAACCTATCCCTAAAAAGGAGAACAAGGACAATTTAGGGAATTATAGATTAACCAGTTTAACTTCAGTACCCAGAAAGATAATGGAGCAAATTATCAGATAATCAATTTGTAAGCACATATAAAAAAATAAGGTAACGTAGCAGTCAGCAAGGGCTATGTCTACACTTAGAAAGTTAAGTCGACTTTAGTAAGTCACCTTTATTAAATTGACTTTAAGTCGACCTTATTAAGTCGACGTAGGGCTACTCTGCGTCTACACTGGCTTAGATCAACTTAATGAGGTCAACTTAAGCGTTAGGTTGACCTAAAAGGAGGTGTTATTAAGTCAACTTAACTCTTCCTTAAGTTGACTAAATGAACTACTTAAGTTGACTTAAGGAAAGCCCAGTGTGGATGCGGAGTAGTTTCAGTCAACTTAAGCCTCCTTGACTCGACTTAATTTGTAAGTGTAGATGCACCCCAGGATTTTTCAAGAACCAGTCATGTAAAAACCAACATGGTATCCTTCTTTGATTGGGTAACAAGTTTTGTGGATGGGGAGAAGCAGTAGATGTTTTATATCTCAACTTTAGTAAAGCTTTTGGAACTATCTCACATGACCTTCTCATAAACAAACTAGAGAAATATAACCTAGGGGAAATCTACTATACTATGGGTGTAAAACTGGCTGGAAAACCATTCTCAGAAAGTAATTATCAAAGAATCACAACTGAGCTGAAAGGGCATATCAAGAGGGGTCTCATGGGGTATAATTCTATTCATATGGTTCATATCCTGGTTATGGTTCTATTCAATATCTGCATAAATGATTTAGATAATAGCATGCAGTGTACACATAAAGCTTGAGGACTATACCAACCTGTGAGGAGTAGCAAGTGCTTTGGAGAACAGGATTAAAATTCAAAATTATCTTGACAAACTTGAGAAGGGCTCTGAATTAAATGAAAAGAACTTCAATAAGGACAAATGCAAAGTACTATGAGTAAGAAGGAATAATTGATTGTTCAGAAACAAAATGCAAATGATTGTCTAAGAAGGACTATTACAGAAATGATCTGGGAGTTACAATTAATCACAAACTAAATATGAGTCAACACTGTAATATTGCTGGGGAAAAAAAGCAAACATTATTCTGGGATGTATTAGCGGGAGTGTTGTAAGCAAAGCATGAAAGTAATTCTTCCACTCTACTCAGCCTGATAAGACCTCGCCTGGAGTATTGTTTCCAGTTCTGGACAACACACTTCAGGAAAGATGTTAACGAACTGGAGAAAATCCTGAGGAGGGTAGCAAAAATGGTTAAAGGTCTAGAAAATATGACCTACAAGAAAATATTGACAAAACTGAATTTCTTTTATGAAGAAGAGGAGACTAAGGGGGAATATGATAACAATCTGCAAGTACATAAAAGGCTGTAATAAAGATCATAAATTGCTCTCCTTAACCACTGAGGACAGGACAGGAAATAATGAACTTAAATTGAAGCAAGTGCAATTAGTCAAATACTAGGAAACGCTTTCTAACTGTAAGAGTAGTTAAGCACTGGAGCATATTGTCTAGGAAGGTGTTTGAATCTCTGTCACTGGAGGTTTTTAAGAAAAAATTAGACAAACATCTGTCAGAAATGGTCTAGATAATACTTACTCCTGCATCAGTGTAGGGGACTGGACCAAATGGCCTTTTGAGGTCCCTTCCAGTCCTACATTTCTATGATTTACCCTATTTACCTTTAAAAACAGAGGTGGTTAAAAACTCACTTTTGAACCCCTTCATGTGGGTGCCTGAATTTTAGGGAAGAAGATGGATGGTTCAGTGGTTAGCACACAATGGATGCTCCAGAGGGAGGTAGGGGTGGCGAGGGCCCCCCCCCCCAGACAAGGACCTCACCCCCCCACCCGTAACCCAGTCTGGCTGGACCACTTTGATTGGTTTGCAGGAAAGGCACTTTTCACTTACTCATTTTGTTAGACAACAGAGTCTTGTGGCACTTTTATTATTTATTATTATTATTTATTATTTATTATTTCATTTTGTTAGGGCTTTCAGACTCTGGCATTTTTCACGGGTTTACTGGGCTCTTTAACGATGTTGGAATAGTTGGAAAAAGATTACACCAAAAGACTGCTATTAAAGGGTTAAATTGTCTAAGTGAGAGGGGGGAGTTTTGTTTTGAGGAACCTGCAGAGTTTGTTTCAGTTTCTCCTGTTCTGACTGAGAAGGTGGAAAGCTGACTTGCTGATCTGTACTATTGCTTGTGCATTCAACTCTTAAGTTCTCTTAGACCAGTCCTGACTGCTGTCTGCTTTATTCAGCTGTTTCTGCTAACAAAGGAAAGGTAGCTGTCTTGAGAGAGTTCAAACAGGAGACAAATGGAGAGAGCAGACAAATTGCTGAGGGAAAGCAGAGCTGCAGCCCAGAAATCTGGTAAGGGAGAAGAGGTTTCCAGGACCTGGCAATGAAAAGTCGTGGTTTTTGTGAAGGCCCTAACATTCCACCCCATTTCTGCCCTATCATGTTGTCTAAACAAAAACGCCCATTTTCAGGAGCTTTAGACCAGTATTTCATAAATCAAGCCAAAAAAACCACCTCAAAGTAGTTCTGATGTCACAGAAGTACAGGGAGGTTCCTCAGAAAGGTCCACTGAAGCAAGCATTTGTTAGGAGGAGGAATTATGCAGTACTAGTGAATCTGAGGAAAATGATCTGGAGGTGCCATGTGCTGGTCTATTGCCCAAGGTGTATGTACCTACTTATGTAAATAAGTTACCTGGTCCAAGTGACATTGCACAGTCTAAGCAAGAAAGTCCTATACAGCCAGTGCTAAAATATTTCCCACCAACAAAATTTGGCAAATCATGGCAACATTTCAATCCAGCCTCATACAAACTGTACTCCTGGTTGGAATACAGTGCACTGTAAAATGCTGCGTTTGCTTTGCTTGTCACCATTTCACTGGAAAGGATGCAAGTAGTGGTGAAAATGTGTTTACTCACAAGGGGACAGCAACTGGAAAAAGGCTACTGAGAATGATTCAGGTCTGAGGCTGCATAACAGAAGTGCAGTCCACAAAGACTGCATGGTGGCTTGGGAGAGTTACAGACAAACACAGACAGGCAAGGCCGGCTCAGTTTTAGCCCAATTAAGTGATGCTCATAAAGAACTTACAAAAGAAAATAGACATTATGTGCTACTCTTGCAGAAATTCTTTTGTTCACCTCTAAACAAAAAATTGCTCAGCGTGGACACTGGGAAAGTGATGAGACGAGTGACAGCAGAGGAAATTTTCTTGAATTCTTGCAGCTAGTTGCAAACCATGATCTCAAAATTCAGTCTAAAATAGATAGTTTACCTCACAATGCCAAGTATACACATCATTCGATTCAAGATGAATTGTTAAGTATCATGAGCAGAATGGTTCTAGAGTCAATTTCCCAAGAAGTCAAAGAAGCTGGGGGGTTTTGCATTAATGGCTGATGAAACAAAGGACATACGTAAGCAGGAACAAATTTCAGGGGTCCTCCGTTATTGCTACAGAGGCAATATATTTGAACGATTTGTTGGCTTTCATCCGTGTCATTCACTGGATGCTACTTCACTAATAAGTTATATAAAGAACACCTTGGCAAGTTGTAGCATAGACATAAAAACCTGCATAGCACAAACCTATGATGGTGACAGGGTAATGAATGAAGCACTAAAGGTGTGCAAGCACAGTTTCTGGAAGAGATACCACAAGCTATCTATGTTCATTGCTACAACCACAGGTTGAACTTAACAATTGTTGATGTCTGTAAAAAACATAATGTCGTTGCAAATTTCTTTACTCTTCTTCAACAACTATATATGCTTCTATCGCATTCCTCTGTACATTCACTTTTCACTGAATTGCAAAAAGAAACTGGGAGCAGAATTATTGAATTAAAGAAATTGTCAGACACGCTGGGTATGTCAGATTGCATCATGCTTAGCTATTAAAGCAACACTTTCAGTAATTTTATTGCTTCTGAATATAATCAGAAATGAATCGAATTCTGAAAGAAGTGTAGAGGCACATGGCATTCTAAACCAGATAGACTTTTGCTTTGCGTTTTATCTGAATCTTTTTAGTGAAGTGCTTCTTGAACATAAAGTGGTATCAGATTACTTCCAGAAATCAGATTGTGATGTGGCTCAAGCTTGCTTCCTTCTTAACTCTTTGACTGATAAACTGCAAGATCTGAGGGATCATTAGGAGAATTTCAACAAAATTATGGCTGATGTAAAGATTATTGCAGCAAAAAATTCCATCAAAATGCAAACTAAAGAAAAGAGAATCCGCTGTATGCCCCCAAAATTTCAAAGCTGTGTTACTGAACTCAACACAGCAGAAAGAATGCTTCCAAAAACTGACCATGATTTTAAAGAAAGGTGTTCCTTCCTATTTGTGATCGTACCATAAGTGAACTTAAACGACAATTTACAGACAACTCCCATGTTTTAAATGGGGTCAGTGCTTTCAGTCCAAAGTGCTATTACTTTCTTGATTCAGAGAAACTCAGACCATTTGCAAGACATTACAATAGTGATATGGATGGATTTGAAGCAGAACTGAGACTACTTCCAAAAGTTCTAGAGAGATATGAACGTGAGAGAGAAGTAAAAATTGCCACAATGAACTAAAGTGCTTAATCTACTTGAGGAACTGAAAGTGTCTTTCAGTGAACTCTATCGATTGTGTGCTATTGCCATCACCATACCTCCATCAAATGCAGGCTGTGAACAGACATTTTCGTGTCTGTGTCAAATTAAGACCTATTTGAAGAACAGTATGCGTGATGAACACCTATGGCTATGTCTACAGTGGCAAGTTAGTTCGAATTAAGGAAGCTTAATTCAAACTAACTTAAATCTTAGCCACACTAGGCTTTCATTAGTTCAAATAAAGGGCTTCCTTAATTCGAACTAATAAATTTGATTATACCTTTTGAACTAACCCTTAATTTGAAATAGTTAGTTCGAATTAAGTCAATGTGGCCATGTTAGTTCGAACTAACTGCTTAGTTTGAACTAATCGGCACACTGAGCTTAATGCAACTGACTAATTCGAACTAAGCAAGTTCCATGCATGGCATTTGCTTAGTTTGAACTAAAATTCCAGTGGGGACATGTTAGTTCGAATTAAGTTAATTTGAACTAACTAAAATTAGTTTGAATTAGTTAGTTCGAATTAACCAATTTGAACTAGCTTTGGTAAGTGTAGACATAGCCTATGTAACATTGCCATACTGACAATAGAAAAGAGACTCTCCAAAGCCCTTGACCTTGAAGCAGTGGTTAACTGTTTTGCAGAATTACGTAAGAATCGGCGGATTCCACTTCTGTAGATATTTACATGTGTATTTTGCCTCTGTTCTCCTCTCTCTCACTGATTTCCCACTTGATCAAATTGCAAAAATAGACATCTCACACATGAGGAAGAACAGCACCAGGCTGGGCCAACTCCCTAATACCTCACAGTACACATGCTATCACTCTTTCTGAAAGATCACCCCGACCAGAGGTTATGAGCTCTTCTTTATTTTCAAATCTCATTTCAATTCTTTTGCAATTTCAAATTCCAGACAATCCTTCCTGTGAAGGATCACCCCCATATGATCATTATATAGCACATCCAAAGTAGTTCTCATACTTACAGTCTAAAAGTCTCCAGAGAAGCTCAAGTTGATCAAAGCAAAGTAATTTACCCCAGATCACACAGGCCCACTGATCACAGAGATCATTAAGAAGTCTGCTCACAGCCCAAGTTTACAAAAAGCCCCTTAGGTTAATGTCACCTTCATTTCCTTCTTGCTTGTGACTGACATCTGATTCTATCTGAAAACATTGTACAGCAGAGGACTATTTTAGATGGTCATTGTGCAGTGTAACAGGAAGATAAGGGCTGATCCTTTGGGAACGACTGAAACAAGAATCACAAAGAAGAGCTGCTATGCAGACTCTGGTGATCTCTCTGAGTCTGAAATGAAGGAGAAAGCCCATTTGTGTACTGCCAGCTTGATCAACCAGACCTTGGATAAACAACAGCAAGACTTGGCTTTCATACCTGGCCAGGGGTTGTCTTGTCTCAGTTTGCTCTGCTTCCTCTCACTGACACTTTGTGTATTCCTGGATGTGTCTGTATTAGTACTAGCTCAAAAGTAAGCAATTGTATTTGAAAGAAATCCATTCCCAGTGTTCTGTTCTTCCTAATTTGTACATAAAATGTTTACACAGCGACTTGTTTGGAAGCTGTTTTCCTTGTTGTAATTTGAATTTGGTTGGTAAATGATTGCTTGCTGTATAAAGAGCAAACTGTGTCACCTAAGCTTAGAATGAATGCTTGCCCAGCCTGAAATTCACTGTGTCCCCTCTAGGGCCCACCCCATACAAAAATTTCTGGAGCCGCTACTACTTAACCCAGCAACTGGAAAATTGCCTGGCAATTCTTTTTTCCTTTGAGATGTAAAGTCCAAAATGAGGTTGATTGCATAACAGCTCCAAGGCTTCCCAATAGACATTCAAAATTAATGTTACTTGCTACGTCTTTAGTGAAAGATAATAAAGATAACAAATCCAGATAGAAATCGGATAGGCTTGCCATATAATTTTATTAAAGAATGCCATCATTATAACTTAACAGTTGAAAAAAGGTTTTTCTTATCAAGTAAGATAAGAGGACCTAGTTCAGATAAAAGATATGTACTTTGAATGATCAAATGGGCAATCAGCATTTAGTAAACTGTAAAGAAGCATAAGGAAATTATTTATCTTTCCCCCTCAAGTCATACCCTGCTGTACATGAAAAGATTTTAGAACTTTCACTCCTTAGAACAACTTTTTCAGTCAAGTTTTCTCTTTGAAAGCAGAACTGAGATTTATGGAGCTGCAGAGCAGGACACAAGGCCCATGCAGGGCCGTCCGTGGGGGAGCAGGGCCCAGGGCCAATCGGCTGAGGCAGAGCCCCCGCCCCCATGCTGGAGGGGACTGTGGCGGGCCAGCCCACTCCACCCCCCAGGGACCCCTGTCGCCCCTCGGGGAACCAAGGCCCCGCTGCCGGTGCCGCAGCCAGGGACCCAACGCCACTGCTAGGGCTCAGCCACTGCCAGGAGCCAGCCCCAGCCGAGGCCACACTGCCGGAGCCCCAGCCATACCCGGAAACCTTGTGTGGGGCTGGGGCAGGCCAGGCCAGGCCAGCCCAGAGCAGGCCTGCTGTGTGCCGGCTGCCACCTGGCCCGGCCCGCGTACCCACTTACCTCACCCCTGGGCCGGCCAGCTGCTCCGCCCTGGGGGCGGGGAGGGCCAGCCCAGGGGCCGAGCAAAGCGCTCTCGCCCCGTCCCACTGCCATCGACCCACTGCTGAAGGCAGCTGGGACTGGGGCAAAGCATGGCCGTGGTGCCGCGGTGCGGGGCCCGCACTGCCCCATTAGGAGGGGGACAGTGCGAGGCCCACATAACCGTGGGGCCTGGGGCAATTGCCCCATTCACCCCCCCTCTAAGGATGGCCCTGGGCCCATGTTCTCAGTCCATCATTAGCCTGACTTTACTAAACGGCTGCTGGATGAGTTGTCATGATGGGGTGGAGTTTATATAGGGAGGGAGATTGCTTAAACTTTCTACTTTAAATAGCTTCATTCTAATGCGCTCTTGACCTGAATTTACATCATGATCCTAGTTGACACAGTAGTGGGTTTAGCAAAAGTATTTAACATTGTGGACACTGCTCTGGGAACTCTTGTAGAACAATTAGACGCAAACTTCTTCGTAGCTACTTACAAATGTTTTAATTTACCATGGATACAGCTTACCTAGGAACATTGTGGTTTCTCCATCACTTAAAGTCTTTAAATCAATGGTGGTTATGTTTCCAAAGCCAGACAATGATCATAATTGTTTCTTCTGGCCTTAAAAATTTAGGAATCTATATATAAACCCACTTACTAATGTGTGGTTTACACATCACCTCTGATCTGTCTACTATTTTACATAATCCAGTCACAATTATACCACACCTACTCTGCCATAGTAAGGTATAGTAGTTTGTCCTACATATATTATTAACAATGTGTATCAAGCCAAGATTCTGAAATTAGTAGGATTGTGTGAAATATTTACAGTACAATGTGAAAACCTCAACATTTCCAACACACACATAATTTGAGAGGAAAGCAAAATAAACACCACACATCAAAGCCAAACATGTGAAAGTTATTGCTTCTCAGCACAGTTTGTTCTTTGGAGACTAGGAAAATTGCAGCAGAAAGATGCAATGTTATAATGCTGCTTAAAACTCCCTCCCTTCCTTAGTTTAATATTTAGCTTTAAACAACATAGACAGAGACCGCACCTGTTATTCCTTGTCAAACTACATCAGATTCTACTAAAAGTTCATTATTTACTAATTGCGATAAAAACTCCACCTCACTGAAAGTCTTAGAGTCAAAGTGAGCATGTGATGCATACTTTCAATACTGACCTACTAGACAAGCCCACTCTAAACCAGGGCCTGAGTTGACCTGCTTTGATGTAATGGGCAGAGATGTTGCAGCACAGCTTTATGGAAACACAGGGAGAAAAGTCATTTTGCCTCTCAGTAACACAGTCTCTTCTCACCCCATACTGCAGCACCAAGACTTTCAGAGCATGTATGCCTCTTTCATCTGTGGAGGGGCTAGCATTTCATCCATAAAGTGGGCCCCAGTGGATGACATTTTCATTGGCTTCAATAGAAGCAGGGTTCAGGATCTCGTGCAGACCATGCTAAAGAAAAGGTTCCGTGCTATCAAAAACACTTTCATATATTTCAGTTTAAAGACATATCACTAAATATTTCTATTATAAACCACAGTACAAGTCTGTTGATTATATACATCTGAAAGAATGCCACCTCAGAACCCTAGGCCACCCCATCTAATATCCCAGCTCCACCATCCCTGATGCCTCAGAGGAAGGAGATAAAAAAAAAAAATACACTGGGGGGTGGGGGGAATCTCTTCCTGACCTCTCCAGCCAGTCAACTGAAACCCTATAGCAGGAGCTTTTAGGAATGTAAGACTTAAATCAGAATTGAGCCCCAGAACTGTTAAGTCCAGCCCCTTATTATCACAAACAACTCTGCAATGTCATCTGTTAATCTTTAAAAGTGCCACAGGACTCCTTGTTTGTTTTTCTGTCATGCAATTGCACTCCTAAATTTGTCCAGCTCTCTTTTAAAACTAATTATGTTGTTTGCCCCCACAACTCTTATTGGGAGACTGTTCCAGAACCTCACAGGTTAGAAACCTTCTCATTTCTAGCATGAATTTGTTGATGGCCCATTTATATCCCTTTGTTTTTGTGGCAACATTATACTTTAGCTTCACCCACCCAAGTATTTTATATTTTGATTGAGAACAAACATAACCTCACTCAATCTTTTTGCTAGGCTAAACAAGCCAAGCTCTTCCAGTCTCCTCATATAAACTAGCCCTGTACAATGGCATTAATACTTCTCTATCTCTTCTGGAAATACCTCACCTGATACACCTGAGGATCACATTTGCCCTTTTCACAGGCACATAGATTGATATCTCATTATCTTTATGTGATCAACCCACACACTCAGGTCTTCTCTCCTTCTCTGTCATTTCCAATTGATGAGCCCCCAACTTGTAGCTGAAATTCTTATTATCAGACCTAAATGCATGTTCTTACACATTGTACTATTACATTTCATCCCATTTTTGTCATTCCAGTCTGGTTGTATAATATTCTGATCCTCCTCTGCATTGACAATGCCTCCCAACTTTGTATCTTCAAGAAATTTCATTAGCACACTCCTACTTCTGTGTCAAGGTCATTAATAAAAAAAATTGAATAAGATTGGTTCCAAACCTGATCCTTGAGGAACTTCACTAATAACATCCATCCTGACCAGTAATTCTCCTTTCAACACAATCTGTTGCTTTCTCATCTTTAGCCAGTTCCTTATGCATATTAGAATTCTTCTTTTGATTCCCATGTTCTCTAACTTAACTCATAATTTCCCATGTGGCACCATAGCATATACTTTACTGAAGGCCAAGTATATTAGATCTATTGTACTTCCCTTATCTAAAGTATGTTATTTTCTCACAAAAGGAAATCAAGTTTGTCTGATCTAGCTTTAGCAAACCCATGTTTCATTACATCACATTTACCTCCATGAATTTAATTATTCTTTCCTTCACAATTTGATCTAAAGCTTTGCATGCTACTATGAGACTAACAAGTCTGTAGTTGTCTGGATCACTTTACTTCCTAAAGGATATTTAAAAAATTACTTTTAATTATATTTGGCTGACGGCATAACAGGCTATTTATGTCATTATTTCTGCTTATGGGTAAATCCTCCTGCATCCTGGCAAAATGGCAAGGGGGACATGGAGACTTTGTAATACCAAAGACAAACATGAAGCCCACTTTCTGCTCTGTAACTCACATTACCTCCAAATTCAGTTTATGTTCAACCACCTAATCAACAAAAGGAAATGGTATATATTTGCAAGAGGCAGGCATGTTATCCACAAAAACCTAGTCATGGAAACAGTATATTTTATTTTGCGTGAGGGAAAGGCAGAGAGAAAGAATAAGCAGTTGTGAATTAATTAAACCATAAACTGCATGGTGATTTCTCTTTACTTCAGTGACAATTGCCTCTTTGAATTGCAATATTTGTACAGAGAGCATTTTCCAGGTTATTATACACTACTTATAAAAAGACTAAATGAAATCTTATGGAAAAATCCACAAAGAATAGTTAAGCAGCGGGTTAATAGAGACTCTTCTGCCCTTTGGTCAAGTTGTGTAAGTTGTGTATACGACAGTTAAACAAGCCCTAAGTTACCGTAAGAGGATGGAAGAAGGAATTAGCATGAAAGGGTCATTGTATATTTTAATTTACTTTATCTCACACTCTCCTCCTAGCTGCCTTTCTTGCTCCACATCTCTTTTCCCACTCATTCTCATGCAAATTATACATTCTAGTTCTTCTTGACTCTTCTAGACAGTCATGAAACCCACTTTCTGCTCTATAACTCTATTAACACTCTAATCAAATGTACATATTATTGCATATGCTGGAATTCCTTGCTAGGTCACTAGATGGCATGTGACTATACATGATAGAGAAGTCAATTTTTGTTCTTTCCATCTAATCTAAGTGTCTATACTACACTCATCGCCACGGCTACTGAGCACCTGGATGAAGTGTGTGGGAGCCTACAATGATTATGTCACGGTAAAGTTTTGGTTAATTCATTGCCGTTGATCTTTATTTTTGCTGACTTGTGTCATAAGACCCCACCCTGGCTGGGTATTTAAATGTGGATGGTTGAGAGAGGGAAGAGAATTTTGGTCCTAATGCCCATAATAGCAACCAGTAGAGCAGAAATTCGGTGTTGGTTTTCTTTAAAAGAACTCTGTTTTCTTTCTGTATTCTTCCTGCCTCCATTGTTACAGCCAGCATTAATGCTTCTCCTTGGGAAGCCAGGGCATCTATGTTTTAGCTAAGTATCTTGTTCCCCAGATTGGGAGGAAACCTCTCCTGTTAGCAACGTGTATATATCCTGAGGAAGTCAACAGATGATTCCACCATCCTAGCTCTAGAGGAGTTCTTTAGAAGCTTTAGCAAAGCTGACAAGAGAAAACATAGACTATTACAATTTAACATGGGAAGGCTGAGCTAAGCCAAAAAGAATATTAACAGGTCCATTCCCATCCAATTACATTTTGTGTCAGCACACTTCATTCTTTGGAGATTTTGTTTTTTACTTTTACAGTAATTGACCTAAATAACGTACATCATATCTGATCAAACACACTGAATGTTCACTAAAATAGCCTAATTAAGAGGGGAAGATCAGCCATATAAAAGTGTGATATTTACAGCAAGAGCCAAGTTACTAAAGGATTAGCCCTTTAAATGGCCAAGTTCATTAAAACAGAATTAGTGTTAATTTAGCTACCGAGAGCTCCCAAGTGTGGTCTTATGAATGGCTTAAGGAACAAGTTAGCCCCATTTTTTTCTTATTTAACTTGGTCATTTAAATGGCTAACTCTTTTCTAACTTGGCCCTTACTGTATATATCACACTTTTTTCTGGCTTACCATTATTTCTAACCTGCTCTTTTGCACATGTTAAATAATCTTGATTAGTTTTGCCGTGTGTGTCTGTCCATAATAAACACACACCCACCTGTCAACTGTGAAAAATACCAGTAGATCCTCAGGAGACTCAGGTCTATTGGGTGCATCTACAGTGGCAAATTAGGTCGACTTAAGGACGCTTAAGTCGACCTAAACAAAGCTGCATCCACACCGGGCTTTTCTTAAGTCAATTTAAGGAAAGCTTACATGAGCTTAATAACACTTCCTTTTAGGTCAATTTAAGCCTTAAGTCGACTCCTTAAGTTGACTTAAGGCCAGTGTAGACAAGGATTAACGCTAAGTCAACTTTATTAAGTCAATTTAAAGCCAATATAATGGCTATCTCTGCTGTTAAGTCGACTTAACAAAGTTGACTTAAAGTGTAGTCAATTTGTTAAGTCGACTTAAAGTCAACCTTGTTAAGTTGACTTAACAAAGTCAATTTAACTTTGTGAGTGTGGACATAGCCATTGTGACCAGGATGTATAGGACATCTGCACCAATAACATAGGTGGGTGGTACAGAGCTGCTTTGGAGGGGAGAAGGGAGACCTACGCAAATGAGAACCCTACTTTTACCCTTCAGCAACTTTCCACATATGACAATTCTATCTCTGATGAATCTGCAGATGTGCCCTAGAACTATAATAATCCCTGTACTACTACTATGGCAGGGGAGGCAGAACAGGGCAGGTTGTAACTAGGGTGCTGTGGGACATCTCTACCAACCCCCGTCCTAATCACAATTGGCAGAAATTTTGTTCATTCTCGTGGGCCCTGTTGACACTCTCACTGTCTAGCTGCTGGCTTCATTTCAGAGCTGCCAGCAGGGAGATCTTCCATGAGCCACTTGACCCAATTGCTGTCCTTCATGTCAGCTGATCCAGTCACAATGGCATCTAAAATCGATAACTTCCAAGCCTGCTAAGTCTGCACCTTCAGAAGTTTGGAAATGTTATGCAAAGGACATAATGTCCTGATTTGCATATCAGATAAACATATATCAACTGACTTCCATAAGCTCTCCATGTTTCTCTCTCAATATATCCACCAGTCTCTGGTTGGTTCCCTCTTCAAGTGTCTTCCCATATCTGCCTCTGACTCAGTCTCCCGCACAGCTCTCTCTCGCTAATTTCTCCTTTCCCATTCACAATGTGCTTCCTAACCACAAAGACGCTGCCTGTAGTATTGTTCCCAACTCACGTTTGGCCATAGAGATACAGTTAAAATGGCAGATTCTACAGGATCGCTCTATCCACCTCATCTCTTAGTTCTCCCTATATATCTCTAATAGCTATGGATAGGTTAGGGACTATGCTTTAGTGTAGGCAGGACCTCTATGGACTAGATACTAAGCACATGCCTCCAGAACCCTAGCCACAGAGGTATAGCCTAGAGTACCACACTCGTATTCCTCCCCTGCCCAAAATAGGAGATAAAATCAGGAGCATAGGGATAAAGAACCAAAAATTGGAAGCCTCCTGGCTAGCCCAGGAGACCTAACATCAGGGGTTAAAATAAGGGGGAACACACAGGAATGCAGTTCTGGGGTCCCCAAATTTGAGGGTCCAGAGTTCCGGGGATCCTAAACATAGAAAAACCTGGCAGAACGCATGTTCTGCCCTGCCCTGGCTGCTGGCAGGTCCAATGCCCCACCACTGTTAATCACAATACTTATTGTGTTATGCAGTTTTTGCTAGTTTGTGACAATAATTGCTATAGCCATAAACGCCATATAAAATTATAAATATTTTTATGGAGTGATAACCGATGCCTGTGGTACTGAGAAGTGGTTGCAAATGCCTACCTGGACCAGGGCCCACACATGCATGAAGTGGGTCCAGACAATACGGGAAGGGGGCCCGGAGATTAGGAGGGGTCCGGGGCCCGTCAAATTATACTTTAACCACTGCCTAACATCGCTGCCATTCTAAATGGTTTATTATTCTATACATAACTATTTTCAAGAAATGGGGCAATGGGTAGATTTCAGGTGATGGGCAAATCAGATTTTGTACGCTCATCAACACAATGTGGCTGGATGTTGCAGAAGAAGATAGTTGTGTTTAATTTGCAAAGCTGGTCAAAAATTTCAAATTCTGAAATTTAAAAATTAAAAAAATCCTTTCATTATTTGTCTCCCTTTTTTGAAACAATGAGAGCTGGTTGAACATTTTCTAATTTCATAAAATGAAGTAAAAAAGACAAGATGTCTCAAAAAGAAGAGGTTGAAGCATGGATCAGTTCTAGAATTGTTCACTCCTCAATGTGCATTCCACTTTCATTAATTTCAATGGAAATTAAACATGTCCTGGTGAGAAGAACTGATCCCCACAAAAAGGTGTTAGACTGTGCAAGTCAAAGCTTTTCTAATGTTATCAATTATTTCTCTTTCCTCCTATTTATCATTAATTCAGCATAAGTCACAAAATTTTATGTCAGATAATACTAGTGTAAATTGTTTTCTAGTTCTGAATTTGATATTTTTAAGGAAATCAAATGGGGGGGGGACTGTTTTGTAGTTTATTAATTGTAGGGGAAAAGGAATAGGGAGAAGCATGAACAAATGATACGGATGCAGAGGAGCCTATTGCATTCTAATACATAAACATATAAACTTTCCTTATTAACTCCAAAATAAATCAAGTACTTAATTTTCCAAAAGTCAGCTTCTATCTGATAAAATGCATTCAACCTTATCAATGTTAGCAACATCACTCATAGCACCAACATCTTTCATTCATTTCCAGTTCTGGAAAATTTAATTCTTAACTTCTAAGTTGCTTTTATTATCTATTTACGTCAGTCTTAGTTTTTCTTTAATGCTCCCTACAGAGGTATCTAAGTACTCATACTTTATACATTTTTTATGATTTGTGCATATCGATTAAAAAGACAAGATTTCCCAAAGTAAATATTTTGGATCTTTAGATGAAATGTATTTGAAGACCATATTTCCTCATTTCATTACCTCTTCCCAGAAGCCATTAAGTCCATTTAAAATTCCAAATTCTTCTCTCGATTGAGCTGGCTCAATTATTGATAGTGGTTTTATTTCTGTTTGTAACCAGTGGTGATTTTCTTCCTTTTGTTCATTATTTATAAATATTCACTGAGCCAGTTGCACAAACAAATTCCCTGTAAACTGAGATATGTAAACCTACTTTGGGCTAGATTTTCTAAGTCACATGATACTGCTCGGATAGCTGTATTATTTTGAAAAGATGAGCAACAAACAAAAACAACAAATTCAAATATAAATAGAGAGATTTATACAAATAGAAACATTTGTATGGAACATTCACACAAACACTAACCAGTTATCTCATCTTTTCAGATAAACAAAAAGGATCACAAATTAAAAATCAAATATAATGT
The DNA here is from genome assembly GCA_007922175.1 of Pelusios castaneus. Taxonomy (NCBI): domain Eukaryota; kingdom Metazoa; phylum Chordata; order Testudines; family Pelomedusidae; genus Pelusios; species Pelusios castaneus. Next base: position 10,094,828 of record ML685802.1, on the reverse strand, counting down.
GTATTTTCATTAATACATATTTAACCCCAACGAGATGTTACTGGATTGGACTGGTGTCTGTTGGAATCAAACTGCAGGATACCTGAATCTAAAAGGTCTCTACCATCTGACTTAAAAATATGGATTTCTTAACTCAAAGATTGTAACAGACTCCCCAACTACACAGACTAGCCACTAAAGGGTGACAAAACAAACAAGGAGTCCTGTGGCACTTTTAAATTTATTTATTGCATGAACTTTCATTGGAAAAAATCCCACATGGCTACCCCTTTGGAACTGGTAAAGGGTGACAGAAAGCCACCATATAGAAGATGAATTATGACACCATCTAGCTAGCCTCAAGTTATAGTCATGCAAGTATGAGGTACTGTAGCTGAGGACAGACTTGGCCCATTCTCATCACCATCATTCCAACATCTTTCATCAGATACACTAGCTTAGGTCTTTCCATTTGCTCTAGTTTCCAATTAATCCTATATTCTTTTCTACTGAAATGGTCTAATTTGGACCAAGTAAAGAAAATAGACCGCTAGAAAGAAATTACAAGACTGCCAGGGTGAATAGAGGGGCATCTTCTGTGGGAAACAAGGAACTGTGTTTCCATCTCATCTCTGGCATGATTTTATCCATAACTGGACTATATTCTTTTACTGAATGTCAGCCCAGTAAAGTAAATTTCATTCCCCATCACCTCCCAATGTAAATTTCAAGGTTCAAAAGTGACTACAGGTGGCAGGTAGACTAAGCTGTTCCTGGCTCGCCTGCCTGTACATCTCAGCAAGGCAAGGCAAGATACTTAGAAATCCAATAGCTGGTGCCTGCTTCCTCTTTTAATCAATAAAAACTGAGCAGACCATTCCTTAAAATATGCATACTTGGAAAGCGTTGTAAATAAAAATGACTTTGTCCAATTGCCAAAAATGAATCCTGATCAGTTTTGTACGTCTTCCCTTACTTGTTAATTCTCAGGAGGACAGCAAGTGATTTCTGATATACAGCATAAAATCTGAAAAGTAACAGGAATCAGAGAAGGATCATGTGCTCTGTGGGGTGGGGGCTATGTCTTCATTCATTTTGAAAAACATCCACATTTTGAGTGCCCTCGCAGTCTAAATTATCATACAGTGGATGGTCTGCCATTCTAGCTTCACCACAGATATTTCTTAACAAGAATGTGAGTGCACAAATCACAAAATGAAGCACTGCATTGCCTTTCATTCCACTTTATCTCTTGCCCCATATCTTCAAATATAATTCCTATTATCAGTGGAACTGCTTAATAGATGACCAATTAAAAGATTATCCAGATACTAGTTATTTGTTTAGGTGGGAGGGTAGGGCCATACACTGCCCTCAACCCCTATGCACAACAATTTATATCAATGATTATTTTTAAGATGAGCATAAGAGTTATGAAAAGGACATGCAAACGGGGTAAACACTACAGAATAGTTACTCTATACAGATATTTTGATATGACACTATATCTTGTTAAGTATAGATTGTGTAACACAAGAAGCTTTACAGACAATGAATAATAGTCCAGTGTTCAAACGTTGTAGTCTATGATGTTAGAAACCTGGGTTTGATTCCTTGAACTTCCTCTGTGATCTTGCAGGGATTTTTTAGCTTCTTTGTTCTTCAGTTCCTCCTCTGTAAAATGAGATCATTAGTACTTTCCTACCTCACAGGATGTTGTGGGATAAATCCATTATGGATTATGAAGAGGCTCAGACATGGTGGTAATAGGACTTATGTCAGTACCTTAGATAGATAGGTAGATAAGAGCACTGCACAATATATGCATACAGCTCATCAGCTACATCAACTTGCAATTTTTAAGTCTTTTCATTTAGGTCAAGTGAATTATGCACCTCTCCCAAATCATAGAGGAGAGTATGACTATCATATTTAGTCATCGAGGCTATGTCTACACTCAGAAAGTTAGGTTGACTTTCTTAAGTCTACTTTCTAAAGTTGACTTTAAGTCGACCTTATTAAGTTGACTTAGAGACTCTACACAAGACTCTTAAGTCAACTTAAAGGTGCTCCTAATTAAGTTGTCTAAGACAGTCTACACTAGACTCTCTAAGTCAACTTGATAGGTAGAGGGAGAGCCAGCCTTGCAGAGCTGGCTCTCCTCAGACCAGGAAGCCGCTGGTGGCTTGTCCCAGGGAGAGCCAGCTGGCTCTGCCTGGGACAAGAAGCCGGGTGGCTCGTCCTGGGACAGCCAGAAGGCTGGCTCTACCGGGACCGAGAAGCTGCTCACAGCTTGTCCCAGCAGTCCCGGGGAGAAAGGAGTGTGGACTCCCTTCTGCCTGGGACAATGGGGTCCCGGGGAGAAAGGAGCCCCGCTGACAGAGGAAATCCCAGGGTTTCCGGTCAGCTGGAGCACGGGGCCGGCAATTGCCAGCCCCGTGCTCCAGCGGACAGAGGAAACCCCGAAGTTTCCTATGTCCGCTGGAGCGTGCTCCCTTCTTGCCCGGACCCCACGGGTCCCGGGGAGAAGGGAGCACAGGGCTCCCTTCTGGTCAGGACCAATTGGGTCCCAGCCAGAAGGGAGTTCAGGCTGTGGCTCCCTTCTGGCTGGGACCTGATCAGTCCCAGCCAGAAGGGAGCTCCGCGCTACCTTCTCCCCGGGACCCGCGGAGTCTGGGCAAGAAGGGAGCGCACTCCAGCTGACAGAGGAAACCTCGGAGTTTTCTCTGTCAGCTGGAGCACAGGGCTGACAATTGCTGGCCCCGTGCTCCAGCTGACCAGAAATCCCGGGGTTTCCTCTGTCAGCGGGGCTCCCTTCTCCCCGGGACCCCATTGTCCTGAGCGGTCCCGGTGAGAAGGGAGCTGGGAGAGCCGCCCGTCACTTCTCAGTCCCAGCAGAGCCAGCCATGCACCAGCTGGCTCTGCCAGGATGAGCCGCAAGCAGCTTCTCGCTCCCGGCAGAGCCAGCTGTGCACCGGCTGGCTCTCGCCAGGATAAGCCGCCCACTTCCCGGGCTCTCCAGCCAGGGTTTCAGCAGGGGATCCCCTCCCGCTGGAGCCCTGGCTGGGGAGCCCTTCTCCCCAGGACCGCGGCTCCCCCGGCAGGGAAGCCACGGGTCTGGGGAAAAAGGAGCAGGGGCTCCCCAGGGGACAAGGGAGCCACAGTGGCTCTCTTCTGCCAGGGAGCTATGTGGGGCTCCCTTGTCCCCTCTGCCCTAAGTTGACCAAGTCGACTTAGGGCATCTACAGTGGCTAAGTTGACTTAATAAAGTCAACTTAGACACTAGTTCGAATTATAATGAGGTGTTATTATTTCGAACTAGTTTTTCCTTAATTTGACTTAAGGAGCAGCTTAAGTCAAATTAAGGAAAGCCCAGTGTAGATGTGGAGTAAATTAAGTCGACTTAAGCCTGCTGAAATTGACTTAATTTATAAGTGTAGATGCACTCCGAGTTAGCATTTACTGGCTTCCACCTGATACCACACTTGATGAGAGCATAAATTCATTTGTTTTACTAGAACACCCAATCTTCTACAGTTATATTGGAGGGCCAGGAAATGCCACCATGCAAAAAAAAATCATAAATAACAAAACACAAACCTTTATATAGCTCCGTTCATTTCTAGATCAGAAAGTCACAAAGTTGAGCCATAAGGCAATACTGTTCTATAGTATTCAGCTCCTGCTTACAGGCTGTAATTTCACCTATCACAGAGTGACCTACTTTTGAAAGTCCCTAAGCATAATATCTGAATTAGCACAGTCATTTTAGACCTGGCCCAGCTGCTACTTAAGTCAGTGCAAAACTCCCATTGACTTCAGGGAGGCTAGTTTGCAATACATATTTCCCATGAAATAAGAAAACCTTTTATAGTATTGAATTATGTTAATCTGACATTAAAGCAGCCTTACCATGTATTTTTCATTACATAATTAAATTTTTGCAGTTTATTAAATTTTAAGATGAAAATTTATATCTGTGCATTTTACCACTGAGAACAATTAAGTATAGCAATATTCATGAGGGCCAAGGTCAGACTGCTAAGGGCAATAGATAGTTACCACATAATTATTTCAGTAGGGTGGAAGGGTTCCATTCATAATCAGCATCCTATGATCCTAGACACTGAACAAACACAGAGGTGACATGGTCCTCGCCCCAAAAAGCTTACAATCTCCTTTAAGGCAAGACAGATCAAATGAGTGTAATAAATAATAGCAGGGAAGTCAAGGGAGAACATGGCTCACAATAATAAGACTACATGACTGCTGAGGGTAGCTAGTGCAAAATTCGGTGTCTGCAGATCATCTAAAAGTTTTGTTTAGAGCCATATTCTGCACTGATATGATAGATAGATAGATAGATAGATAGATAGATAGATAGATAGATAGATAGAT